>VXBR01003459.1:52394-75268 GCA_013400215.1 Cisticola juncidis
GGCACAGCTGGGACTGCCTGGGCTGGGAGGGATTTTCCAGCCTCAGTGACCCTGGAATTCCATGGTCATGGTGCCACATCCTGCTTTTCCACCCCCACCTTCTGAAGTGTCTCAAGCCCATCTCGCAGAAACATTCGCTGGGCTGTTGGATGATTTTCCTCTAAACCAGTAGCTTGAAATCATGGAATATCCTGAGCTGAAAGAGACCCCCTCAAGGTTCTGAAGTTTCAAGTTGGCCCTGCCCAGACCCTCCAGCAATCCCACCCTGTCTCTGAGAGTGTTGTCCAAACACTCCTGGAGCTCTGGCAGCCTTGGAGCTGTGACCCTTCCCTGAGGAGCCTGGGGCTTGATAGAAGAAACAGCAGATGGAGCTGAGAGGAACATCAGCGTATTAAGCACAGATTTTTTGTCTTTATTTAGTCAAAGTTTTGTGAGTTTGGTTCGTATCTTGCAACACACAAAGATAAGAAACCCTTCTAACAGCGGAACTAAAGCCAGCAGTGGAATTGCCATCCTTGTGGAATCCTCATCCCTGGAAAAGGCAGAAAAATGTGGGAATGTGGTGCTCGTGGATGTGGGTTAGTGGCTGGACTCAGTCATCCTGGAGGCCTTTCCCAAGCTTCATGATTCTGCATTTCTGCCTCATTTAGCCCAGATTCCCCTCCAGTGTCTCCAGCAAAACAAAGTGAATTAAGGCAGCAGCAAAATCTCAGCCCTGATCCTGCCTTCAAACCACCCTGTCCTGGCTCACTGCCCCCCACTGCCTGGACAGCTCAGCCCAGCCCTTCCATGGAGAAATTCCTGCTGCTGTCCTGCCTGAGCCTCCCCTGGGGCAGCTCCAGGCTGAATTGAAGCACAGTGTGGTGGCTTTGGGGTTTGCATTTGACCCAAAAACAGGGTTAGAAAATTCAGGATGCAGAATCAACACAGAACAGCCATGATGACTTAATGAATTAATGATTTTTTTTCAGGATCTGAGCATTACCTAGCAGCTTCACAGGTGTGAGACTCAATCTCCCAGGTTTAATAAACCTTTACAAGGGAATTCCTGACAATGTCCAGGTGCTCACATGGAAATTTTCCTGTTACTTTCCCATTTTGCTGTGGGTGTTGTGCTCAGAATAAATGTGTGTGTTGGCATGCACAGTAACCTGCAGAGATTTGGGAATTTCTGTGCTCAGTAGTCCCCTGCATCTCCGGATGTCATTTATCAAAACCAGCTGCCCTTTATATCACTAAGTCTTGTATCAATGTCTATTTAAAGTTAAACTGAGAGCCAAAGAAGCCTGCTTTGATTTAAATAAATCAAAGCACATCACAGTCGCAGCAATTAATAATCCAAGGCTGGGGCAAACATGAAGAGTAGGAGAAATCCACTTAGGCAGGGTTGTTTTTGTTTCTTGCTGCTTTTCTAAGGCTTATTAGAAGCAGCAACCCTTTGATTAGACTTCCACAAAAATCCCTCAGCATCAATAGGAATTAGGGCTCGATCCTGGCAGTCTGTGGAAACCCAGGCTGGGATGGATTTTAGGTCTCCCTTATTTATGACAGGTCATGGAGAGAGAGTTTTCACCTGAATTCTCAGCCTGCAATGCAAAACCTCCTGCTAAGAATGCAGGAGCTGAGGTCTCAGGCTGTAATTGTGCTGCTGTCAGGTATTAATGAGCCATGATTTAGGGAATTACAGCTTCAGGAGAGGAGCCTTGGATTACAGGACAAACTTCAAGTTCTACTGAAGCAGCAAAATCAGTGTCTGGGTTTATTCCTGCTAAGGTCAGGTCAGATTTTGTGTGCCTTCCTCTGGAGAGTTTTGTGCCTCCCTCCCATCTCCTCCAGCACCAGTTCTGTGGCACTGGAAGAGTCAAAGCTTCAGAAATACTTTTGGGAAATGGCTAAAGGGTGTCCTGGTGAGAGGGCCCCCTTCTCCAAGGAAGAGGTAAGGGAATCACTGGAATCTTTTCTCCTTAGAAAAGATATTTTCCTATCACAAGGCTGAAGTGGGTGCTTGTTCCATGAAGCTCTCCGGTGATAATTCCATTTCCTCGTAGGAATAACAATTTTGCAGCTTGGATTATATTTTAGGTAGACTAAAATATTTTAGGTAGACTTTCCCCATGGATTTTAGAGAAAGGCTCAGTGATTCCACAGACATTTTTTCATTACACTTTTAGGCTGGCCCAGGAAAGATGTCATATGCAGAGGCCAAATCCCTGCCTTCAGCTGCAGGCAGACAAAAGACGGGCTTAATGGGATGCTGGAAGAAGCATTATAAGCCTTTTATAAAAATACTGTTCTGGGAATCTTTTATCCCATCAAAAATACATTTTATAGTTTATCCAAACACTTTGGATGGCCACTCTCAGTCATTCCAAACCATCAAATTCAGCTCCTTCAGCCGTGAAAATCTGCAAGGGAATCAGTCTGGGATAAGCTGATTTTTCCAGTCCTTTTGGATCTTCCTCCAGTCAAATAAAGGGAGAAATAAAATCTGGATTGACTTCCACTAATGAATTCACAGAATATCAAACAGTGTTTCACTGTGGCATGGGAAAGCAAGAAGGAAAAAGTGCTGGGAGGGAGAGGAAATCGGGATTTACTCTCTTTTGTTTGAAGTGTGACTGGACCCTCACCAAATACAAGAGGGAGAAGCTTCACAGTTACAGCTACTTGCAGTTACAATAGTTAGAATTATTATATCTTTACAGTTACAATGGTTTGCAGTGTCTGCAGTTTTCTGTCTGTTTGGTTCAGGGCTTGGTGGGTTTTACAGGTGTCCTGCTCAGGCTGGGATTTGCTTAAGCCTGAGCTAGATGTTTATAGGTCTAAACCTAAACTCTGTCTCTAAGAGGCTTCTAGGATTTTCACACTTCCAGGGCCAGCAAGCTCAGCCAAAACTCTGTCAACAGCCCAGTGCTCTGCTGGATTCTTTTTGAAACTTCATAGTGGATGGAGAGCACCAAAATTTGATTCTCTCCATCTGATATATTCAATAAAAATTCCCCTTTCCAATCCCCTCCCAGATCTTGTCCTTAGGCTGAGCCATCAAAGAGCCCCTTCAGTGGTCCTGCAGCTCAGGTCTGAGGTGTTTGAGGTTTTGGGACTTTGGCAAAGCCTGCTTTGGGTTCACAGAGTTTGCCTGCTAATTTAGGGCAGAAAAGTGCATTTCACCACCATTTCAGATCGTATTGTTTTTGTCCGAGGGGTTACACAACACAAACATGTTTTGCTGCCCTGGGGAGCTCAGGACACCTCTGACAGAGCCCAAACAGGAGCTCTATTTATTGACCTCTGTATATATAGTTCCCCCACACCTTCTCCAGGGCATGTTTTTCACTCCATCCTCTCTCCAGGTTTATTCCTCACTTTCCCTCCCTCTTGTTTGTCAGAATTTAAGTCAAATCCAAGTGATCTGTGTTTTGATTTCCATAACTAAGTAAAACTGTGCAAATGGAGTACATCCACTGTTTAGTCCCCCAGACACTCCAGTTAAATTAAATGGAGCTCACTACCTGAAGAACGAGGCAAATCAGAAAAATAAATATTTATAAGCCATTAGGGATATTTTTTTTATTTATTTAGTGCATCCACTGAGGAGCTGCCCCTGGATCCCTGGCAGTGCCCAAGGCCAGGTTGGATGGGGCTTGGAGCAGCCTGGGACAGTGGGAGGTGTCCCTGCCCATGGCAGGGGTGGAATGAGATCAATTTTAAGGTCCCTTCCAACCCAAACCATTCTGGGATTCTGTGATTCCATGATTCCACTGAAGATTCAAAGCACATCAGGTTCCCCAGTACAGCCAGGACTCCCTCAGTTCCCCTTAGGGGTTTTCCTTCAGGGATTTCTCCAGCACAAGCCCTGGAGACCACTGGAATGACTCTAAAACCTGTCCCTGGTCACAGCACTGGCATCAGGCATAGTCAGGATCAACCAGTGATGGAGGTAAATGTGACAGAATCCCAGAATCCCAGAATTACAGAATCCCAGAACCCCAGAATCCCAGAATCCCAGAATTACAGAATCCCAGAATCCCAGAATCCCAGAATCCCAGAATCCCAGAGCGGTTTGGGGTGGAAGGGACCTTAAAGTTCATCCAGTGCCACCCCTGCCATGGGACACCTTTCACTGTCCCAGGTTTCTCCAAGCGCTATCCAGCCTGGCTTTTTGGGTTTTTTCCTGCTCAGAAATAGATCACTGACTTCAGGATCCGGGAGGCAGCAGAACTGGACCAAGGATCCCGATGTTTTCCCACTGGAATTCAGCAGTGGGGATGATCCCACCCTGCCCCACTGTGAGGAGCCGCCAGCCCGGTGGGGTGGGGACACATCCCCACTTCCAGCCCGCCCCAGGGGATGCCAGCACTGACACATTTCCTTGCAGCGCCTCAAATCAAAGGGATTGCCACGTTTTTCCAGAGGGGAAGCCGCTCCAGTGGCAGCGGAGGGAGACAGGGGGATGATTCACAGCTTTCCCGAGGCGCCGCTGTTTTCCCAGCCAGCTCTGCAAGCCATTTATCATCCCGATCCCCGGGGACGCGCATCCTCTCCCGGGAGCGTCCCCTTCCCTCTGTCCTGCCTGCCAAAGCCCAGCCCGGGGATGGGAGCGGGAAATAATTAACCCAGAGCTCGTTCTCCTCTCCCTACACTTGGTCCTGTCCAGCTGAGCAGTGACACGGGCTCCAGCTGCTCCAGGGACCTGTGCCCTTCCCTCGGGGGATAACCGGGAGCAGAATGTTGGGAAGAGAAGGAAAGCCACACCACACTGTGAGGGGTACGCAGGGAGATGTGACATCATCGTGGCTCCCAAATTAGTGAATTAATTTAATGAATTATTTAATCTCCTGCTTTCCATCTCACCACCTCCTCAGCTCACGTTCCTTGGGATTTCACCGCTGGCTCTGCGGATGAGCCAAGAGCTGCTGGAACGGGAATGGCAGGGGGTGCTTGGCAGTCAGGATCAGTATGGGATCATGGAATGGTTTGGGTTTGGAGGGACCTTAAAGCCCATCCAGTGCCACCCCTGCCATGGCAGGGACACCTCCCACTGTCCCAGGCTGCTCCAAGCCCCAAAGTCCAGCCTGGCCTTGGGCACTGCCAGGGATCCAGGGGCAGCCACAGCTGCTCGGGGCACCCTGTGCCAGGGCCTGCCCACCCTGCCAGGGAACAATTCCTGCCCAAGATCCCATCCAGCCCTGCCCTCTGGCAGTGGGAGCCATGCCCTGTGTCCTGTCACTCCATCCCTTTGTCCATAGTCTCTCTCCATGTTTCTTGCAGCTCCTTCAGGCCCTGGAAGGCCATGATGAGGTCACCCCAAAGCTTCTCCTCTCCAGACTGGACAATCCCAATTCTCAGTCCCAAGGGAGAAGAGCACAGAAATCCCCTCCTGCAGCACATCTGGCTGTAGCCAGACCTCTTTCTAATACATGAGAGTGGCATTGCAGAATTCTGTTCTTTCCCATGTGTTGGAGGGGGAAGAAAAGGCAAACAAGAAAATTAAAATGCAATCACACAAAATTCCTCCCTTTCCTAATTTCTCACCAGAGCTTGGAGATGGTGGAGGCAGGAGATAATTAAAAGCATGAGGTCATGATGATGTGCAACTTCTTCCCATGGCCCAAGACTAATTAAAGAGAAGTTATTTTGTTTTCATAACAGTTATTTACAGGACAGATTGTTCTTATTGTCCAAGTGGCACCTTTGCATGAAAAGCCAGAAAAAAACCCTGTTGCTTTCAACTCTTGCTTCCAACCCTCCTCCTCAATAAACGAGGCCTTTCAAATTCTTTCATGGTTTTGCAGTCTGGTCATTGCTTTGCTTCCTTCCCCTGCAGGGTTTTCAACAAAATATCAGTGACCAAGACCAGCAGCATCTCCTGCAAACCCTCAGCAGTGTTTCCATCCCAATTTTCCTCTGCCACCCAGCTCCTGCCTACCGAAGCTGACGTGGTTTTAATTAGTTTGAAATTAGAAAATACAGCCATGTATTTCCAGTTCCATGTAAAATCCAAGCTGGAGCCTCTTTCCCAGCCATGGGATGGGTTTGGTTTGACCCACATGAATAATTTCCTGTCCTCCCAGCATTGTGTCGTGGTGTTCCCTGAAGAACAACCTTGGTCCAGCATTCCAGGAGAGTGGGATGTTTGTCACTGTCTCCTTAAAGGATGTTCAGAAGCATTCTTGCCTTGCAAATCACTGTTGTTTTCTCTCTAATGAACTCTCTCAAATTTCTCCAAATTTCCATTTCCCAGATTTGCTTTTCCCTCCTCCAAAAGGTGATGAAGGAGAACAGGACGTGGAAGGGAAGCTGTTAAATTGAAATTTATGTAAGGGCTGTGGGGTCCCACTCCCACAGGGAAGATTTTAGATGGTTTAAAAGGCACCAAAAAAGCCAAGAAGGTGCAGAAAGAGAAATCACAATGTTTTATTGACAGGCTGCAGGCTCAGCATGGAAACTGGTGTCATTTTTGTCCACATTTCCTGAAAATAACTAGGACAGAAGAGTAAAAGAACAGTGGGAAGAGCAAAAAGCAGAGACCAGATAGGAGAGGAAAGGAGATCACCCATCCTGGATCCAGCAGTGATCCAGGTGTTTGGGGTCCTGGGTGCCACCCCAGCTTTGGGGGTACCTTTGGGGGTTACCTTCTCATGGGTGTTTTGCCCACCCTGGGATTTCCTGCTCTTCCTGTAAATAAATGAGCATGTGCAGCCCATTCTTCTGGATCTTTCTGGAGATGGGTTGGGGACCTTTGAGGGAGATGCCCGGAGCAGCTGTGGCTGCCCCTGGATCCCTGGCAGTGCCCGAGGCCAGGCTGGACTCTGGGGCTTGGAGCAGCCTGGGACAGTGGGAGGTGTCCCTGCCATGGCAGGGGTGGCACTGGATGGGCTTTGAGGTCCCTTCCACCCCAAACCATCCCGGGATTCTGGGATTAACCCATTACTGCCCATGTCTCCCATGTCTCCATGGATCCCATCACTCAGCCTTCAGCTTGGAGATCCTTCAGGAGTTTCCATGGCTGCCATGAGAATGGACTTTTACACAGGATGGCTCTGAAAGGTCCCAAGCACCAACCAGAGCTACTCCAGGGTTTTTCCAGATATTTTTTGGTGGAAATAAACTCACATCCCTCCTGCAGGGCCATGCCCTGCGTGTCCTCATCCCACGCTGGTGCTGTGATGGTGTTGAGACGTGATGGTCCCCAAGGAGATGCCACCACCTTGTGACAAAGAGGCCAAAGCCTGACCCTGCAGTGTGCTGGGCACTCCTGGAGCAGCCACAGCCTCTCACCCCCTGTCACCTCAGCTGTGCCAGCAGCAGAGTCAGAGATGTCTCAGACATCCCTCCCTCCTCATGGAGCAAACCCACCCTGGCCAGCGAAGGGAAAGGGAGAAGGATAAATGTGGTGGTGATCCCTCCCTGCCTGAGCAGGGCAATCCTGCCTTTCAATCAGGATGTTGCAGGGCAGAGCTCCTTAATGAGGCTGGCAAGGATTTTTAATATGGTGATTTCTGGCCCTGGCAGTGGTACAGACACCGAGACTACAAAAGAGTCACTTCAATGTGAGGAGCTGCCACCAAGCCCCACGTCACAAAGCCCCTCTGCCACAGAGGACACTGCAAATAAACAATTCTGGGGAACTCTCTCTCCTTAAATAACACATTTATAGAGCATCCAGATGTTGGTTTAGCACTTAACGAGTGTGGGAGAAAACAAAGCTTGAAGGGCTGTGTTTGGTTTGGGGTGGGGTAATTTTCTCTCCTTGATCTCTTTTATTGAGTGTGTACAAGCAGAGTGACTAAAAAATATACAGGAAATCTGTGGATTTTTAATTTGTGCCAAACAGGACCGGTCTGAGGGGACTGCTGGCTCCTGTGGGGTGAAGGTGGGGCTGGGAGGTGACCCCCACCCCGACATTCTGGGACAGTCACATCTTACCCAATTTATTTATGTGTTGGTTGCAAGAGATGCAAGGGGGAGGTGGAGAGAACAACTCTCCAAACCCCAATAATGAGGTGCCAGAGATCCTAAAAGGAGATCTGAAAACTGGGTTTTAGAACTTCAGCTGTTTTTTTTAACCAACACTTTATGCTCACCTGGTCCTTCAGGGACACCTTTGGGACAGAGGTGTCCCAGAGGGTCAGGGACCATCTGTGAAATGAGAGTCTGGACCCACCCCTGCACTCCCAGGGCTTCACCAGGAGGCCAAACCAGGCACAGGAGAGGGCAGGGATCATTCCCTGAGCCCCAGCACCTCCATCCACCCAGAAGAGTCTGGGAGCATTTGGAGAAGCTCCTTACCATCCCAGGAAGCTGCTCAGAGCAAGAGCAGTGTTGGGAAGACAGAACTTGTGCTTGAATGAGATTTATGGAGAGGAAATCTGGCTCCTTTATCTATATTTCCTTCAGGAATAACTCATTTTTTGTTCTCCTCCTGTTCTCCTCTCTTCTTCTGTTCCTGGGGAAGGAGGAGCCCTCATCATCCCAACACTGCTCTGCCTTGGGAGAGCAGGAATGGTCCCAGTTGGTGCTGCTGAGCTCAGGTGTCCATCTCACTCCTCTTGGGATCAGTATCACCTTCCTGGCTGTTTCCCTGCTTCCCAGGCCTCCCTTCCTGCTTTTCCAGGATCCTCCAATTGCCCCAGAGCATCTGCAAGGGTGAGCAGCAGTTATTTCTATGTGGGGAGAAGAGAGAAAGCAAACAGTGGATGCATTTGCAAATCCATTTTTGGGCATCCCCAAAGGAGTCTGGACATTCCCAGGCAGCGGGAAGTCATTAATCTGCCTTTAAATCCCATTGCTGCTGGGATGTTTTGGAGGATTCCTGAAAGCACTGGCAACCACAAAGTGAGATTAATGCAACCCCACTGATATGGGAGCTGCTGTGCTCTCCCAGGCTGAAACACAGCCAGAAAACCCAGCCCAAGGCTCTGTGTCCAGAGCCCACAGGCACTCCAGGGTGTCCTCCAGGGGGACAGCACTGGGCACTTCCAAAGGAAAAATGGATTTGAGGCTGCATTGATGCCTCTGCCACCATTTGCCCAAGTTTTGTCTCCATGGGAAACTGCCCTGACTAAAACCTACCACACAAAATGTACTTTGCAGATAAGAGGGGAAAGCAAGTCTTCCATCAAATTACCCCTTAAATAAAAATTAAAAAAAAAAAAACCCAAAGAAAAAGCATTAGTTAATTCAGGTATTAGGTTAATTAGGTTAATTAGGTTATTAGGTTAATTAAGTATGATGATCATGTTCATATCTTATTTTGTTTGCCTTCAGCAATGCAACCTTACCTGTCAATCAACCAAAGACAAATGTTTGGAATCAGTAGTGTTGTGGCATTCTTTTGTTAGATAATTATTAATTTATTTAAATTATTAATTTAGTTTTATTCTGGGGTAGTTTTGGGGGACAGGATCATCCCATTCCCTTCCCTGGGGGCTTCTGGAATATTTGCCATCAGTTTCAGGATGCAATACAGACCCTGAGCCTAAGTCCTGATGTCTGGAGGGATTTCAGACCTCAGCCACAGTGCCTGGAAGATTTAGATCCCTTTAGATCAGGCAGGAGGCTTGGAATTTTCCAGATCACTGTTTGGAGTTCAGTTTTAGGCACTAAAGATGCATTTTTGAGTTGGTTTTAACTTTTTGCAGCTCCTGCTACATCCTTCTGCTTCTCCAGGGTGGAGGAACCATGGGACACATCAGCTCATCCACACAAAGTTGGATGAAAAAAGAACCTGAGACTTGAAAAAGGACTTGAAAAATCTCTGTCTGGTTTTGCAAAGCTGCATCTGGGTGGAAATCACAGTTCCCTTCTCTTCCCAGGAAACCATGTTATCCTACAGCCCAGGAAATGGTGGCTGAGCCTTGTCCATGCTGAGCTTGGCCCATTACTGCCAGGGCACCCCCAGTCCCTGCAAGGCTGTGGTGGGTGGGTGGCTTTGGGATTGGGGTTTTTCCTCTTCACTCTCTCAACTGCCTTCCCATCTTGGCCCAAAATCTCCAGTTGGAAGCCGTGGCTTGGTGTCCAGACATTGTGGGGTGTAGAGATGGAGCAGGGATTGAATTCTTGGCTTTGGGTTTGGGGTTGGCTTTGGGTTTGGATGGGGGTGGCCATTCTCAGTGAATTCACACCAGTCAGGGCTTTGCCTCTCCCTCCACAGGCAGCATCCAGCACCACCCACTGAGCCACAGCTATCCCAGATCCCATCCTCTGGAGCCTCATTCCTCATCTTCCCAGCTGTCCCTGCCATGGCTCTGGGTCTGAAGGCCCCACTCCTGCCCTGCAGCAGTCACTGCCAGCCCCTCACCCTCTCTTTACCTCATCCTGAAGCTGTGTAGTTTGCAAAGTTTAACCTGTGCCTTTTGCCTTTTTTATGTGTGCATAAGATCCATTTCCTGGCCTGAGCTTCCCTTTTCCCATGACTAATTCCAAATTTTCCAGCTCTCAGTTGTGCTGTGTTAGAATCACAGAATCATGGCACAGTTTGGATTTGAGGGGACTTTAAAGTTTATCCCATCCCACCCCCTTCCCCTGTCCCAGGTTGCTCCAAGTCCCATCCAGCCTGGCAATGGACACTTCCAGGGAATGGGGCAGGCACATCTGTGCCAGGGCCCTTAATTTGCCATCTGCCTGGCTGGATCTCCTCCAAACCAGGTTGTTTGCTCTTCCTGGATCCTCATCCTCCAAAGAAACCCAAGGCAGGATGCTTATTTCGCAGCCTGCCTCAAATGACACAGGGACTTAAGGAAATTCCTCTTGCAAAGCCTTTCTGGAAAACACCCCTGCTTTAAAAAATAATACAGAGTTTATTTCTGGGGACACTCCCCGTGGAACCTCCACAACACCAAATTCAGCAGATAGGCTCCATATCCCTCTTTTTTCCCCTCTCTTATCTTGTAGGAAGCTATTATATCCTCCCTGCAAAATCTGCCCTGGAGTCTGGCAGAGCGGGACGAGGAGCCGACGCTTCCAAATCAATTCATGGTGGTCTCGAGCTCTGTTTTTGTTCTGGCACATTAAACAGAATGAAGACATATGTCTGAATTTAAGACATCCTCTGGCTTCCCTGTACACATGAGCCAGCCGAGAAATTCGAACTATTTCAAAGCGCTACGAAAAAGAATTGTAGACACATCCTTTTGTTTAGGCATCTATTTTTAATTATCCTGCCTTTTAATATTCCTCTCCATTTGAGGATAATCAGGGAAAATAGATCCTGCTGGGCATTGTCATGCTTAATAAAAGTAAGGCTGAACATCTGCAAATTTGGCGACAGCGTGGCGCATCTGATGCACCAGCGGCCGAGCTGCATTCCCGGGTAATTATAACCCCACGTGCAGCTGGAAGGGTGTAATTCCCTGTTTACATCCATTCTAGCACTTCTCCCAAACTCCACTGCCTTGGGGTGCTAAAAATTCGGGAATGGGGGTCTTGTTTTTCCCCCAGTCCATGGAAGATGGAAGGACAGGAGGATGGAGCGTTGTCTGCCAGTCGGTGAAGGATTGGGATCCAGGGAGGAACCCGTGCAAGGCAGGGCTGGCGCTCCCAAAATTAGCACTGCTGGAATTAAATCAGTGAAAGTGAGAGCAGGCTGCAGGCTTTCCCTCCTCCTATTCATTATTTAATTTTTCTTGGCAGAGCAAACCCCACGTCCCTGCAGCGGCTGCGGCGCAGGCTTGGCTGCGTTCTGCAAAATTTCCCCGCCGCTCTCAGGGAAAATCTGGCTTTTTCCCCAGGGAAAACACAGCTCTGCCCCCAGGGAAAACACGGATTAGTCCCACCTCTCCCTTGGCAGGATGCAGAGACAATGTTTTCTCCATCCATCCCGGCCCTGTGCAGGGCTGGAAGTTGGATGTAAAGTCTGGGAAATGACCCATGAGCGTGGGCACGTGTAGGAGGAAAACAGGGAATTTCTGTTCCCAGGGCAGCTGTTCACCTCCTGCTCCACTTCCCACACCAGGTTCTGTCCTTCCAGGGCTGGGCAAGAGGGAAAGCAGCAGGCAGGGAAAAATGACCAAGGAAAGGGAAAAGTGCACTTCAATGTGTTCCCAGCCCCGCTAAACATGCAAAGCTCAAACCCCAGCAAATCCAGACCTCCCTCTGCAGCACACCTTGCTTTTCCACCAACATTCCCCTCTCCAGAGCTTCTCCCAGAGGAATAACTTAATTTATGCCAGGTGGGAGGGAGTGGATGGAGGATGTGACACAGCTCTGGATGCTGTTTTGGGGGACAGGGGTGGCCTCCTGTCCCAAATCCGTAATGATAGGAAGAGATCAATTTTGTGCCACATCATAGATCCATCTCCAAAAGATCTTAACTTTTCTTTGGGATCAAACTCTTTATGTGCCAAAAAATGTCCCAAGCTGTAAGGAGAAAATTCAGAGGGTGAAGAAATAAAAATATTTCTATTTTTTATTGCCCACCCAGCAAATGGGAGTTCAGTGGTGCAGGTCTCCCAACAGGCAGCAGTCAGAAGCTGCTGAATTATTTCCTAGGAGGCTGAGAGTGGACTCTCTGCTAGGAAAGTTCAGTCCTTGCATTTTGCAGGCATTCCAAGCATTTTTGCAGCCTTTCAGTACCTGAAGGAGGCCTAGAAGAGAGATGGAGAGGGACTTTTTATAGGGGAATATAGTGCCAGGACAAGGGGGAATGGGTTCAGACTGCCAGAGGGCAGGGATGGGTGGGATCTTGGGCAGGAATTGTTCCCTGGCAGGGTGGGCAGGCCCTGGCACAGGGTGCCCAGAGCAGCTGTGGCTGCCCCTGGATCCCTGGCAGTGCCCAAGGCCAGGCTGGACTTTGGGGCTTGGAGCAGCCTGGGATAGTGGGAGGTGTCCCTGCCCATGGCAGGGGTGGCACTGGGTGGGCACTTCCAGCCCAAACCACGCTTTGACTCTATGATTCTCTGCTCTGCTGCTTGAACTCTTCGGAGCACCAGATCTAAACATCCCCATCTTCCAGTGACCTTCAAAGAGAACAAAATCCCCCCTGAGCTTCACCCTTGGTCTGGAGCTGCCTCCTCTCCGAGCCCTGAACTTGCAGCTCTCAGAGGCTCCAGGAAGCCACCCCAGCCAGGAGGGAGCTGCTGAGGGTGAGAGGCTTCATTAGAGCATCCCTGGGAGTGAGAGCAGCTCCTTCCCTCCCCACATGTGCTCGGCAGCTGCCTGGCTGAGCTCTTGAAAGGAGCCACGAGCTGCAGCTCCAGATGCTGCCGCTTCCAGAGAGGCCCAGCCGTGAACGCCGCTCCGGCGTGGCCTCGGCTGCTGCGCCAGAGAGGAAAAGGGGAATAAAGGAGCAGCTCCCCACGGCTGGGGCTGCAGGCTTCTCAGGGTTGCTTTTCCCTGAGATTCTCCTCAGGGTTGCTGTTTCCCGAGGCAATCAGGTTTTTCATCTTCTCTTGGCCCTGAGTGTTTCACACCGAAGGCAGAGACAACAAGCTGAGTCCCNGAGCAAGAACAAGGAGCACAGGGGCCACTCCCCAATTCCTCCAGCTTGTCTCTTCAATCCCATATACTAAAAATCCCAGATTCTACATTTACATTCTATGACAAACTAAATACTACTTATTTTAAATTCTCTCAGCTTGTGATTCTTCATACACTGTGGGCATTCACTGCCATGGACAGGGATCAGAGGCAGTGTCCTCCTGGGCTCTGTGTGAGGCTCTGACCCCCCTGGACAGATCCCAGACCCCCTGTCCGGTCTCCAAACCCTCCAGGGTGGGCAGAGGGATGTTTTAGACTCCAACACAGGCTGGGGGCTTGGATCAGCCCAGAGCCAGGGAGGGAAATGGTGCTGGTGGTGCAACCACAGTTGCTGCATCTTCCAGCAAGATGGGACCTCTGGCTGCTGTGAGCTCCTCGATCTGCGGTGCTGGGCGAAGGCCGTGGGGGCACCTGGGCAGGGCTGAGGCACAGCGGGGATTTGCAGCTGCCAGGACCTGTCTGGTGCTCCAGGCTCTCATCCCAAGTGCTGATGGCAGCAGCAAGCCCTGGTAGTGGCTTGGACCATTCCTGGTTACAGGAGATGCAGTTTCTCCAAGTGGATGCTCTGTGGGGATAAAACAGGCTGGGGTGGGAAAAGGGATGCCAAGGTTTTAGATCTATTTTATGTAAACTGTAGCTCTGTGCTGTGGCAGGGAAAAGAACCTCCTGTCAGCAACCAAGCTTTAGAAACCTGCCCCAAACCTGTTGTGCGTTGGTGTGTGAAAAACATTTTCACCCAACTTTTGATGTTGGAAATGGCCCTCGAGATCATCGAGTGTGGCTGCTCGCCCAGCAGTGTCCCCAGGGGCCACACCCACAGCCCTTGTCAACATTTCAGGGATGGGGACACCAACACCGCCACCAGCAGCCCATTCCAGTGCTTGACAATCCTTTTGGTGATCCCTGATATCCAACCTGAACCTCCCTGGGCACTGCCTGAGGCTGTTTCCTCTCAGTTTGTTCCCTGGGAGGAGAGACTGAGCCCTGCCTTACCACAGCTCCTGTCAGGAGATGTGCAGAGCCCCCCTGAGCCTCCTTTTCTCCAGGCTCAGCCCCTTCCCCAGCTTCATTACCCTTCTCTGGACATATTTCAGCAAATTTTATTCCATTTCAAAGTGCTTCTGCACCTCAATTCCCACACAGCATGTTTTCCAGTGTATTTTCATGGCTCTCCATCATGGCTCTTTGCATCAGAGCTGTACCAGGAATACTTTGGAGGTGGCTCCCAGTCGAGTCATGCAAACCCTTCCTCCCCACTGGTGTCCAAGGGGGTTGAGGTGCTTCAAGGCCAGAGGACAGCATGACCTGCAAGGCTCCTGCTGCTCCTGCTGCTGAAATTTCAGGTGCAGGATTCCACCCTGGGCATGTTCCTACACTGACCAGCCACAGCACAATCACAGGGAAAGCTTCTACCACCTCCAGCAGACCCTAGAAACACCCGGAGGGAGAATCCCAGCTCTAACTCGTCCTGAAACCAAGCCATGATCCACTCTCCGTGGTGGTCTGGGGGAAAGGGACACAGCCCAACTGTGCCCACATGGGAGGGAGGGAGGGAATGGTCCCCCAGGACAGTGCAAAAGGTTTGGTTATTGCTGATCACACCCCAGGAAACAGATACGGACTGACCCCAGATGTTCCCATCCTTTGCTCTTGGTTGCTTGGGCTTGGCCCTCCTCTGTAGCAACAGTGAGAGATGGGCAGGACCCTCCCTGCTCACGCTAATTTGGGATCAAAACACCACCAAAAAGCCATGATTTGTGGTCCTTTGATCACAAATGACCAGCAGGGAGCCACTGGGATATGGAAGGAGGAAGTTCCCAGGACCAGTTTCTTTCCCTGGGGGAGCTTTGTGCAGCATCTCTCCAGGCAAAGCACCTGATCCTGCTCCAGGTGTGACCCCTGCAAGCACAGCCAAGCCAGGGCTGTCTTCCAAGAAATCTCCTTCCCTGGCCCACTGGGATCAAGCCCAAGGAGCCAGTCCCAAGCCTTCCACAGAGAGATATTCCTTGGGAAGGGCCCAGCAGGGATGTGGCCGTGCTGCAGCAACATTCCTTGTATTCCTGTGCATTAGAGGCTCCTGGATCATCTCCTGCACCCAGCCAGCCACCCACACCATTCCATATTTATTCATCATTAAACAAATACAATCAGCCCCCACATTCCAGGCTTGCAGCTAATTAAAACCACCATGGGCTTCGTTATCCCGGCTTTTCCTTGGCTCCACTTTGCACAGCCCAAAAGAAATTCAAAAAGGAGTCGGTTCCGGCACGGCTCTTGCTCCTCTAGCTCCGCATTCCTCAGGGTCTCAGGAGAATTGCTGGAATTCTCAGATGTTGTTGAAGGGCAAATATTCCATCCCCATCCCGATTTTCCTGGCACGGCTGTGGTTGCAGGGAGCAGCTCCTGCCGAGGGGCTGAGCCCAGCAGGCCCCGAGCAGCAGTTACTGCATGGCCACAAATTAGAGGCAGCCAGGGGAATAAAAGAAGGGAGCCTGGACCACAAGGGAGAGCGAGATGAGGATGAGCCAAAGGGAGGGATGGTCCAAAGGGGAGGATGGTCCAAAGGGAAGGATGTGCCGGTTTAAAGGAGCTTCCCAAATTGCCCCAAATTCCCTTCTTGGGCTTCCCCCCGATGAAGGCAGTGAGTCCCAAGCCCTGGCGAGGTTCAGTGCCCATGCTTGGAGCTGCACGATCTCATTTCCACACCTTTGTCGCTTCTGTGCTGCTCAAGCCACCACGAGGGCTGGCTTTAGAGCGCCCGGGGGGTTTGAAACCCCTGTGCACCCCAGGAGAGGGCAGAGGTGCTCCTTCCCACCACGCTGGCACCGCGGTGGCCTCGGGGGCCAGCGGCACCCCCGCCTTATCTGGCACCTTTGGGAGGTGTCACATTCACCGTGCTGCTTCTCCCGCTCCCAGTCTGTCGCAATCCAGCGCTGTGGGATGGGGGTAAAGTCACTGGCACTGAAGGAAAACAAAAACCATCGGGGTTTGGGCTGCGAGAAATTTTCTGCCCTGTGGGTGTTTCCATAAGCAACAAAATGTCCTTGGTGGTGACTTGTTAAAAATAGTTACTTGTTAAAAAAAGGGGTTTCCTCCTCGGCGTTTATTGTTTGGGTATTGTTTGATTGGAAATGTGCAGCAGTGATTCTGTTGGTCCTTCTGTCTGTCCTCAACATAGGAAAGGTGAAATATTATGCTTATTTTAAAAGGGTTTTCAGATCATCTTTTTGCTTTAATTAAAGGTGTGTTGTTTAAAATCGTGTCAGGGAGACAAACCATGAGATGTTAAGCCCGCAGATCCCAATATTAATCCTGCCCTCGGGGACCACCGTTTTCCTTCATTGTGGAAATGACATCCCACAACCTCCCAAACAAACAGGGCGTTTATTTGAAGGTGAAATCTTTTTTATGCATGGGCGTTTTCAAGGCTTGGTAGTGGTGGATGCAACCACAGAGGTCCTCAAGGGTAGAAGGAGTCAGGTGTGTAGGAGAGAGAACAGCACCCATTGGAGAATCTGGGATTTGGAGAATCAGATACTGGGAAAATTGCCTCTGCTTCTCATATTTCTCTTTTCCTTCCCTTGCTCCCTCCTCATGCCTTCTCTCCTCCCGCCCTTTGGAAATAAACTCTGTATTTTATCCCCCACAGGCCCATCCCTGGTGTTTGCCCGAGCAGCAGGTGACTTCTCCCAGCTCCAAATCCGCTTTTTCCTCCTGTGTTTTTTGTTTCTTTCCAGCCCCCGTTGCTTTTGGGAGCGCCGAGATGAAAGTCCCCATTAAAACCAGTGTCCCCATTAAGCGGCGGCCAGCTCGGGTGGCACTTTCATGTGCCAGCTGCCCTGTTTGTCGCGGCTGAGTTTGTTTGTCCTCAGCCTGGGTAATCCCGACCCCGATAAACCCGCGGGATGCGCTGCCGCGGCTTCCTAACAGCTCCCAAATCTCCCAAATTAACACCTGGCCCAGATCAAAGCCCTGGCGTTCCTTTCTTCGTGCCCTCACCTTAGGCACCGAGCCCGCCCCGCCTTGAGCTCGGCTTAATGGTTAAACTCCCGCGGCGGAGCGTGCCTGCCCTCCCAAAACCAGCCGGGAATGTTCCTCTGGCAGCATGGAGGTGGCACGCAGCTACTGGATTTTTTTTGTTTTCCCCATTGGCCTCCTGAGTTTATAATAAAGGCAGGAAAATCATCCTGAGTACTAACGCGTTCATCATTTTTAAGAGTATTAAAATATATAATACTGAATTAGAATATCGACCAGGATGGAAGGGATATTCCCTGGGTTTCCCCAAAAACGCCCTCCAAAGGCACGGACTGGGCTTGTTCTGCAGGACACACCTGGGCAGGTGTGTGGACACACACAGGGCATTTCCACGATCAAATCAGGTCGTTTTTAATGAAAATAATGTTTAAATTCCTCCTTGGGCATGCGGTGGAGCACATCCCCGTGAGCAGCGGTGCTGTGGGTGAGCGCTGCATCACATGCAACAACTGCAGATAATGCAGCCTGATGTCAGAAATCATCCACAGTATGTGACATGTTATAAATCTATTTCTGTATTTTTTATTTTTATTTTTANTCCCATTCCATTCCCACCCCTGCCATGGGCAGTGACACCTCCCACTGTCCCAGGCTGCTCCAAGCCCCGTCTAGCCTGGCCTTGGACAATTCCAGGGATATTTGGGGAGTTGGATTTTCCTCAACCAAGCAGCCAAGTCCAAGACAGGGGACGTGGAGAGGAATAGATGAAGATTCACGGAAATCAGNTTTTTTAAATGAGATGAACATAGAATCCCAGAGTGGTTTGGGTTGGAAAGGACCATAAATCCCATTCCATTCCCACCCCTGCCATGGGCAGTGACACCTCCCACTGTCCCAGGCTGCTCCAAGCCCCGTCTAGCCTGGCCTTGGACAATTCCAGGGATATTTGGGGAGTTGGATTTTCCTCAACCAAGCAGCCAAGTCCAAGACAGGGGACGTGGAGAGGAATAGATGAAGATTCACGGAAATCAGGACATTTTGCACAGTCCAGGGGAATCACGGTGTCTTTTCAGGAGGTTTCGTCACCTGGAGGGCTCAGGAGGTCTTGAAACCGCTGCTGGGTTTTGCCCTGAAGAAAGCGAAATAAAAGGGCCAATCTGCCCTCTCCCTCCCTCTCCTTATGCAATATCCCAGTGATTAAAGCATCCCTTTAGGATCTGGGACATGCACACTGGAGTTCCTCCTTGCCTGCAGGGGTTGGGACTTAATCTCCAATATCAGAGCATCCAGGGCAAAAGCAGGAACAGGAGGAGAGCAAGGAGAGATCTCACCCCACCCACCCACNATAATCAAATATAAAATATAATCAAATATAAAATATAAAATATAAAATAAAATAAAATAAAATAAAATAAAATAAAATAAAATAAAATAATAAAATCCCTCCCTTTAAAATGACAAATGAAAGCAAATGTCCTTGTAGGTGATATAGGAAAGAAATTGGCATCTTCCTTTTTACCCACAGAGGTAAAACAAAATAATATCCTGGTGAAACCAGGAAATTTCTTGACATTTTAATGAAGTTTAACAAAACTTTCACTCCAGTGAAGGTTTTCCCATGGAAGAGCAGCTGGGGACTTCCCCGGGGCAAGTGAAAGGCTCTGGACACGGAAGGCAAAATTTCACATTTGTGGTTTGAAGAAATGGTTTGGGAAGCAAATGTTTGGAGCACGAGGAGCAAACCCTGCCCAGGAAAACAATGCTGGGTTTGCTTTGGCAGTGAAGGCTCCAAGGTGCCTTTAACCACAGGGAATTCCTCAGCCTGGCCTTCTCCTGCTCCCTCCTTGCAGCAACTCCTGCCCTGGGCGACTGGCAGCAGGGAGAAAAAATGCAATTAATGAAGAATTAATTGTTTCAGCAGTGCTTTCAGTCCTCCCTGACACAGTAATAAGGGGGTTAAGCATTGCCAACATGACAAATTGTTCCTCCAGCAAACCCAGTGGGTTTCCTAATTCTGATTTGTTCTCCCAGCAAACCCAGTGGATTTTCCAATTCTGATTTTTCTCCCAGCAAATCCAGCGGATTTTCCAATTCTGATTTGTTCCTCCAGCAAACCTGGTGGGTTTCCTAATTCTGATTTGTTCCTTCAGGAAACCCAGTGGGTTTTCCAATTCTGATTTGTCCTTCCAGCAAACCCAGTGGGTTTTCCAGTTCTGATTTGTTCTTCCAGCAAACCCAGTGGGTTTCCTAATTCTGATTTGTTTCTCCAGTAAACCCAGTGGGTTTCAATTCTGATTTGTTCCTTCAGCAAACCCAGTGGGTTTTCCAATTCTGATTTGTTTCTCCACCAAACCCAGTGGGTTTTCCAATTCTGAATTGTTCTCCCAGCAAACCCAGTGGGTTTTCCAATTCTGATTTGTTCTTCCAGCAAACCAAGAGGGTTTTCCAGTACTGATTTGTTCTTCCAGCAAACCAAGAGGGTTTTCCAGTTCTGATTTGTTCCTCCAGCAAACCTAGTGGGTTTTCTAATTCTGATTTGTTCCTCCAGCAAACCTAGTGGGTTTTCTAATTCTGATTTGTTCCTCCAGCAAGTCTGGTGGAATTTTTGATTCTGATCTGTTCCAAAGGCTGGATAAGGGATGTAGCAGTGACTCCACACTAAGCTGGAGGAGGTGATGCCTTTGTGCTGATGGACCTTCCCCTCTTGAGGTCCTGCAGACCTGGCAGGTCTGCAGAGAGCTTGGGCTTCCTCTGCAGCCACAGATTCAGTGGTGGGCTCTGGACCACCAGGACTCTGGAGTGAGGTTCATTGCCTTTAGCTCAGAAATGAGCTGGATCCTTGGAAGTACCTGCTGGGATGCTAGGGATGGGATCTGGTCACCTAAAGCAGCTCCTTGAGGTGAGGAACACCTCCAGGTCCTGTTCCTCAGGGTTCAAGTGCCTGGAAGTGCAGACGGGGGGTGAAATGAGTTCCTGAAGGGTTTTTGGGGGTGCTGGTGAGGTCAGGCAGTGTGGAGGGATCCTAGACCAGGCTTTTATCTGGAGCCAGCCCCAGCAAGCAGCGAGTGGAAGAGCAGATGTGAGATCTTCCTCCTGCACCTCCTGCCTGCCCTTTTGAAGTGGGAGATTAATGGCCAAATCAGATTGTTGACTTTACAGGGGGCTGGAGCTGGGCTGATGTCAGAGCGGGGACGCTCCGGGAGCAGAGGGACGCTCCTGGAGTCTGCCAAAAGCAGCTAATAAACAAAGATAAATGGAATGTACTTCCAGGTTATTAATGACTTCCCAGCACGGTAATCCCCAGAAACAATAGGGAAATGTTTACCCAGCGGGTTATAGTTTGACTTGGGTTAATGCTGCTCAATTAACCCGTGTGTGCTCCCAGCAGCATCCTGCAGGGACGGATCAAATGGGATGGATTGCCTTGGGAAGGGGGGAAGGAGAGCTCAGCGGTGACCTGGGCTTCCTCCAGCCTGTGGAGACACCGGGAAAAATCGCTGGGAGCTCTCTGGGAGTGGTGCTGCTCGGAGATGAAGCGCTGTGTTTATCTGGCCCTGTTTGTCCAGGCTTCTCCTTCATCTTCAAAGCCCCTGGCAGAGTTATCCCATTAACATCCTAGCGGGAAGGGCGGGCAGCGGGCACTGGGATGGGACCAAGCACCCCTGGGAGCCAGTTGGGGGGACACCCACCCCAAATGTGCCAATTCCCAGTGCCCAGGGCAAGGAAAGGGCCACCCCACTCGGGTGCTCCCTGTGGGATAAAGGATGCTGCTGCCTCGGCAGGAATTTCCTGGGAAAATTCAGGAGCACGAACCTGGCTTTGAGAAACCAATCCCAAAGTGGGAGAAAGTGGATCCTCCCAGAAATGGAAGAGGGCAGAGGGCACTGGGATGGGGCAAGCACCCCTGGGAGCTGACACCCACCCCAAATGTGCCAATTCCCCATGCCCAGGGCAAGGAAAGGGACACTCCACTCAGGTGCTCCCTGTGGGATAAAGGATGCTGCTGCCTCGGCAGGAATTTCCTGGGAAAATTCAGGGGCACATACCTGGCCTTGAGAAACCAATCCCAAAGCGGGATAAAGTGGATCCTCCCAGAAATGGGAGCTGAGTGTCCACGGGCAAGCTCACCCACAAGCCAGAAATGTTTTCTGCCCACTGCTGGTTTTTAAAACGAGGATTTTTTCCCATTTGGGAAAAAAAAAAAAAAAAGTTTGTTTTGTTTGTTTTCACCCATGGCTGCCCAGTGGAAGCACAGCCAAAGCTTAAACAGCAGACACCAAGAAACTGAGGTTTGTTTTTCTATCGTTTTTCTGAACAATTTGAACAATGTAATTTCAGCCTGTGGTTCAGCTGAAAGCAATCCTAGGACACAGAGCAGCTATTCCATTGGGATTGGCTCTACAGGGAAGAATTTCTGAATTTTTCCTCCTTCTCCTGCCTTCCTTCCAGCCCAAAATTGCTGGGAAAGGACTCACAAACTTGGGTGCCAGGGAGGAGGCATGTGGGGGATGCAGCAGGGGTGAAAGCAACATGGTTTTGAAAGGGAAAGAAGTAAAATTCGAAATATTTGAGGTAGCCACACCACCCCAGCACTGCTCCCAGCCTTGCCCATCATGGAGTGCTGCTCTCAAGGAATTCTTTGCCTGCTGCCAGCAGGAAGATGAGAAAATCCATGTGAATCCCGACTGCCAGGAGCAAGGGATGTGAAATTAAAACCTTGAGAATAATAGAATTTGATTAGAATGATACAGAATTCCACAATCATAGAGGATTCTACAAACACTGAATCACAGAATGGTTTGGGCTGGAAGGGTCCTTAAATCTCATCCCATTCCAACCCCATGCCACGGGCAGACAATCCCAATGTTCTCTCACCCCCCTGGCAAGGACACCGTGAAGGGCAGTGTCCCATTTCTTTTTGTCTGTGACATCCTGGATGTCACTTTTTGGGGTCAAATCCCTAAATCCCAGTTCCATGAGGAGCTGCTGAACAGAGCTGGCGCTCACACCCCGCATCTTCCTCCGTGCTGCTCCTATCAGGAGTCACACAGGGACAGGGGGGTTCGGGGGCTGCTTTAGGGATGATTTAGGGCTTAATTAGGGACTGATTTAGGGCTGAATTAGGGACTGATTTAGGGCTGATTCAGGGGCTGATTCAGGGGCTGATTTAGAGCTGATTTAGGGCTGATTCAGGGGCTGATTCAGGGGCTGATTTAGAGCTGTTTTAGGGCTGATTCAGGGGCTGATTTAGGGGCTGATTTAGAGCTGATTTAGAGGCTGATTTAGAGCTTATTTAAGGCTGATTTAGGACTGATTTAGGACTGATTTAGGACTGATTTAGAGCTGATTTAGGAGTGATTTAGGGGCTAATTTAGGGCCTGGTTTAGAGGCTAGTTTAGGGCTGATTTAGAGGCTGATTT
>VXBR01003460.1:0-13936 GCA_013400215.1 Cisticola juncidis
CGGCCTCCACCGGGGCGGCCGTGGTGTTGTTGTTGAGGTTGTCCTGCAGTGTGGTCTGGGTGCCCTGCCCGACCTGCTGGTTCTGCAGCAGCATCTCCTGGATCCGGATCTGCTGCAGGATGGCTGGCAGCTCATAGTGGTGGAAGAAGTAAATCATTGAGTGCTGGTGGAGGAAAGGGAAAGGAGTCACCCTGGGCCTGGGTCACAGCCCACCACATCCCGACAAAACCAAACTTCTCTTGAAGAATCCAGCTGCTCTGACACCCAGAAGGTCAGCAGTGTTTGGAAAGATTTATCCCTTCCACTATGACTACTGCAAACTGCTTTAGAGTTTCTCTCTGAAGGCAACAGAATACAGTTCCTCTTCACTTTCAAAGACTGGGAAAAGAAGGATGACAACATTCCTCTGGCCTATCCTCTATTCCCTGTCCCCCACCCTGCAGCAGGTGAACAACCAAAGACACTCAACAGGTGTGCTTGATCTGGGATATCAGCATGGAGCTGGTCCTGCCAGCATCCTCACTGCACAGCTCCTCTGGAAGGCAGACCCTTCCCAGGATTTATTCCATAAAGACAGGACAGAAATCCTTCCCAACACCCATGTGGCATCAGGTTATTGTCAGTCCCATGGCTGGACTGGAGGCAGCAATCCAAACATCCCCTCTTCCACAACCTCATTCTGCTGCTCCCTTTCCAAACCAGCCTTAATTCCATCTTTCACAGAAATAAGGATCCCTCCTCCAACCCAGCTTGAGAGGAAGTTTGACAAAGCCCCTCAAGGTGCAGCAGCCCTGCAGGGACTCACCTGGATGAAGAGCCAGGAGGTGACAAGTGCCAGGCTGCTGTACTGCCCGTTGAAGCGGTAGTGGTAGGCGTAGAAGGCAAAGTGGTACAAGTAGAAGAATCTGGACAAGAGCACAAGAAAAATCAGGAAAAATGTGAGCTCCCTTCTCCTCCCAACACCAGCCTGAGCTGGGGCACTTCACATGGGGTGACACAGAGTTATTAACTCTAGATAATTAGAGTTGCCTGTCTATAAACAGGAGAAAAACAAGCTGGGGAAGATCAAGGTGATTCCCAGATCCAAGCCCAAACCCAAAGTGGAGAAATTGCACTTTGGACCCTGTGATATGTGGGGCAGCTCCCAAGCAGCCACACAGGTAACATCCCTAGGAGTGGAGGCTGCTGTCCCTGGGGGTGCTGGGGAGGACTCAGAGCAGCTGGGGGAGGACAGGCAGGGGGAATGTGGCCACAGCCAGCCCTCACCTGAGCCAGTGCCTCTTGCTGGTGTTGGTGTGGCAGCAGATGGCGTCGTACTGGTCCGCCAGCCACACGATGAGGATGATGTAGAACGCGGTGGTGGTGTCGTTGAAGAACTCAGACATTATGGCCTCCATACCTGGGGACAGAGGGGACATCAGCAGGTGGCAGGGCATGGGAAAGGGTCCTCTGTCACCTCAGAGCAGGGCTGTGACTGCAACTGCCCAGGGCAGGTAACTGGGCTCTGCTTATGGCAGCAGGTACAGCCAGGAATGCCCTGCCTGCCACGTCCCTGCTGCCTCCCACAGCACAAATTCCAGGAGGTTTTGCTATTTTTAAATTAAAATTGTACAAATGCAACGTGGCCACCGAATGCCTGCAACCGAAGCTCCAGGGACAGGCAAAGCTTTGGATTCTGTGATTTCCCAACAAACTGCTGCTTTTCCAGGGGACCCAGAAGGACAATGTAGTTCACTGTGCCTTCAAATTCCAGAGCCTTCTGCCTTGTGATGAGCAGCCACAGTAACCACCTGCTGTGGCCAGCTTGGAACAGGGAATTAGACTTCCCACAGATCCCAGAGGGATGTGCTGCAGACACAAGCAGTGAGGCAAGTCCTTACCAACCAGAGCCAGGATTACAGTGAGGAGTGGAGCAGCAGGGAATGCAATGGTCATGTTCATCTCCAGCATCTGTAACAGGTCAACTGCAAGAAGGGAAACACAGAGGCATGGAGAGGATGCAGGGTCACAGAACCCTCCAACCCACAGCTCTGCCTGCTCAATGCAGCCACATCATCTGTCCCCAGCCAGTACTTCTCAGGACAGAGAACAGCTCTGGCAAGTGCAGTGACTGCGAGCAGGAGGATGTATTCCCTGGGCAGCTACAGGTAGGATCTTTCTAAATTGGAACTAATGATCCTCAAGGTCGTTCCAACCCAAACCTGCTGTGAATCTACAGTGCCCAGCACAACCCCAACCCCTCAGCCAGTCCTTACCAATGAAGACAAAGATCTGGTGGTGTGAGTATCGCAGCAGCATCGAGACAGAGAGAGTCTGGAACAGGACAGAGAGGGGAGGCAGGTTAGAGCCCCACGGGTGCAGGGAGTCGCTTGGAATCGCAGTGCGGCAGAGGCCGGGCAAACCTGGGCTTGCACATCCCACATTCATTAGCAGGAGCTGTGCAGAGCCATTTCCCAAAGAGTAATTAGAGCTTCAAAAAAAGGCAATTAATCTCTGTGCTGCTGCAGGAGAACAGACAGTAAGGGATTTGTTTGTAAAGGGACCGATCCTGGATGTTTGCACTGGGGCCACACCAACCCGCAGAGCTGGAGCAGGGATTCTCCTGCTCTCCACCCTGCTCTGTTCCTGCTCAGTGCCCACACTGTGACTGTGCATGGCCCTGCCCCATGGGTGGGACAGCCACACACGAAGGGACAGTCACCCACATCCACCCAGGACAACAAACACGGGGTAGGTATGGCTTGGGATCTTGTCTGATGTGTATCTGAGAACGCCTCGTCTCAGACATCATCGCTTGGTTTTATCTTGATCGCTCCTGGCAAATCAGTCTGGGCTGTTCCTAAAAGTCTCAGAGGACAAATTTCTGCAGCCTGTACTGACTGGAGTATTTTAAGGACATCTAGAAATTAGCAGCAGCTCCCTTTTGACAACAAAAACAACACTGCGTTTTAGGTCAGCTCTTCTGTTCCTTTCACTGGTGGACTTTAGGAATTTAAAAAAGAAACAACCCAAACAAACAAAAACACGTCCCATCCTCTACCAACTACACTCTAAAAGCAGATGAGAGCTCTGCTGTAACCCCAGCACTCAGTGCCCAGCACCAGGTTGAGTGCAGGCACTGCCCAGCCCACAGTGACTTACGAAGATGACCATGATGACGAAGGCTGCCAGGTAGGACGTCCTGGCCATCCACATGCTGACAAAGCGATAATGCTCCCCGGACACCACGTTGCGAAGGAAACCTGGAGAAAAACCACAAGCACAAGCTCAGTGTGATTAAGGCACAGGCTAAGAACCAAGCTCCAGAGCCTGCTGAAGAAACAGGATTTGGAGCAAATCCTCAGGGCAGCACTCATTGTTATGCAGGGCAGTGAGGCGGGAGGAAATCACGTTTCCAGACACCTCTCCCCTCCTGCCTCTCTCATTTTGTCCTTGACAATAACACAGGGAGCTGCTCCCTGCATCACAGATTAATCAATAGTCAGAAGATGACAGTCAGGCATCCACAGAACAAACACCCACTGCTCCGAGGAGCTGCTGTGAGACTCCTCCAGGCCTTACCTTTGTTCTCCTCGTTTTCAGCTAAAGCTTTGACACTCGACATCAGGATGTCGTCGTAGCCCAGGAACTCGTCCAGCAGCAGGCGGCTGAACCTGTCCCCAAAGCACTGATCCCTGGTAGGATCTAGAGAGAACACAAAAACCCTTTCACACTGCTCACATCTGGAGCCACAAAGGCACAAAGTGTGAGATACTTGTGCCAGCAGAGCTGCATCTGCATGTGGACCTGGGGCAGTAAAACCAAACTTGGGAGGACTGGGAGGGAAAATCTCACCCCCTGACAGATCCAGCCACACTAAAGTGCAAATGGCACATGGGGTTTAAGGATTCTCAGGGATGTCACACTCTGTGCTGGCACAGACACAAAGGGAATTCGCCCTCTAGGCTTGGCCTATCTCCAGGGCTCACCCTGACTGCCCATGACTGCTCAGGAAAGCTGCTTAACCCTCATCCAGCTCTGCTTCAGCTTGAGTGGGAGGAAGTGACAAGCTCCTCTGATTGCTGCAATAACAGATACAGAGGTTCACAGGCACGAGAACATCTGAGGCTGTGTTCCTGACCTGGACAGGTTCTAAGGCAGCAAATGCCAGGAGAAGAGAACACTGTTGAAGGAAATGACCTGCTGGTGCTCACAAGGGCACAGCAGCACACACAGTGTGACAGATCTGTGTCTGTCCCCAACATCTGCACAGTTGCTCTGGCCACCAGGCTCTAACTCTGGTGCTCTACACTGAGCCTTAAGCCAGGGAGAGAGCTCTTCCCTGCTCCATGTGGGAAAACTGTGCTGGCCATGACACCAGGGCTCACTGAACCAGGCTCCACCATTTCAGAAAGCTCCTCCTGAAAAGCTGTGACCTACTAAAGGCAGGCAGTCAGCACACAGCAGCTCTCCTGCGTGGGAGGTGAGCACAATGAGCTCCAGGAAGAGTTCCCAGAGGTGGTGTGGAGGTCTCTGCTCTGCAGGCACCCACCCCTGAGACCCCTGCCCTGCCTCCCACTCACCCAGGGTCACCACCATGACGGGGATGCTGAGGCGCTGCCGTGTGCTCTGGGACAGGCGCAGGAATCCATATTCCAGGGAATATTCCACAATGTACTCCTCCTGTGGCCACACTGGGAGAGAGACACGGACACAGGGACACTCAACACACACATCTGCAAACAGCCAGCACAAAAAAACAGCCCCTCTGGGTCCCCTCCCTCCAGTCGTGTTCTTGAAAAGGGAACTGGTTGCAAATGTGGGCTCCAGGCTTCCCTCAACTAATTAAACATAAATCAATATAAACTCTATGGAATTACAGCCCATTCCCTTGACATTAGTCCTTAATGTGGGACTTCTGGGAAAGCTTCAGGGCAGCAGTTCCAAGCCCTGCCCAGAACCTGCCCACATCTTTGCCTAGCAAGCCCAGAGCCACCTGTTCTTGCTCTGTTCAATTTCTGCTTCCCATGTTGTTTGGGAACCAGCAGGAAAATCCACTTTACACCTGCTGAACACCAAGTAAATGCTCCAGAGGCAAGAGCCCTGCACCTCCCAGGGGACTGAGGTCACTGCTGCAATTACATGTCAGAACTGGAGGCAGCAGCAATTACAGCTTTACCAAAAACTGGTGGTGCCTGAAGTTTCCCCGGTTTGTTTTTTTTTCTTTTTTCCAAGAAAAGTTCCAGAGATGCTTTTTTGCTACATCATCTCTGAAAGGACAAAACCTCCCGCTAAGCCAGAGCCAAGCAATTTAATCCCTGCTCTTTCAGACTGCCGGGGTGGATCTCCAGGAGGGGGGAGGCAGCTGTCAGGCAGCTCCCAGCTCCACAGTGACAGTTAAAGTGACACAAGAACTGAACAGAGACACACCTGACCCAGCCCTGGCAGAGATCCCCTGATCCCCTTACTGGGCAGCAAACACAGGCTGGGCTGTTGAGTTTGTCTTTTGTTTCCATTATAAACAGTTTTAAGCTCAAAAGGAAATCAAGGGTTTAAATATCAACAATTGCTTCCTTTGTATAACAAAGTCTTTTTTTTGTGGTAAAATATTCTGACTAAACATAAAATTTGGTGCACTGAGAAGACAGAAAACCTGGAACAAACAATTAAATCAGGTATTTGGGACTGAATTAAAGATGTGAATTTTGCAACTAATCTGGGAAACAGCCTGTTCTCTTCCTCTCTTTTTCTGGATCATTTCCAACCAGGCATTCAGCAAAACAAGGGACTTCCCACCAGTGCCTCAGCCCAGCACAATGTGACTCTTCTCAGAACCCAGGCACCAGCAACAAAGGTCCTGCACCAAAAACATTTACTGCTCTCTGGACCTTTAATTCAGGACTAATGAGCTCTGGACGAGCATCAAGCAAATCCACTGCAGGACCAAGGAACAGGACAGTGTCCAGTCTCATCCTCCTCCACAGCCACAACCCCAGTGTGTCTGCAGGGCAAAGAACTCCAGCCTTCACTGGGAAAACAGAGTGGTGAAAGATGCCAACTTTTTGCAAATTTTGTGGGGGAAAAAAACCAACAAAGAATCCAAGCCCATATCTCTATTTTAAGATAAATATTCCTCAGTAGATTTCCTACCTTAAACACTAGAAACAGAAGTTTTTCCACATTGGAATTCCATTTTAAATAATACAAAGTTACTAAATCTCCCTCTGGAGTTTACAAGGTCTGAGCAGCTTAGGTCAGGCAGGAAAAGGGTGGGATAAGGCCAGGGAACATCCGAGTGGAACAGCAGTTCTGTACTGCAATCCACCAAAACCCGCTGGGTGGCTTTCAGGATTAATTAATTGTAGCAAATTGGCTGCTCCAAGTGCTGGTGTTGGCTCAGCACCCAGAGCACAGCCCAAACCCTGCTCAGGCTAGAAGGAATGTGGCTGTCAGGAGATCCCTGTGGATTGCAGGGCACAGGGAATGGATCAGAACAGGGGGTTCAGGCTCATCTGAGATACCTGACAGTGATCACCATGGAAACCTGCCAGGCCAAGAGCCTTCATTCACCTGTGGTTGATCTGAAACCTCCTGGCCTGACAAATTCTCTAACCCAGCTTCCCCACAACCCCCAGCCTCCTCCCAGTCTCAGGGCAGGGCTCGCCTGTTAGCACTGACAGGATAATCCCCAGGTGAACACATCGGGAAGACATTCAAGGTCAGTGTGCAGGTGGCCCAAGGAGCCAGGACGAGATGTGTGGGGAGGATGGTGACAGGAGGGAGGAGGAGCACAGGTAGCAGTGAAGGTGTGATTACCTGCTCGGGCTAGCATCTCAAACTCGGACACAGTCTCCCGCAGAGGCTGCATACCTTTAGTGGCTGCGTCACTAAACGAGAACTCCTGGCTGTCGTTGTGGGGCAGCTCAATGCTGCTCACCCGGGATGGGAACACCTTGGGCTCGATATCCAGCTCAAACTGTTGGAAAACCAGAGCAGGGAAAGCCACATCAGCAGCCTCCTCACCTCTCACCTGCCATGCTCTCTCTATCCACATAAAGGCCTCCCACTCCCCAAAGGACACTTCCTTTCTGTGTTAAACCATCAGAGGCCGATGTGGGGACTCAGGAGCAGCCAAGGAATAGGCTTTGTCTCCAGGAGACCAATGGATCACACAGGGACTTCACCTCCAACCAAGACTTCTCCCCAGCCCATCACCCTGGCTCCCCTCTCCAGCGTACACAGGAAGCACATCCTCACCTTGATGGAGCTGTTTTCAAACATGTCCACAGTCATTTCCTCCTCTTCCTCCTCCTCTTCCTCAGCCGTGGACTCAACCACCATTCCTGGGAACTTCTCCACCCCACAGAACTGCAGGAAGATGGGGGCCCGGCTGGAGTTGCGCTGGATTTCCACCCTCAGGATGCCATCGCGGGGCCACTTGTCCCGCACGTGCTCCAGGCAGTTGATGGGGGAGCGGGAGAAGGCGATGTGGATGTAGGCCAGGATGAAGAGCACAAAGAGAGCCTGAAAGGCAGGAGACAAGGCAGAGACTGTCAGACCCCCTGGTTATCACCAGCTCTTCTCTGCCTGTGAAACATCAGAATAATTTGGGTGAGTGTACTGGCAAGTGGGCAAGAGCTTTGATGCTTCTCTGCAGCAGCCAGAGCTTGGCAGTTCCAGCAGGGAACGCACCAAAGGCACCAGGAACCAGCTGTTCCTGCTCATGAGAGGTGACAGGGACAGGCTTCTGAAAGCACATCCAACACATACCCAAAACTGACCACACAGAGCATCGGTGTGGGATGAGGCCACAAGGCACAGTGAAGGAAATGGAAACACATACGTGCCTCCCAACCCTTCCCTCCTCAGCACAAAGAGTTTCCTGCTAAAACCTAGAGAAGCTTGTCCAGCTTTGTAAAGGCAGAATAAAGCAAACTCTAAGCAAAGCCAACCCACCCCAGGCAGGATGACCCAAACCCACATCAGATCCATTGTCCTGCCTCGGGGAGGTTGAGCTGGCCCCTGAGACTGAGTGCACAAAACACCACAGCTCCCCGCCCTGCCTCCATGCCAGGAACAGCCATAAACCACAGCAAAGCAGGGTGGACTTTAACAAAACTCGTTCCCTGGAGTGAGGAGAGCCGTCCAAAGTTCACAGCTCTGAGCACAGCTGGCACAGAGAGTGGCACTGCTGACCTCAGGCTCCCTCCCCAGCGCCCTGCGCTGCTCTGTCCTCACCAGCCCCGCCGTCCTGACCTATTTGTGACGAACAAACAGCCTGGTAAACATCACTCTGCAGAGCAGCTGCACAAGGAGATGTCAGGGAAGGCAGGGCACAGCCACCTCCCTGCCTGCAGGAGCCACGGAAGAGCCAGGGGCAGTTCCAAGGCTCGGGATGGAAATGTGGGCTCCCATTTCCCTCCTGCCAGCAGCTGGAGGAGAGCTGGGAGCAGGCTCTGGCCTCTGACCCTGCAGGCTGCTCTCCACAGAGCCCTGAGGAAGTTTTGACTTCTCTGGGAGGAGCTGTGGTCAGAGGCAGAAGGAAGATAAACTGCTCCCAGCCACTGTGCCTGACCACTGCACCGTTAGCACCATCCCTGTCCCAGCCGGCTTGCCAGGATGGAGATACACAACTGGGAGAGGGAACAGGGATGTGAAAAACCCAAACGTCTCCTGAGAGGGTGGAAAACCTATCTGTGCAGCATGAGACAAGCTGTGCTGAGTGTTTCCTTGCTCACAGAGAAGTGTGCTGCTGTTGCCTGGCAAACAAAGCCCTTCCCCTTTGTTTAATTTCCCATCCTGGAAATCATGGAGCAGGATTTTACCAAGAGCAGTCACCCCTGGACACTGCCAGGCCCCTCTGGGAGGGTCCCCATCACCCAGCAGGCAGGTGGGGTCACCCCAGAACAGAATGACACACTCCTGAAATAAACGGGATTAGAACAGGGCTGTGCCTTAACTGCTTCCAGAAAAGACAAGACTCCACCAAAACTCCAAACAACCCAGTAGATCATGTGGGAAATGTATCCAAAAAGTGCGATCTAGGAAACAGAAACTGAAACTTCTCCTGCCTCGCACCGACCTGGCTGCCCAGCAAGCTGGCTCAGCAATTTCTTTTTGATTTACAGATCTGGAAGAGCTCCAGAGTGCAGGGAACACCGGGACCACCATGGAGACTGATGCCTCCCTCACAGGAGGGGCCCAGGGGAGGCTTTTTGTGTTCCTAATGAAATCCCTGCCCTCAGCCCGGCCGCGGGCTGGCAGGAGGAACTGCCCCTCACCTTGAGAAGAACGAAGAACTCGAAGACGCGGCGGAAGGAGGGAGGGAAGAGGCGCGCGTAGGTCACTGCCATCTTGAAGAACAGCGCGTGGAAGAGGCGGTCGCGCACGTTGATCAGGGGGTTCTGGTTGAGGTTGGGGTTGCGGACGCCGCGGTTGTTGCCGCCGGCGGCCCCGGCGTTGTTGGCCGGGTGGTGGTTGTTGGCGTTGGGCTGGTTCTCGGACATCCTGACGGCGGGGCTGGGGAGGGCTGGGCCAGAAAAGGCTGCTGCTCCTCCGTGGGCAGGGCTGGGGCCGGGCGGGCGCTGCGGAGGGGCCGCGGGCGCGGGGCCGGCTCTGCCTCCGTTCCCGTCCCGGNTTTCCTCCGCCGGTCACGGCGGCTCACGCGCGTGCGCGCGCACGCGCGCCCGGGGCACGACGGGACGGTGGAGGACACGCTCCTGCTCTGCCCCGCCTCCATGCAAATGTATAGATATCCCGGCATGCTCCGTGCGCAGCCGGCACCTCCGAGCTGCCGTTCGGTAAGGAAAAGGCGCAAATTTTCAATAAAGTGGAAGATTTAGGATCACAAATCAGCACGCCTCGCCTGGGAGAGTGATCATGTAAGGAAAGGTGTGGGAATTCGGCAGAGTGTTCTCGCACTGAGGTGAAAATTATCAAGTAGGGGAGGTTTAAATACCTCTGCGGGTGCAGAAAAGTTCGTGCTCGCTTCGGCAGCACATATACTAAAATTGGAACGATACAGAGAAGATTAGCATGGCCCCTGCGCAAGGATGACACGCAAATTCGTGAAGCGTTCCATATTTTTTTCTCTGCACTGTCCCAAAGCCCCTCCCTGGGACGATCTTTTTGTCCCCCGAGACCCGGCACAGGCGGTTCCAGCGTCCCGCGAGGTCGGCGGAGCCCCAGGCGCGGCTCTGTGAGTTGATGTTCGCCTGTGTCAGGGCGACTCTGCTGTCCTGTTGTGCCCCTGCCCTGTCCCTTACTGCAGTCGCATTCTGGTGAATACAATCGAGCCCCCCGGCAGTACCGTGGTTTTTTATTGAATTGCTCTGTTACAGCAAGCTCGGCTCCGGTGGGGAGCAGCGGGGTCCCAAGGCCAGCCCCAGAGCCCCCATCCAGCTCAGCCCCCCCGCAGCCCATCAACCCCACCGCAGGGAGCCGGGGCCAGCCCTGTCCCAGCACTCTGACTCTCCTCGGGGATGGTGGCACCATGCCAGCGGGCAGGATGTGCCCAGGCCTCTTCTGTGCAGCCATGGGGGTCTGTAGTACCCCAAAGCCCTGTGACCCTGGCCCGTGCTGCGGTGACAACCAGGGAGGGGTCTGTGGGGGTCCATGGGACACCATGGCCCACTCAGACGGCACTCTCCTGATAGCTGTCATCCTCCAGGAATTTGCTCAGCCTCCTCCCAGGGCTGGGGGCCGCATCCTGTCCTGAGGCTGTGACATCCTCGGTGTCCCCATCACCCTGCTCCTGAGCAAAGTGCACGAAGACCTGCAGGAATGTCATGATGAGAGACAGCACCATGGGACAGGGCCACCACACCCTCACACTTTCCTCCCCTGTCACCTGGTCCAGCGTGGTCTGGGACACTGAGTAGTCCTCTATGTGGCAGGGGCCCCGGTTGGCGGCCAGAAGGCTGAAGACGGTGGCCAGGGAGGTGACACGGGCGGGCAGGTGGTACTGCAGCAGTCCCCCGTGCTGCTCCCGCAGCACAATGCCAGGGAAATGCTGCTGCAGCAGGGTCTGCACCGCTGCTGGGCCAGGGCCCCCCGCCCGCACTACCACCGTGTACCCATCCCCAAACCTGCGGGGAGAGGGGACACTGCTGTCAGGACAGGCCATGGCCATCACCCTTAGCCCCCAAACCTGGACCCCCTTAGCCCCGGTACCTGTTTTTGAGGTGCTGGACGCTGCCCAGGCAGCGGAACCGGCCATTGACCATGATGGCCATCCTGGTGCAGAGCGCCTCACACTCCTCCATGCTGGGGGGACACATGTGAGCCCCTCAGGGCAGAGGGACACTCCTGTCTGGGGGTTCCAAAGGTGCTGCCCTTTGTGGGGGCTGCAGGCCCCAGGTGGGGACTCACCTGTGGGATGTGAGCACCACGGACCGGCCGTCCCGGATGACGCCGAGGATGCGCTCCCACAGGAACCTCCGCGCTTGTGGATCCATCCCCGTTGTGGGCTCATCCTGCAATGGTCCCGGCCCTGGGTCAGCCTGGGCAGGACCCTGCTGCCACCATGGGGCCTCCCAATGCCCCCCTCACCAGGAAAACGACAGGAGGGCAGCCCAGGAGGGCGATGGCCGTGGAGAGCTTGCGCTTGTTGCCCCCGCTGTACTTGCCCGCTGGCCGGTCTGCATGAGGAGCCAGCCCCAGAGCAGTGATGCCCCACTGAGCCACCTGCCAGAGACAGAGGGGGTGAGGGTGGGGGCTCCCCGTGGGCTGAGGAGGACAGGGTGCAGGCCCTACCCTGGGGGTCTCCTCCTCTGGGACCCCGCGCAGGCGGCTGTAGAACTCCAGGTGCTCCCGCCCTGTCAGCAGGTCCGTGATAGCGTCAAACTGGGGACAGTAACCCATGTGCTGGTGGACAGACTGGAGGTCGCTGAGCACGCTGCAGGATGGGGACAGGTGAGCATGGGATGGAGAGAGGGGAGCACGCTGTGGGATGAGGACATGGGCCAGGGATACTGTGGGAATAGGGACAAGCAGCTGCAGGGATGAGGATGAGGATGAAGCAGGCTGCAGGACGAGGAGCCAGGAAGAGCAGAGGGTGGGGACAGAATGATGGCCTAGGTGGGGACATGGAGAGGGATCCAAGCCATGGAGTCACTGCGTTCACCCACCTGTGCCCCTTCAGCCAGGCCTCTCCCAGTGTCACCTCTGTGTCCCCTGTCAGCATCTTGAAGGTGGAAGTTTTCCCAGCACCATTCACCCCCAGGAGGCCAAAGCACTGTGGGGGCAGAGCAGGGTCACTGGCAGCCCTGGCCCTGCCCACAGAGCTGTCTGTCTGTCTGTCCATCTGTCCCTCACCTCCCCGGGGGGGATGGCCACGCAGAGCCGGTCCACGGCCGGAGCTTTCCTGTGCCGGTACACCTGGATGGGGGAGAGGTGACACTGGGTGCTCCCTCCTGTCCCTGCCAGGGGGGCCAGGGCCTCTGGGTGGGCTGGAGCTCACAGCAGGGTCCAGCTTCACGCACCCACCTTGGTCAGGTCCTTCAGCAGCAGGAGGTGGCTGTGTGGGGAGATGCTGCCCACCCTCGCCCGCTCCCTGGCCACGTCCTGGTCCTCATCCCCCAGCGAGGGCAGCTCCAGAGCTCGTGGCCTGTGGAAACAGTGGCAAGGACACATCCAGGGCTGTCCAGCCCCTTGAGCACTCCCAGGGTACTGTGTCCAGTTCTGTCCCCTCAGTTTAGGAAGGACATTGGGACACTTGAACATGTCCAAAGGAGTGCAGCAAGGCTGGTGAGGGGCTTGGAACACAAGCCCTGTGAGGGAGCTGGGGTTGTTTATCCTGGAGAAAAGGAGACTCAGGGGTGACCTTATCACTCTACATCTCCCTGAAAGGTGGCTGTAGTCTGGGGGGGGTTGGTCACTTTTTCCAGGCAACAACTGACAGAACAAAAGGACACAGTCTCAAGCTGCACCAAGGGAAATGTAGGCTGGATATTAGGAAAAAGTTTTTTACTGAAAAGGTGATAAAATACTGGAATCATCTCCCTGGGGAGGTGGTGGAGTCACCATCCCTGGATGTGTTTAAAGAAAGACTGGATGTGGCACTTGGTGCCATGGTTTTGTGGAGGTGTTAGGGCTGGGTTGGACTCAGTGATCTCAAAGGTCTCTTCCAACCTGGTGATTCTGTGATTCTGGGACTCTGGGACTCTGGGATTCTGGGACTCTGGGACTCTGGGACTCTGGGATTCTGTGACTCTGGGATTCTGGGATTCTGTGACTCTGGGACTCTGTCCCCCTGGCCAGTGCTCACCCCAGGCGCAGGAAGAGGCGGTGGTACTGCAGCAGGAGGGTGAAGAGGAAGAAGACGACGCCCTCGATGGCCATGGCAAACATGTTCTTCCCCGCCAGGTCCCAGGACAGGGGGGACACGAAGCGCTTGTCCCCTGCAGGCAGCGAGAGGGGCCGTAGGAATAGGGGACCCCTGTGCTGGGGAGGGAGGGTGAGCAGCCCTGACACCCCCAGACTCACCAAACCTCTCGAAGGCATCGGCCATTGCCTGGTTCTTCACCATGTCAATGAGGCCTCGGCCCAAGCAGAAGTGGGGGAAGATGAGGAAAACCTTCTTCAGGATGCGGTTGATGTCATTGAGGTTCTGATGGGGCAGCAAGGAGATGGGTGGGGGAACTGGCACTGGCCCTGCAGGGAAGGGATGGGGGGTCCAGGGCACCCCAAGGCTCACCTTGTCCACAAAGAGCTCCAGCACAAAGGTGGCCACGCTGCCGTTGATGCCGATGAAGAGGTTGATGCAGGTCAGGGCCACGTAGGCAGTGCTGGGGATGCTGAAGAGGAAGGAGGCTGGGTACATCAGGGGGGTGATGGACCATCTGCAGGAGGGAGAGGCAGGGGCTGGCTGAGGTGTACCCCCCGACCTGGGGGGCTTGAGACAGCACACACCCTCCCAAGCACCACAACCCCCTCACCCCAGCTGCCCCCAGCCCCA
>VXBR01003460.1:40190-53973 GCA_013400215.1 Cisticola juncidis
ATTCCAGAGGGGATGGGGTTGGGAGCTGTCCCTGTTTCAGAGGGGATAGGGAATGGAATGGAATTGGGAGCCACTCCTGTTCCAGAGGGGATAGGGAATGGGGTTGGGAGCTTCCCTATTCCAGAGGGGATAGGGAATGGGGTTGAGAGCTGCCCCTCTATTCAGTGGGGATAGGGAATGGGGCTGGGAGCTACCCCTACTCCAGAGGGGATAGAAATGGGGTTAGGAGCCACCCCTGTTCCAGAGGGGATAGGGAATGGGGTTGGGAGCTGCCCCTGTTCCAGATGGCTCAGAAAACTCCGCTTCGCTCTCCCGATTCCCCACCTAACCCAAATCTCCTCACATCCCAGCCCGCCAAGCTCACTCCTGTCCCTCTCCACGCCACTTTCAGGCCACCATCTCCTTCTACCAGCTGATGCACATGCAGACAGCCCCGCTGCCCGTGAATTTCCAGACCCTGTGTGAGAGCAGCAAGCTCTACGACCCAGGCCAGCAATACGCGTCCCACGTGCGGCAGCTGCAGCGCGGCGACGAGCCCGACGTCCAGTACGACTTCGAGCCCTACGTGTCCCACAACGCCTGGTGAGGGTTTATTCCTGGCTAGTGCTTCAGTTTGGTCCTGTTCCTTTCATTATCTCCTGCTACCCATGCTATCCTGCAGTGTAATTTAGATTTTGAGGGGGGTCCACGGGTCCTTGCCTACAAGGACCTTGTGTACACGCGAACACAGTGCTGGTAGGCAAGGACCCGTGGACCCCCTCAAAATCTAACCCCCTCAAAGTCTAAATTACAACACTGCAGGAGGAGGAGACTCTAGACAGTTGGTGAGGTGCTGATGAGGGTTTATTTGGAGTTTGACCCCTGGGAAGGCAGCATGATCACTGAGGAATAGGGAGACAGGGAAAGGGAGAGCAGCAGAGCCTCTGGAGGCCTCCAGGGCAAAGAGGGCGAGCCCTGTCCTTTTGCACCCTTAACAGAGAGGTTTAATTCCACACTGCAGGAGGCAGGATGCTTTCAGCAGCTCCTGCTGGGAATTCTGGGGTTGGACCAGTTGGGAATTGCCCCCTTATGCTTCAATGGATGAGACTGCTGAATATTTAAGAGGCTGTATATATTTAATATTCCTGAGAGTGGTGGATGGCAGCTCTAGATAAAGTTTCCAAAATTCCCTTTTCCCCTCCAGGTCTCCCTTTACTCGGGCACGGAAGGGCAGCTTCAATGCCAGTGAGTTCTCCACGAGTGCAGAGGGGGCTGGGGCTGGATCAGAAGGAGCAGCAGGAGCCAAGGAGTCACCAGGTGGGGCTGGAGCAGCCGAGAGAAGAGGTGAGTCTGAGCCCCAGAGTTCTGCATCACCTGCCCCATGTCCCTCCAGGCAGGAGCAGAGTGGGACCCCCAGGGTATGAGGGGCTTTGTTGGCAGCAGCAGGATGGGCTGGGAGCCTCCCAAACTGGATTTTTTAAAGGACACCAAATCAGATCTGTGGCAGTTTGCTCCTTATCAAACCACTGCCCATCTGCCCATTTCCTCTTTCCTTGCTGGGTGTCACTGGAGGCACCAAACCCCACCAGCAGCTTCCTGAAGTCCTCCCAGTTTCTCCTGGCATCCATTCTGTTCTCCAGCCATTCCCTCCTGAACACAGACAGCAACCCCAGTGGACTCTGTGTTCTCTCTGCAGGTGGGAGGGGACACCAGGTCCATAAATCCTGGCCCACCTCTGTTGCTGATGCTGACAGCAGCCTGGATTCCAGTGCAGGTAAATATAGGAACAGCCCAGGAGCCCCTCCCAGCACAGCCAGCCTAAACCCAGAGCTTCCCAGTTAGGCAGGACCATCCCCTTGTGAGAACTGTTGTAAATGACTGTGCTGAGTCCAGTCTCCAGTGGGATGGGGTGGGATTTGATGGGATGGGGTGGAGCTCAGAGGAGAAGCAGCTTTGCAGGTGATTCACTGCTCTGTGGGTTTTCCCTCACAGGTGAATTCAGCCACAAGCTCCAGCGGCTGGGATCCGAAGGCACCGCGTCCTCCAGTGAGGAGCTGGAGGAGAAGGATGGGACCACCACTCCCTTTGAGCAGAGTAGGTGACAGGGTGGGAGGGGACAGGGCTGCTGCCACACCCCCAGCATGCCAGAGCTCCCAAATTCAGTAGTTCTGCAGGCAAACCCCACAATCACTGGATGTTCCTGATGGTGTCCCCAGCAGCCCTGCCCTTCCTGGGTGCTGAGCCCTGCTCAGAGCAGTGACAGTCACAGTCCTGCTCAAGCTGTGCCTGACCTCACATTCCCTTTTCCACAGGCATCAACGGGATCACCCCAGAGCTGGCAGCTCCCACAGGGCCCTTCAGGAATGTTGGTTTGTCCAAGGCTGCCCAGACCCATCGGCTGAGGAAGCTCCGTGCCCCTTCCAAATGTCGGGAGTGCAACAGCTACGTGTACTTCCAGGGGGCTGAGTGTGAGGAGGTGAGCTGGGGCTGGAACCCAGCTCTGACCATGCCAGGAGGACATTTCTCCTGTGGGGAGGGCTCCAGGTGGAAAATTGTGCTTTCCCTTGGTGCTGCAGCATCCCCAAGGCGGTTTTTTCTGCTCTGAGCAGTGCTTGGTGTCTCTGTGGCTGCCCCACCCCTCCACGTGCTCCCCTCTCTCTTCCAGTGCTACCTGGCCTGCCACAAGAAATGCCTGGAGACCTTGGCCATCCAGTGTGGGCACAAGAAGCTCCAGGGGAAGCTGCAGCTCTTCGGGCAGGACTTCACGAAAGCATCTCAGGGCAGCCCGGATGGGATCCCCTTCATTGTCAAGAAATGCATTTCAGAGATCGAGAAGAGGGCCCTGAAAACAAAGGTGAGGGACACTTCCCTCTCCTCCTCCTCAGCTGGCTGAGCCTCAGGCCCTTGGAAGGGTCCTCTGGAAAACCAAGAGGCTCAACCTCAGATTTCCACAGGGCAGGGGGCCAGGGGTGAGCTTGGCCCAGATAACCCCAAACTCTGCCTTTGGAAAATCCCCATTCCTGCTTTCCTATGAGGCAGGAATGACTGAGCTGGAAGGAGATATCCCAAAATTACTTCCCAGAGGGATTTCCCACTCCAAAAGGAGATGGTGGGAGCACACAGTTCATCAAGAGGAACCTCTCCTGTAATTTCAGCTGCACTTTTCTCTCTTTCACAGGGCATCTACCGAGTTAACGGTGTCAAGACCCGCGTGGAGAAGCTTTGCCAGGCCTTTGAGAATGGGAAGGAGCTGGTGGAGCTGTCCCAGGCCTCCCCCCATGACATCAGCAACGTCCTGAAGCTCTACCTGAGACAGGTGAGGTGCTGGTGGTGCCTCATGGCAGGGAAAGGAGGGGACTTGGGCAGAGGAACCAACCTGGCAGGAGGAATTCTGCACAAATTGGGCTCGGTGGCTGGGTGGGTGGGGAAGGACGAGTCCCTCCCAGGGGTGGGGGCGTTGTCCTTGCATCTGGGGCCCCAGTGGCCCCCTGAGCCCATCCCTCCTGTGGTCACAGCTACAGCAAAGCCTGGGCACCCAACAAGGAAGCCCCACCCCTTCCAATTGGGGAACTGGGTACCCACAAAGGGAAGGGGCCAGCAAAGGCCCCCCTGGTAGACATGAGTCATGTCCCCAGAGGTGGGCTGTGCCCCTGGGGTGTCACCCCTGTCACCCTGGGGTGGGCTCAGAGGGGTCTCTGCCCCTGAGGTTAAGCTGAGGTGGGCTCAGCAGGGTTACTGCCCTTGGGGTCACACCGGGGTGGGCTCAGAGAGGTCTCTGCCCCTTGGACCATCCTGGGGTGGGTTTAGTGGGGTCTTTGCCCCCGAGGTTAACCTGAGCTGGGCTCAGCCAGGTTCCGACCCTTGGGATCACCCTGGGGTGGGCTTAGTGGTGTCTCTGCCCCTGAAATCACCCTGGGGTGGGCTCAGTGGGGTCTCTGCCCCTTGGATCATCCTGGGGTGGGCTCAGCAGGGTCTCTGCCCCTGAAATCACCATGGGGGGGGCTCAGGGGAGTCTTTGCCCCTGAAATCACCATGGGGTGGGCTCAGTGGAGTCTCTGCCCCTGAAATCACCCTGGGGTGGGTTCAGTGGAGTCTCTGCCCCTGAAATCACCCTGGGGTGGGCTCAGTGGGGTCTCTGCCCCTTGGATCATCCTGGGGTGGGCTCAGCAGGGTCTCTGCCCCTGAAATCACCATGGGGTGGGCTCAGTGGAGTCTTTGCCCCTGAAATCACCATGGGGTGGGCTCAGTGGAGTCTCTGCCCCTGAAATCACCCTGGGGTGGGTTCAGTGGAGTCTCTGCCCCTGAAATCACCCTGGGGTGGGCTCAGCAGGTTCTCTGCCCCTGAAATCACCCTGGGGTGGGCTCAGTGGAGTCTCTGCCCCTGGGATCACCCTGGGGTGGGCTCAGTGGAGTCTCTGTCCCTGAAATCACCATGGGGTGGGCTCAGTGGAGTCTCTGCCCCTGAAATCACCCTGGGGTGGGCTCAGTGGAGTCTCTGCCCCTCGAACCACCCCAGGGTGAGCTCAGCCCCAGCACTTCCCACCCAGCACCCAAACTGCCGTTGCAACAGCATCACCCACATCCTCCAGCAGTCATAACCGAAAGGAGAGCACAGCGGAAGCAGAGGCAGAGTCAACCCCTCTGGGTTAACTCTTTGTGCTGCCTTTTCCTGTAACCCCTCCAGAAGGGCAGCTCTGTGTTACCTCACAGGGAGAGCCATGAGGTCCAGGAGTCCTTGGGCTCCTGCACATCAGGAGTCGAGGACTCCGAGTGGCCTCCGTGGTTTCTCTGAAGAGAAGCAGAGTGGAGAGGGGGGAATCAGTGCTGAGCCCCAGCTGCAGAGAAATGGGTTAAAGTCCTTCTGTGAAGGGGTGGATGGAGGGAACCCGCTCTGCTGTGAGGCAGCCTCTCCCCAAAACATCCGCTGAGCCCCAGCAGTGTGGAACACCCAGCAGCAGCACCAGCTCTGTCAGCTTCACACCAACTTCAAAGCAGTTTCCCCCCACCTCTGCTGTAGGCTGTGTCCTGCACATTCTGCCTCCCCAACCCAGAACAACCCATCCCTGTCCTCTTCCCAGCCACCCCTTGTCCACTGGGGAACCTCCAGCTGAGCCCACCCCAGCCAGGGATTTTCCAGGGAAAAAAGGGAATCCCTGCACCCCAATCCAGTCGGGAGCACATACAGAAGGATCAAACACTGCTTTTGGCTTGAAAATCACAAGTGCTCCTTCACTAGGGCTGATGAGGCTGGGTTGACATGCTCAGGGAGATGGATAAATAAATATCACCTCCAGGGAGAGGTTTGCAGCACTGCAGGTCACAGACTCTGGACCTGGAATGGATGGAATTCTGAAATGGATGTTAAAAGTGCTCCAAGCCCTCTCCAAGCCAGCCTCGAGCACTTCCAGGGATGTTTCCTCACTGTAGAAATGCCTGAGGTGTCGCCAGCTCAGCAGCTCGGCACAGGTCCAGGTGTGATGGAGGCAGGAGCTGCTCCCAGCACTGGGATCATCTCTTCTCATCTTTTCTCTCCTCCCTGCAGCTGCCAGAGCCCCTGATGCCCTTCAGGCTGTACAACGAGCTGATGGGGCTGGCCAAGGAGAGCCTGCAGGGCGGGGAGGCCAAGGGCCGTGGAGGGAAGGGCGGCCCTGAGCTGGTGGACAGAGGAGCTGACACCGACCCCGTGGTGCTGAGCCTGGTGCTGAAGCTGAGGGAGCTGCTGAAGGAGCTCCCCTGTGAGAACATGGCCACACTCCAGTACCTCCTGCAGCACCTCCGGAGGTGAGAGGGGCATGGCAGGGCCTGTGTGGCTGCTGGGCACCGCCCTGGGGTGGGGAGGTGAGTGCAGCTGGAGTCAGGAGGAAGGTCCATGGTTGCTGCTGCTTCTCTCCTTATCCTGAGGCTCAACTCCAGCCCAGCATCTCCCCCAGCCCTGCCCATCCACCCATCTCCCTCCTTACTGCTCCTCCCCTCCCACCCAGGATCATGGAAGTGGAACAGGACAACAAGATGACCTCAGGCAACCTGGGCATCGTCTTTGGGCCAACACTGATGCGCCCCAGGCCCACGGATGCCACCATTTCCTTGTCCTCGCTGGTGGATTATCCCCACCAGGCTCGGATCATCGAGGCACTCATCATCTTCTACCCCACCATCTTCGAGCACAAGGACCTGGCACTGGTGGAGCCGGGCAGATGCGGCTCAGGGGCCATGGAGGGGGTGGGCAGTGATGCTGAGCAGGTAGGAGTCCCCAGGGAGGGGGAACCTCAGGGGATGTTCCATGAATGATGCCTTAGCTTTTGGGTTTTTCTGTCTTGTTTTGGGTGGGTGGTTTTTGCCTTTGTATTAAGTGGTGCTGGGATCTTGTCACAGGGTGATGGGGACAGGGCAGGTCCTAGCAGGGAACTCACTCTCCTCAAGGACATTCTCTTCCCTGGAGTCGGCTCCTGGGCAGTGAGACCTCTCCTCTGCCCTCACCACCATCCCTGTTCCCTCCCAGGCCCACCCAGGCTCCCAGCCCGTGGCTCCTCTTGGCACCAGCCCCTACCTGGAGCTGCCCTCGGAGAAGGGGGATTTGGCTTTCAGCGCTGACTCCCTCGCAGGTCAGTGAGAGGCACTGGGGGGTCCCGGTGGGCTCAGGTCCCTTGGGAGGCACGGAGGGGACACAGACCCATCCCCTGCCCCTGGGTTTGCTGCATGAAGCTCCTGCTGATGCCACAGTGCTGGGCTGGGGGGTGGCACAGATCTCCTCTGCCCCACAGAGTCTGGTGAGCGCTCTGTGGACTCCGACTCGGAGCTGGAGGATGCAGGGGAGCCCCGGACTCACCTGACCAAGCAGGGCAGCGAGCCCAGCCCAGATGAAGGTCACTTCTGCGAGGAGGGCAGCGAGGGGCAGCGCAGCCGGAGCTGCAGCGTGGGCCAGTCTGACACAGAGGGCCCTGCTGCCCACTGCTGCAGCCCTGGGGATGAGCAGAGTGACACAGAGGAACACCCCGAGAGCCACAGCCCTGCCACAAACCAGCCTGGCAGCCCTCAGGGCCACAGCAGCCACGAGCTGCAGCCCCGGTTCTTCTGAGCCACTGGGATGGACAAAGGGGCAAATCCCAGAGGCTGCCCACACCCTGGAAACTGGAATGTGGAGGGGTGGGAGGGAAATGTGGCAGCTTGGGGTGGGGGGTTTGGTGTGGCAGCTGCAGTCAAGTCCTGGCTGATTCCTGGCTGGAGCTTTCACACAAAACCCCTGAGACCCTCGGTGCCTGGCCAGGGAATGGGGTCACAGCCTGCTGGGACCCCTGGCTCAGCCAAGGCCATGAAGGACCTTGCCTGGTAGGGAGCGGAGTCTGGGCAGATTCTCCACTTGTTCAGGATTGGGAAGGAACCCAGGGCTGTTCCTGTGCCAGGTGTTTTATTTTTGCTGTTCTCCTGAACCCCTGAGTCCCACACCTGTGCTATAGGATAGATTGGATGAGTCAAAGGACCAGGTCATCCCTGATGGCTCAGGCTGGAAAGGAGCCAGGGGTGACACGAGGACGACAATCACTCAGGGTGTGCAGGAGAATGGCACCACAGGGACAGACAGAACTGGAGGCAGCTCACAGGGACAGGGACAGGGACAGGGACATGGCCAGAGCAGCGCTGGGGTTGGGCTGAAGCCCCTCCACCATCTCTGAGCCAGGCTTGGCTTGGGCTGTGCCATCTGCCAGGATCTCAGGCCATGTCCCCCACTGACATCCGACTGAACTGAAGTTCAGGATGGATTTCCTGCCCCAAAACCTCAGCACTGTGTGGTCCTGGCCCAGCTGATGGCATCTGCATTGCTGCTTGGATTGAGGGGTGTTTGGATTGGTGAGCATCTCCCTCCTAGGCAGGAGCCATGCAAGGAGCAGCCACAGGCTGTGGACAGCTTCAGGGCAGATTTGCCCTGCTGAACCCTCAGGATTTGCTTGTATTTAGCCCCAAAAAGCTACAGCTGCAAATGCAGTAATTAAATTTTCTCTTGGACAAGACCCTTTCCCATAGGAAAGTTCTCCTTTTCACGGCCACCATGGCCTTTACCCCGACTCAGTGCAAGCGTATTTAACCTTAAGCGTTTTTTTTTTCTAAAATTTTGGACAACCTTTTAGCGGGGTTCTACTACCTCTGCTGTCGTGGATTAAAGATAAAGTGTTTTTTTTTTTAAAGCTATAAGACTTCCTGCACTGAGACACAGAGAAGCAAGGAGAGTTTCAGCTCAGAATGAGCTGAGAGCCTTTCTTTTTGTTCTCCTGCTTGTGAGAGACAGACCAGGGGGTGTTGGAGGTGTCTCAGACACTTTGGTACTGCAGAACCTGCCAATGGACGGGAGGTTTGAGTCCTCTGAAGTCTATGGAGAGTTCAGCTCAGCAAAGGTACAGGAACCCAGGTTAACTCACAGGTTTGGAACTGAGCCAGGGCAGAGCTGGAGACGCCCAGCATTTGTTGTGCCCTCCAGCTCTTCCACAGGACAGTTGGAATCTTCCAGGGCAGCAGGAGGATGTGGAGATGCTGCTGCCACAGCGGTACCGTGTGTGTTGTGAGGGTGGGTGAGGATGATGAGGGTGAGTGAGTGAGAAGGGGCTGAAGCTGTGCTTAAGCCTCCCACGTTGGCAGCCCCCTCCTGGTTGTGTCAATTCTGTGACAGATTTGTGCTGCTGCAGGACACTGATTCTTGTGACAGGGTTTGCCAATAACATAATAAAAGTAGTGTGTTTTGAGCTGTATTTGTCTGGGGCATCAGTGTCTTCCAGGCTCCCCCAGGTGCAGGAGGCCAAATCCAAGTGTTTCTAGTATAAAATGTTTCTAGTATAAAAAGTTTAAAGCCCCCCAGCGTCCTGGGATGGATTCAAATGAGTGAAACTGGGGGTGATGAGCAGCTGTCCATGGCAGTGTCTGAACAGCAGGGTCCCAAACCAGGGGACAGGGCAGGAGATCAGGGAAGGAATGAGGCTGAATTCTCAACTGCAGCTTCCAAAGTGGCCAGGGGAGCTGGCAAAGGCTCTGCAGGGCTCAGCCACGGTGCAGAATCCCAGCAGGAAGAGATTCCAAATGTAGTGAAAAATACAGGAAATTGCAGTGTCAATGCTTTGCCACAGGGAGAGGCTGAGCAGCATTGAGGGTACAAACCTTTATTTCAAACAAGAGCCCGTAAAACAGGGAAGCAAAAGCCTTTCCCACTCATTTCCTCCCATGGCTTCAGGTCTCTGTGGCTGAGTCCTGGAGGGGACTGAAGGGTCACCACAAAGTCCAAGATGAGGGAATGAGCCCCAGTGATGGGGCTGGAGAAGGCAATGTGGGAAGAGGATTTCCTTGGCCACCTCTGAAGTGCAGGGATCTCCCAGCGCCTGTGAACTCCTGGTGGGAGCCACCCAGCTCCTCCCACCTGGAAGAGAAGGAGGGATGAGAATCCTCCTGTTCCTGACCTGATCCTGCCCCAGGTCCCTCTGAACACCCCAAATCCCAGCAGGCACAGCCTGAGCAGAGGCACAGGTGACAGGGGAGCCTCACCCTACTCTCCCTCCATGAGCCATTTAAAACTCTGGGACATTTTAAAGTTCCAGGAATTTCCCTGGAAGCAGCTGCTTCACACTGACCTTGGAACACCCCCTGGCACTGCCCAGAGCCCCCCAGGCAGGGGATCCCCTCATCCTTACCCACAGTGTCACTGCACCAGCCTGTAGGTGATGTACCTGCCCGCTGTCTCGCTGGGCCTGATGATCTTCACGACCTGCAAGGCAGACACAGAGCTCAGCAGGAGGAGGAGGAGCAGGAGGAGGGGACACTTCCTGCTCCAACAGCTCCAATTTGGATCATCCCCTCCCTCCCCTGCCACAGGGAGCTGCTGCCTCAGCCTGCTACTCTCACCTGGCCACGCTTGATGCCAAAGTACCGGGCCACGGGGTCCCCAGCCTGGATCCTGGGGAGTTGGTTCTCCCTCAGTTTGCTGTGCTGGGAGTCAAGGAGAAGCTCTGGACACAGCACGGGCTCCACTGGCAGCTCGTGGAGCAGAGAAATGGACCACGGGAGCAGGAGGGGATTCCAGCCCAAATTCCATCACACCCGAGTAGGAGGGAGGGACACAGGGGGAACAAAAGGGACACTCAGGGGGACACTCAGGGGGACACTCAGAGGGACACTCAGAGGGAACAAAAGGGACACTCAGGGGGACACTCAGAGGATACTATCGGGCCAGCAGCTCTGTTACTTCCTCCTTTGTCATGACCACATGCTCTGGCACCAGCTGCAAACACAAGAGAGGCTGAGATGAGGCAGCAACTGAGACAACGTTTGGGAGGGGAAAGGGACAACTGTGCCCCTCAGCCCAGCCAGAGGACAGGAGAAGGACTCTGGGGGCAGCAGGAACTCAGCCAGCACAAAGGAGGGACTGTCCTGCCCCCGCTCACCTCATGCTCTGTGATGTTGATGAGAAGCTCCTGCTGCAGGAACTGCTCCAGGATGTATTTGGGAGCCATGTCAACCAGGGACTGGAAGGAAAAGGTCAGAGGTGGCTGGGGCAGCCCTGGCAGTGCTCAGAGCTGCTCCTTGATTAGCACTTAGGCTCATACAGACACAGGCAGGCTGGGAATGAGCACACAGAACTCCTGGAACAGGGAAACATCTGCTTTTTCCCTCCCTCACCTCCTAACTGCTTGTGGGCCCTCAGCTGTGCCACTGCCACCAGGGCCAGCTGCTCTGGTTAAACACATTTGGGTGCTAAAAAAGAGCCTGTGCTAAGGTACAAGCTCCAGGAAAAAGCCTTTATCTGGAGGGAAATTCAGGGCTTTTATTTGCCCACAGGGAAAACCTTCATGCTCCCCCCAGGAGCCCCGGAGTGGGACACAGCCCTGTCCCCACAGACCTGCTTGGCCGAGGGGGTCATGCCCTGCTGCACCACGATCAGGGCCCGGGTGATGTTCTCCTCCTGCATGCGCTGGCAGTACATCTTGATCGTCTTGATCCCCACCTTGGGCTCCTCTGGGGAAAGAACCAGAGCCGGGGTCACCGAGAGCCCCCCACGCTCTGAACCCCCTCTCCGAGGGCTCAGCCAGACCCGCGGCAGCTGAAAGCCCCACCCGTGCTCCGAATGCCCCGAGGGCACAGGCGGGATCCCCCCGGGGTCACCGAGAGCCTCCCCCCGCCGTGAACCCGGCCCGGGCGGGCGCTGCTCACCGGGGAAGAACACGAACATCTGGTCCGTGGGATCATCGTTGTGAGCCACCAGCACGGTGAGGTCGGTGCGACGGGGGCGGCCCTCGCTGGGTTTGTCCCCGAACTGCGCCTTGAACTCCTCCAGCGTTTGGTCCAGCTCGTCCTGGGTCACCAGGTACCCGCGGTCGTGGCAGAGCTGTGGGATCAGCACCGGGCTCAGGTATCGGGACCGGTCTCCAGAGCCCCCACCTCCACCCTGCGGCCCCGGAGCGCCTCCGGAGATCCCCGCACACCGGCCCGGCCCCCCGGTCCCTCGCTGCCCGGACCTGCATGATGGTTTTGCGGATCTTCCACAGCCGGTACGTCTCCTCCTCATCGTCCATCTTCCCCGCTGAGGACCCCCGGGCTGCCCGCGCTGCCGCCTGCCCCGAGCGCACACACAGGCGGCGCCGGGGTGCACACAGGGGGCCTCAGCCGCGGCGCCTCCTGGGAGATGTGGTCCGTCACCGGCTGTCCCCCGCCGCTGGCTCCGGAGGGAACGGGAGTCTCTCTGCTGCTGCCGAGGAGAGCCTCTGGGTTGCTGCGGCTCTGTTCGGAACCCGCGGCCTATCGGGAGGGAGTCACCGCCCGGGAGGGCCGGCCCGCTGCACCTGACTCCGCATCCCGCCCTTTGCTTTGTCCCTGCCCCCGGCCTCGTGGTCTCTGCCGATAAACCCCCCCGCGGCCACCCCGCCCGCGCTGCCCTGCTATTGGTCAGTTTTCCATCAATCATCCCGCCGAGGCCACGCCTCCGCGCGCTGATTGGCCGATCAGGCCGAAGGGGGCGGGGCCCGGGCGCGATGGGCTGGAGCAGTGCGGTGCGGAGCGCGCTGTGGTGCGGAGGGGCGGCGGCGCGGGCAGCGCTCCTGGGACCAGGGCTGGGCGCGGTGCGGAGCATGGTGAGTGCGGGGCCGTGCAGGGACCGCTCCGGGACCGCTCCGCTCCGGGACCGGCCCGCGCCGTGTGCGCTGGGCCTGCTGCTNACGACTGGCGCTCGGCCAAGGCCATCTACGACTTTCACGCCCTCGATATCGATGGCAACGACGTGTCCCTGGAGAAGTACCGGTAGGACGGAGGGGCCAGGGGTGGCGGAACGCGGCGCCGGGCGAGGTTGAGCCACAGCGGCTCTTGCGTAACCCTCACGCCTCGCCCGGGCGGCTGAGGGGACTCTGCCCGCGCCCTGCGGGGAAGGGCAGCTCATCCACCCCCTCTGCAGGGGCGACGTCTGTATCATCACCAACGTAGCCTCCAAATGAGGGAAAACCGCGGTAAACTACACTCAGCTTGTCGATTTGCACGCCCGATACGCTGAGAGGGGTTTACGCATCCTGGGCTTTCCCTGTAACCAGTTTGGGAAGCAGGTACGTGGGGTGGGGCCATGGGTTCCCCGGGAGTGTCAGGATGGTGTGGGGACCCTCACGGTCCCGGTGTGGCCCCTCAGGAGCCCGGGGACAACGCTCAGATCAAGGCATTTGCTGAGAACTACGGGGTGAAGTTCGATATGTACAGCAAGATCGATGTCAACGGGGATGATGCTCATCCCCTCTGGAAGTGGATGAAGGAGCAGCCCAAAGGGAGAGGAACCCTGGGCAAGTGAGTGTGAGAGGGGGAGAGCTTGGCTCTGGGCCAGGCTGGGGGTGAGGAAGGGCTTTTCTGCCCAAAACTCACTCCTGTTTGTTTGTTGTTTTTTTTCTCCTAGTGCAATAAAATGGAATTTCACCAAGGTAGGACACAGTTGCCTCCTCTGGGCTGTACCTCCCTCTAGGGAGCTGGGAGTGGTCCCTGAGGCAGGAGGGAGCTTCACACTGGGCTCTGCTCTGTGCCATAACCCCAGATGCCAGGGCAGGAGCATCCCTGGGGTGTCTAAAGACCCTTGGGAGCCCCTGCCCTGCCCACAGCACAGCCAGTCTGTGGCAGCTACAGCTGCCACACCCCCAACCAGCTCCCTGGGAGCCTTGGATTCGCTCACCAGGGGTTGCTTCACTCCCACAGTTCCTCATTAACCGGGAAGGTCAAGTGGTGAAGAGGTACGGCCCCATGGAAGATCCCTACGTAAGTGCTGCTGCTGAGGAGGAGGGGAAGGCCGGGGGTGTTCTGGGGGTACAACGCTCCCCTCTTGCCCACAGGTGATCGAGAAGGACCTGCCTGCTTACCTGTAGCTCTGCTCTGCTGTGCCCCTGCCCGTCCCGACCCCGCTGCCCGTGGAGCCTCCTCCAGCCTCATGACGGGCTGCCCCCAACCCAGCTGCTGGTGGGGCAGCCCCGACCCCGGCGTGCACCTCCTGGACCGAGGCTCCGGGGCCGCAGCCGCTGCGGGCAGGAGCAGCCAGAGCCCCCTTGCAATAAAAGGTGTTAGAATGAGCTGCTGTGTTTGGTCTGGGGTGGAGCAGGGATGGGCCCGGGGCTGCTGCGCCGCTGCTGCTGAGAACCTGGAGTTTGCTGGGAAGTCAGGACCTTATGCAACTCGTGAGCCAAGCAGGGATAATCCTCAGTGCTTAGGAGGAAGTGGAAATCCGGCATGATCCGTGCTCCTCGGGGGCTCCCTGGGCAAAGGCAGAGCTGGGGAAGGTTTGTCCCCTGTGGGATCCCCTCCTGTCCCGTCC
>VXBR01003461.1:0-35136 GCA_013400215.1 Cisticola juncidis
TTCCCTTCCCGGAACTTCCCTTCTCTCTGGACTCCTGTGTGGATGGGACTGGATGTTTCTTGGATGAACTTCACTTTTTTAAAGTAGTGGACTGTTTTTTAAAATACTTGTGTTTGAAAAGCTAGTTAAGTAAATAAATTAGCTTGGTTGGCGGTCGTGAGAGAGTATAGAAGAATTTTCATGGAGATGATTTATAAACACATCTAGTGATTTTTGCTTTGCTGCAGAAATAATGCCATTCTGTATTTTAAAACATGCACATGCACCTCAATCTCATACTAAGAACAAAGGAATGACAGATCTGGACAGGAGGAAATGCAGTGTCCATACACAGCATGGTCCAGGTGTGTCAGTGGTGTCTTCTCCAAAGCAGAGATCCCTGTGTTCCATCTTGAGTTAGGTCATGTCACTGTCTGCAGGCTGAGCTGTGCCCATGACATATCTTGGCATTGGAGTGATATCTTGACTCTGGCGAGCTGGTGAAATGGCTCTCAGCATGGTTTTAACCTATGCCAACAACTGCATTCCTAGGCATCAGTCAGGAGTTAGGATGCTCCTATCTTGAAGGCAAGGGCAATTTGGTTTACTGGTGCAGCTGAGTAACTTAGTACAGCTGTCAGTAGTTGGGTAGGTAGCACATTTGAAGACTTACACACCTAAGCATATTAGAAGTCATTGGGAGACTGCAGAGATCAATCTAATTGCCATGTTCCATGTGAAATAGCTTGCCACAAAACTCCTTCCTCCTTGGTAGGGCAAGCTTCCAAATGACCTTTTGCATTTATTCTTGCAGAGATGATGGGCCACCCTTCCTGCTTAGTTGCAATTGTTTTCCCTTTGTTGGAGTTGAATTGCTGAAAGCAATTTATATTCCTCCCTCTGCCATCCCTTCAGTGGTGTCTGTTTTGCTCTTGATGGGTTTGTCAGCTGAAATAGTGGACAAATGAATGCATTTGGCTTAGATAGCTTGACAAAGTGGCAGTGTGCTAGTCATGACCCAGCCCAGAGTCTTCCAGTCAGTGAAGTGGATGAATTACCCTGTACTTTTCTTGAGCTGGAGAAGTTTGGTTTACAGTCTTCCCCAGTGTGTAGCACTGCATAGGGTTGTTGTGATCACGGTGCAGGACCCAGCACTGGTCTTGTTAAACCTCATACCGTTGTCCTCGACCCATTGATCCAGCCTGTCCAGATCCATATACAGAGCTCTCCTACCCTTCAGCAGATCAACACTTGCACCCAACTTGGTGTTGTCCACAAACTTACTGAGGGTGCACTTGATCCCGTTGTCCAGATCATCAGTAACTATATTTAACAGGACTGGTCCCAGTAGTGGAGGTAACTGGTCTTACTGTTAGAGAATGATGCCAAGAAGGTGTTAGGTACCTTAGCTGCTTCCTCGTCCTTGGTTACTATGATCCTCTTGCATCCTATAAAGAATAGTGATTTTCATTGGCCCTCCTTTTGTTGTTCATGTATTTATAAAAACATTTCTATTATCTTTTACAGCAGTGGCCAGATTAAGTTTTAGCTGGGCTTTCACCTTTCTAACTTTGATTCTACATGGCATAATGACATTAATGTACCCTTCCTGATTTGACTGCCACTTCTTCCAAAGTCATAAACCCAAGTTCTAGTTCAGCCAGTCTGGTCTTCTTCCCCAGTTCATCTTTAAGCACATAGGGAGGGTGTTTTCCTAAACCTTTAAGACTTCCTTCTTAACATATGTCCAACTTTCCTGGATCTCCTTCTTATTAAGGATTGTTTCCTAGGGGACTCTCTGAACTAGTGTCCTGAGAAGGGCAAAGTCCACTCTCCCAAAAGTAGAGGTTTTGCTGACCCTTTTCTTACTTGACCAAGAATTGAATACTCTATTATATCATGGTCACTGTGCCAAAGATGTCATCTGATCACCAATTTTCCACCAGCCCTTTTCTGTTTGTAAAAGGCAGGCTAAGCTCACTTACCAGTTGTGTCTGGAAATTGTCTTCCACACACTCGAGAAATCCCCCAGACTGCCTCCTCTCCACTGTGTCAAGTTTCCAGCAGACGTGCCACAAGTTAGTCTCCCACAAGAACGACGGCTAGCAATTGTGAAACATCAGCCAGAATCCTTCATTCATCCCTTCATCCTGGTTGTCTGTTAAAGACTCCCATCAGGATGTCTGCCTTGTTGGCCTTTCCCCTGATTCTTACCCATAGATACTCAACCTTGTCATCATTATCTTTGATAGACAGTTGAAATTACATTACTCCTTAATGTACAAAGCCACACCATGATCTCCTTTTCCCTGATAGCCGTAGAATCATAAAGGTTGGAAGAGACCTTTAAGATCATCAAGTCCAGCTATCAACCCAGCACTATCACTGTAACCCCTAAACCACTAAACATCAGTTTACTAAACAACACTAGTGCCAGATCCAGGTAATTCTTAAACACTTCCAGGGTGGTGACTCTACCACAGCCCTGGGCAATCTTTTCAAATGTCTGACCACCCTTTTTCTAATATCTAATCTGAATCTCATCTTTGTCAGCTTACTGCAGGCACAGTAGAAGAGACTGGCCCTCACTTCACTACAACCTCCTTTCAGCTAATTGTAGAGAGCAATGAGGTCCCTCCTGAGCCCCTCTTCTCAACAAACCCAGCCCCTCAGCCATTCCTCATAAGAAACATTTTCCAGACCTTTCACCAAGCCTTGTTGCTCTCCCTTGGAGACGGTCCAGCCCCTCAATGTCCCTTCTAAAGTGAGTGGCCCAGAACTGAACACAGTACTTGAGGTATGGCCTCACCAATGCCAATTAAAGGAGGGTGATCACTGCCCTGGTCCTGCTGGCCACACTGTTCTTCACAGAGGTCAGGATGCCATTGATCTTCTTGGCCACCTAGGCACACTGCTGGCTCATACTGAGCACCCCCAGGTCCCTTTCTGCTCAACAGCTCTTGAGCCACTCTTCCCCAAGCTTGTGGTGCTGCATAGGCTTGTTGGGACACATGCAGGATCCAGCACTTCCCCTTGTTGAACCTCGTGCTGTTTTCCTCAGCCCATTGATTGAGTCATCTGTCTGCAGAGAGCAGATCAACACTTCCACCCAATTTGATGTTTCCTGCAAATTTACTGAGGGTACACTCTATACCCTCGTCCATATAATCAATAACTATTTTTAAAAGGACCAGCTCTAAAACTGAGCCCCAGGGAACACCACTAGCGACTGACTGCCAACTGGATTTAGCTTCATTCTCCTAAAGTCTCTGGGTCCAGCTATACAGCCAGTTGTTTACCTATCAAAGATTCCACCTTCTGGAGTACTTGTAGCCATGCATTGCAGCAGTCCAGTCTGCAATGCATGTCAGTCATCCCACTTAATTTCCGTGATGGCAACTTCATTGTGCTGCACGATGGCCTTCAGCTCCTCTCGTTTGTTACACATACTGTGTGCACTGTTCAGTGTGCACTTCAGCCGGGCTATTGATTTCACCCCAACTGAGGTATGCTGCCCCTAGGCTCATCTCTGGTCTTACTGCCTTCCACTTTCCAAACCTAATGTTCTCTGTCTTCAAACTTAGTGTTCTGATGAAGTCCGTGGGGAGCTGAGGGAGCCTGATAGTGAACCTTCATCCCCTGCAGCATGCAGTACCAGGACACTGGTTTCACTCCCCTAGTATTCCTGCCTTTGTCATGTGTTCACTCCACCACTTAGTTAGGGGTATTGTGGAAATCATGTATTCTCATTCTAGCCAGCACATCTGATGAAATCCTGGAACGTTTTTCACAGTAATAATTGCTCTTCTAGTGGGAATTTAAATCAGCCCTTTTGTGTTTGGCTCAGTAGCATAAATAAATGTACCGTTTCCATGAGTAGTATGGTAAAGCACAGGATACCTCAAAAGAATCAGTCTATATTTTTTTTCTGTGGTCAGTAGACATGTAGGTAATAACTTTATTTTTCAGGCAACTTGAAGGTTTAAAATCAAAATAAATTCAGGTCTAACATCAAGCTTCTGCATCTGTATTTAGACACATAGATGTAATTGGTTTGTAAAGCTATAAACAGAAAATACTTCCTAGAAAAGTTAGTGAGAGTTGCTTACAACTCAGCATTTGAAAATTGAATCATGTATCCTGGTTTCTAAATATGAGCCAGGAATTCAGCTTCACCAGATAACATGTTTATAATCAGACAGCATCAATATCTAAAAACTGAAGAATTATTAGAATGACAAGCCCCCTTATTGAATTATCTTTGTGCTACTAGCATGTTCTAATTGGTAAGTCATCTCTGCACATACCGTAGGGTTGGTGACAATTTACTGGAAATCAGTGTAGAGATTGAAGTAGTGAATTCTAACCCTGATTATTTTGCATAACCCAAGTATTCCTGCAGAAGTCCATGGTACGGTTTATGAAATTAAAGGAATGGATCCTCAGATACCAAAGGCCAGCTCTGCCACTTTTTAAGGGATGCTATTCGAACCTTTTATAGATCGATGTGTGAGGAACTTGTTAAATGTCTGATCTGGAGTGAATCACTATTCCCTTACTCATTCCATAAAATGACACTTTTGAGAATTCTGTTTCTCTCCCTTCTCTTCAAACATTGACCTTCAGCTGTTGCTTTCTCTTTCTGTGAAAGCATAGGCAAAATTCTTATTAGAATAAGATCTCAAACTCTTGATAGTACATTTTGTCTACAACCTGAAATTTCCATGTGTTTTCCTGAATATGTTGATTATTTTGGAAAGCTTTTCCCCCCCTTCATTTATGGAAAGACTTGCAGTATTTCCTGTAGGCTGGAGTGGCACAGGAGCTCTTTTATTTTTTATTCTTCCTGTTCTATTCTGTACTTCCAGAAACATAGATTTGTTTCATTTTAGATAGCCAATGAAAGAAAGTGAAGCAGTGTAGTAAGCCTGGTTTGAAATCACAGATCACCTTCCTCAGAGCACAGATCATAAGGCTGAAGCTGGGCTCCTTCTTACTTGTTTTACCTCCTATCAGTTTTCAGTAGAGTACACTACCAGCAAGAAGGAAAAGGCGAATATCTACATGCCCAGTACCCAGCAGCTTTATGCTTAGGATGGCTAAGGATGCAGGAACTAGAGATTTATCCCTCTTCTACTTTCTCCTACATTTACCCTGGCCTTAACTACAAAATGTGGAATTTAGTCCTTACGCCTTTCTTCAAGAGGCATAATGTACACAAAGATACTTGCTCTGAGGCCCTGATCTGACTACATATGTAGACATATTCTGTTCCTGGTCAGCTCCAGATCTCTCCTTACTGTAGGTTTGATTGTGTACAGATGTGTATATTCACTTTTTATAATGAGTGTATTTAAATGTAGACTTCTTGGCTTACCTTCTAGAGGACATGGGTGCCATCCATCTTTCCTAACCTCTCAGGTTACATTACTGTCACATTACTGGACCTCCCAAGGAGCAAAATCTTTTTTACTAAGAAAAGTTGCCATGCAGAATTTGAAAAAACCGTGTTTGTCAAGGTTTGGTGACTTGGTGGGAACTGCCCTGGAACAGTTTCCCATAGATGCTAGGTCCTGTGGAGCAATGGAGAGAGTGCAGAGAGGAATTGTGAACCCTGGAAATGCTGTTTTTTTTTTCTCTGCTTTGCTGTACATCTGGTGATAGCAGGAAGTCTGACAGACTCACTGAGCATGAACTTTACTCTAGTTTTGTGTTTATACAGTGAAGATGTGTCCTAGAAGCATTGAGGTTATCCTGTCCCTGTTGTGTCCCTGACACAAATATCTATTTTTCTCGTGGAAATGCTATACAGCTATGTGGTGGCCTTGAGATAAGAGATGCAGCTGTGTTTTTCAGGGCAATTTTTGCCCTGATCTCCACTTCCCCAGCTTGTACTCATCGATTTTTCATATATGTATTGCTTTCTCATGTAAGGAAGCTTCCTGGCCATCTCTGATATATATATATTCAAATCTGTAAGGTACTTAGTACAATGCTAGTGGAATACAATTAGATTTAATAAAACCACTGTTCAGAATTGTTCCTCTTCACTTTGGGCAACAGTAACAGCAAAAATTATGAACTTCTTCTAGTTAGTTTCACCGTACTTCCTTTTTTCAATTGTGGATAACACATACAACCGATGAGTTACCTCCTTCAACAATTTTAATATTTAAAGAGCTCTATAAATCCTCAAAGCTGCAAGCTACAAGAAAATGTTGTAAAGCTGCAAGCACTTTAAAGATTGCTTAGACTTAAAATTAGTGGTGATGTTGTAGTAGGGTCTTTGCCATATCCATGGAATGAACTCCTGCTCTAAAAACATGCAGTGTTCAGTTAGGTGCAGTTTCTGGCCCAAAGAAATTGCAGCTCAAGTAGACCAGATAAGGGCACAGTAACAATATATAAGCAGTGTTCACAAATGCTATGATGCCTTAAAGTGTGTTTACTTCTTAATTGTTTAGGAGGGATTTAAACAGCCGTGAATTAATCAGCCTGAAAGGTAGAAGTGACAAAAGGGAAGGAAAGGCTCACGTTATCTGAGAAGAAAATGGAGGAAATAGACTGTGAGAAGCTGGAGGCTCAAGACTCTAGAAGACATACAAAAAGGGAAGGTGGAGTAGAGTCCAGGTAGAGAAGTGAAATAGTGGAAAATAGCAATATAGTCCAGAGATGTCATTAACCTGGAACTGGGCTGCTGAATCTGTTATGCCTGCATCTGTGGGTCCTAGGAGCCTGTTGCACTGGAAACCCAGACCAGCCAGCTGCTTTGAGGTGAGCGCTCCCCCCAAACCTGAATAGGTTCAAGGTCTTCCACTGAAGCAAACAGTTCACTCCTACACAGCTACAGGTCTTGGAACTCACCATCCTTATTTCTTTCTCTCAGCCCAGTGTTGTGTAGAAACCTGGGTATCTATGACACAAGAAAATACTCCCAATGTATTTTAAAATATCTTGCTTTCTAGTACCTGATATGCTGGAAGAGATACATGCTCAGCGATTTTAGAAAATGAAGTATTTGTTCATTCTTTCTGAATAATGGTAGATTTAGTAAGAAAATTAGTAGATTATTAGACAGGTTTATACATATATTTTATGTATATATTAGATACTACTTAAATGTACTTAGAGTATTTTATACTTTGAAGAGTACAGATAATTTCTTTGGTGTGTTCACTTTGCCAAGATTTATGAAATTCAAACAGAGAAACTGACAGGCTAGAATGTTTTTTACAGTTTATTATTCTTTCTCCTCTGAGGGTTACCAAGCGGTCTTTCCTATATGAAAATGACAGTGGTTTGAAGATTAATTCTGAGAACTTTTGAAATGATACCTCTGAAATGTGCTGTGTTTGAGAGGGAAACCTAGTGCCAGTTCCCGTGTCAGGATTATTCTTGTCCTTTGGTTGTGGTAGTTTTTATTAAAGAGGAAGGGTAAATTCAGTCCTTTTTTCTAAATCCCCCCAAAATTTCACTTCTGAGATTCTGAGAAAGCAAAAGGTAGGGAAGAAAAATGAAAGAGCAAAGTAAATAGCCCACATGAGCTAGCCACCTTCCATCTTTCCTCTTTTGCAACACTGTACAACCTACAGCACAGTTTGATACCTGTTATCAAAATGATGCCTTAAAGAACCTAGAAATAAAGCAACACACTTTCAAGACAATATTAGTACAGGAGGTAATATAAAGGCTGGTCGTTGTTGGAGGCCTCCAGAGGCAGATACAGAAAATGCCCAACTCTGCACAGGGTGAAAACAGCTTTATAAGTTTAGCAAATTAGCATAATTAACAAAAATACCCACTTAGAGACAGAAGTGGTAAGATAGTTCCCACTCTTCAGGGGAGGAGGAGTTCAACCTTTTTCAAAATACTTCCCTCTTAGATAGGAATTAAACTTTGTTTATGAAAATGTGTGTTCCTGTTCTCTTCTTTCACTTTCTGATGGCTGTCTCATTTAGCCATGGCAAGCTGCTGGCATTTAAATACTATGTCCATATGTTATGCCTTTATAGTTCCTAGCTTTATCAGTCTGTTACATTTCCTCAGTATTACCAGAGTTCACAAGATTGACAACGGTTCCATTATTTGAGAGCATCACTGATACATAACAGTCTTTGTAATTTTCTACTGCTTGCACGATGGCAGAAATGTTTCCTGCCTTAGATAAAATCGAGGGAAAATTTTGCTGTCTGATTTCCTTACTTGCAATCCTTAGGACTGAAAATAGTTTCAGACATACTTCATATTCTGATTCATTTTCATGCACATAGGTAGGGAAGAGAAAGAAGAGTGCCAGGAATATTGCATGAGCAGTTATTCTTGTCAGATGAGAAGGGAGAATGGATTGAGCAAAATCTCTGGGAGAGAGTTTGGTTTTGATGAAACTTCTTGTTCAGTTAGAAGATAACAAAACCAGTTCTGACAAAGATAACATTGGTCTCATCTTGAATTTCCTTAACACTCACACCATATATCCCTGTATCACAGATTTTTGGTCTTGTTTTTTATTTCATCCAAGCATGTTCCTTCTTTGAATTTTGATCTTACTTTTTTCATGTTTTAACAGTTCTTTCCACTGTTTTTCACAGACTGTTTTTGAGAGGAACTGTCAATCTGATGACTGTGCTGCTGATTTGAAGCTTCAGGGTAAATTATTGCTATCTAGGTGAGTAGGCGAACTTTTATTTTCTTTCTAGCAGACTAGTAAGCCATTCATTTTGTGTAGAATGGCATGGAAAAGTCAAAATACAAACACAGATGTTTTAGATCCAGACTAGAAAGATGGTGACAATGATGTCACCTTTAGTGCAAAAGGTCATGAGATATTCACAGAATCTTAACTCTTGTGGTGATGGGCTCTGGTCACAAAGTGCAAGACACCTTCACTTTAACAGTTACAATGGACAAAAATAGAGAAAACAAATAGAATAGCAGAGAGGTGCAAAGAATATAAAGAGGCATGCTCAAATCAAGTACCAATGTGGAACATGTAATTTTTTAAAGAGGATAAAACACTATTCATGACATGGTAGGAGTAAAACTGCCTGAAGAAAAGCAGTTTGTTCTGTCACATGTAAAGTTAAAAAAACCCCTCTGAACATGGTAAAATATCTTCAAAGTACTCTCTTTTGTTTCTCAACTTGTAGTTTTGCAAACTCTTCTAAATACTTCTCCTTTCAAATTTTTGATGCAACTTGGGGATGAGTGTCTGACTTCACTTTCTTCTGGGATAATAAAACTCATCAAATAGACTAGAGGTGAAGTTTGTGTTCTGTCTCTTGTGATTGGTGATCCTAGGAAAATGCCTGGATGTGTATTCAATTTGGAGATAAATCAGGCCAAAGGTGAACTTCACATGACTTCTGTTCCCTTTTTATTTATTTATTTATTTATTTAAGAGATGGAAATCCTGATGTGAGTTATTTGGTTGTGTGCCAGGGATTTTGTTATTTGATGGAGAATCTGTGAAGTGCTTTGCTTTCAGGTCAGGAAAGAGAGTGAAAGACAAAAAAGAAACAACCCAAACAAAACAACAAAAATAGAAGAAGTAATAGTCACAGACACGTTTTATATAAATCTACAGCATGCTGTAACAGTACTTGGAGACAAAACTGAACCAGAGTCAAGTTTGAGAAGTTACTGACTTCTCCAGGCATGACTGAAATCCACATGAATATTTTGGGGGATTGGCTAGGAGCAGGGCTAGGTCTAAGGCTATAAAGTCCATGGTTTGATTGCAGTTAGTCTGGATATTTGACTCAAACTTTGTGGTGAGCAAAATATGCTGAGAGCTAGATATGTCTGTGTGAATTAGAGAAGCTAGTGAAGGATTTTTTTCCCCCAGTTGAGGAATAAATAACAAGGGACAGATCTTAAAACTTGTCAGTGTATAGTAATCACTGCAGTTGGGATTGGACCATTAGGCTGTTACGTTTCACAGCTGTTACGTATTTTATCTTGGCAATTTAAAAGTCATACCTGTCCTAAGAGCTTAGGATATTCAAATACAGTTTCTACATTTGTATAATGAAATATTCAACAAATATTCTCAAATTTTCTTTACCTAGTGACAACCTGAAGTCCTTTTTGAAATAAACAGGATGTTGTCAAATCTCTGCACAGTATGGGCTTTCTTTAACTAAAGAGCTCAGCAAGCTTCAGTTATTAAGAAATACAGCACAATTAATATCTCTTACAAAAACAGATTCTTGTTATTATTGCATATAAAATTACCAAGAAACATGCTATGGATTCTGATTTTAAACAAGTGCTGCATTGAATTTTTCCAGCCCCATGTGTTTTATGCAAAATAATCCTATCACAGTTTTCCATATTATTCTTGATTATAGTAAGTCTTTGCACATAGCAGATTTTTTTTTGAAAGGGCAAAACACATGACTCATTTATTACTATCTGCACAAAGCATTTGACTTCACTGTTAGCAAGTTTATCCTAATACCTTTGTCTAAATAATCACTCACATTTGGTGGACTTATTCTTGGAAAGGATAAAATTAATGCTGCATAGATACAGTGAATTGAAATAAACAGGATGTTTATAGGAAGGCAGTGGTAAGTTCTGGCTCTCAGGTCTGCTGCAGCTCTTTGAAAATATTGCTTGACCTGGGGATAGGGTGGTTTGGTTAAGATCATCTGCCTTAGATGGCAAAAGACTTTCTCACCAAGAAAGTAAGTTGCGTAGATCTGAGAGGAATGGTGCCCTGAGTACTGCTACCCAATTAAAAGATAGTCAACAGAGAAAAGATATAAAGAGTTGGTTTTGGTAGTGGAGAAAGCTGTGCAAGTGTTAGTGCTATTCAGTGTATTCACAAATTATATGGGAAATAATCTGCTAGAATTGAATAGCAAGATGATAAAGTTTGCTGATCCTATTGAACTATTCAGAGCAATGAAAAAACCAAACAAGGAGGTATGCTTTCATGAAGTGTGTGATTAATCTGGATTTTACTGTTTACTGTCAATACTGTAAGTATTTACACTATATATAGTAGTGAAATGGCAAATTTCAATTCTGAAGGCTGCAGAAATAAATCAGCAAAATGCCACTTTGTACTTGACTTGTTCTTCCACTGTCATCTTTCTTTTAGACGAAGTTGGACACAGGGCTCCCTGGTACAGGAACTGGCTGTCCTAACATGCTTTTCTTAAATTTCCAGCATGTTAGAGCCAAAAGCTGTTCAGAGTTCAAACTATACCTTGCCATATACGGTGAAGGTATAGTTTTGTTCACCGTTATATATGCTATCAAATGTGTGCTGGTTACAGCACTTACGTGCATAGGAAGTTAGCTCAGATTACATTATCATCAAGAGAATTGTTTGCATTCTTATGAGCTCAGGAATTGCACAAGCTGCTGTGATATGGAGTTTATGCACAATGCATTTGAATCATTGGAATTACCCAGTTAAAAGATAGCACCCAGCTTTGAAGATAGGAAGCCCAAGCCAGCAACCAAGCACTATGCAGCCACCCCCTCACTCCCCCACTGGAGGGACTGAGAGAGAACATTGGAAGGGTAAAAGCTAGAAGACTTGTGGATTGAGATAAAGAGTTTCTTAAGGGAAGCAAAATCTGTATACACAAAGAAAGAAAATGAAGGAAAAAAGTCACCACTTCCCAGGGGCAGGCAGGTGTTTAGCCATCTCTGGTGGAGCAGGGCCATCACACATAATGTTGACTTGGGAAGACAAATGCCATCTCTCCAAATATCTCCCCTTCCTCCTTCTTCCCCCCAGTTTGTACACTGAGCATGATGCTACATGGCATCATCAGCTGGGGTCACCTGTCCTACCTGTGTAGCCTCCCATGACTCCCCCAGCTTCCTTGCAAGCATGGCAGCATGAAAAGCAGAAAAAGTCTTGGCTATGTGTAAGTCCAGCTCAGCAGTAAGGAAAGGTTGCCTGTATTATCAACTCTGTGTTTCAGCACAAATAAAAACCACAGCCCCATGCCAGCCATTCAGAAGAAGATAAACTCTACCCCAGCTGAAACCAGCACACCTACATACCAAATGAATAATAGGAAAACCAGCCTCTGCTGGCAAGGCCTAACCAGGCCTGCTCTGATTTTAATTTTCATGGGATATTCCTTCTCTCATGAAAACTTATTTGTGTGCCCTTAAATTGGGAGCGCTTCATTTTGATAAATAACCACTAAACATCTCAGGATGTTAACATTCAGTCTAAGTGACTACATAATAGATGGCCATTTATCCAAAGTGGTAAAATCAAGCAAATCTGCATGTGTTAAGTAGAAACTTCACTGCTGTTCTGAGCAGATATGATTTGGTTTGCCTTGTTATTTAATGTTGAGATGTTGCTGCATGTTGAAATAGTGCTGCTGGGCAATCTGAAACCTTTCACTGTGAATTCATAGAAGAGGAAAGGATAGGACTGTTTGGAAGCAAGCGATGATAAAAAAATGTTAAAGCCTTCTAACTTTAGCTGGAAGTTTTTGCAAAGATATAGGAAGCTAGAGATAGGATCAGTTCTTCTGAATGTTTCTGTTACAGTGAAACGAGTCTTGGTGACTTGGGTTAAAGACTAGGGTTACATGCTGTACTGGATTGAAGAAGAGTTAAGATTCATTTATTTTGGAAAGATAAAAGGTTTGTTTTCAGTTAATAGGTAATTCTCTTAAAGGCTTGTGCACCTTCATTAGCATCAGTTTGCATGCAAACTCATCACAGCTTCCTGAAGGGATTGCTGGACAAAGGAGCCAGCAATCTTGTTGCTTATGACAGATGGTAAGCAGGGTAAGGGTCATGGACTGTGGTTTGGCTGGAAAAGACCAGAGATTTGGAAAAACCAGGCAGTTCATGCTGCTCACGAATGCGATGTGCTGAGATAGTATACTCTTCCATCCTGGGGTTTAGGACTAGTTTGGATAAGGTCCCTGTTGACCTCATTTGTTGCTGGCAATAAGTAATGTATTGAGGAGGATCAGAATTTTCTGACCTTTAGAAATCTCTTCCAACCAGCTTTTCTTTAGTGTTCTGACTTTTCATGAGGTATGTCTTCTCTGTAACCTAAGCAAATTTGTTTCAACAAAATCAGCCTTTCTTCAACACGGAAATGTCTGAGTAGGGATGGTTATGGGCATGTTCCAGCACTGTGGCTGGAAACTTGCCGGTGGGACTCTGTGCCTCTCACTGATGCCACCTCTGCCAGCAACAACATGCAGCTTCACAAGAGGGGAAGATTGAATCTGGCAAAGCAAACTGTGAGGACTGAACACTGTGATAGATCTTATGAGCTAGCATGTAGAAACAGATAGAGTGGTGTGTGCTAATATTGCTACAAATGTTCTTTCTAGTGGTTGGCCTGGGCTGTCCCACAGGACTCACTCATATGAGTGCTGCCAGCCTAAAATTACAGATGGTAATTAGGAATAAGGAAAAAGTAGCCATGGAGTGTGCTGGGGACTTGATAAAGGCAGTGTTAGGAGAAACGGAAGGAGCAGGAGAAAGGTATTTCATCTTTCCAGTAGTGACTGTTCTCAAATCCATTTTTGTTAAAGAATAAATATGTGAAGTTTTGGCAGCATGGCACAGAAACATGACTCATTGCCTCCCCTTCAACAATTCCTGAGTGTCGAGTCTTGCAGCTGTCATAGGAGATGGCAAAATCTGACCTTATCCATGCAGTTATACCCTGTGGATAGTGGTATTGGTGATTTCTAAAGGAAGAGACTTAAAAGTGTCTTAGTATAAAGAGTATATGTATGTATTCTGTATGGATAACTTTAATGACACAACCTGAAACTGTAAGAGAAATAGGAATAGAATATTTTTCAATAAACTTTTTTTTTTACCATAACACGGTCAGATTTCCTCTCCAGCAATTCACTACTGAAAAGCAAAATGGTATGTTAATTATTATCGTCAAATATTTTTTAGTGTTAAAAATGTATTTATTACCTATCATTTGACTTTAATGCCTCACTCTGTTCTCTCAGCACAGTAAATGTCTTTTCCATCATGTTTCTGCAGCAACAAGATGTGCTGAGCTAAACTCTGAAGTAGGTATTTTGCAGAAGTTTATATCTCCCTAGCCTTCAAAGTCTTGTATCCATTCATTTCGTACTTCATGTGGGAGAGAAGCTCTCTGGTCTTTTAAGAGGAACTTGAAATTGCTGAGGGAGGTCTTGCCTGACATACCAATGCAGTTTCGGCTCCTGACCTGATGCCTATCCATCTGACTGGCTCTGCATAGGCAGTGGTAATTATGAAGCTTTTTAGGATGTAACAGGAATCAGGTGAAAAGTGTGAAGACATTTGAGGAACATTGAGGGTGTTTGAAAAAACAGACTTTCTTCCAGCCCTAATAAACCAGCTAGCTAAAAAGACCAGAGCAGAATGGGTGGTTTCTTCCATGTGAGATACAGCTAAGAAGGAAATCCTGTATGGCTATGTAAATACACTATCAGCCTGTGTGCTGCAATGAACAGAGCAACTTTACCAAAATCAAACAGTACAAGAAAAAAGAAAGATGATGTTGCAAATGTCATGTAGCTTCTGTGTTCCAGCACAAGTTGTATGTATGATATGTAAATCAGGTTGTAAGCATAGGACTATAAGCCCCCTTGGACAGAAAATGCTGTAATAAATATCACTATTCCTAAGAAATTTCCAAGAAGAAGTCTGTCTTTCATACATTTATTTGACATGAGGTTACCTTTTAACCATCATTAGAACAGAATTCCTTATCCATCTGAGTGCTTCTGACTGATATTTGGCTTTTAGGAAAAAGCAGCTTGCTTTTATGTGTTGGTTTAGAGCATCTGCAAAGGCCACCATTCATTAGGCTTAAATTTATGTTCATCTCTTACAGACTGGCTGGGGTGAGTTCCTGTATATACTGCTTAATATTGGTGTTTTTTTTGGAAATGTGAAATTGGAAGCAAAAGTCATAGGAAGCCAAAGGAGTGACAGGTGCATTTTGCAGAAATTTTCAAGTCTTTCCAGATTATGTGTTGAACTGAAAAAAAAAGTTGTCTTATGTAATGGGAATTTTTGAGAAATGTCCTTTTCCAATTGAAAGGTCAAGTTTGTGAGTTGGACTGTTTTTCCTTCCATTAGTTCCTCTGAAATTAACCAGAGATGGGACAAAATTCCAGTCTGTCAAAAATTTCCTCGAGTTTAAAATGTTTCCATTTTAATGAAATAGTAATTTATGAAGAAAAAGTATTTTCCAATATTATCTGGTCAGTTCATCAGAAGATTGGTTTTGCCTTTTTTCCATATAAATTCCTTCTCTGACTTACTAAAGAATTAATATTTTTTGTGCCAATTCATCTTTTATTTCTGTGACCTCTTTTGTTTTATGCATTGCTCTGTATGTGATAAGCAGGTAAATGATTTGATGTGATCTTTTAGGATGTAATATTGAAGTACTTAGCCCAAGCCTCTCTGAAAAGACAAAGAGTCTGCATCACTTCCAGATTGAGCTTACAACTCTGAAGTTTATAAGCATATTATTTCTATCATTGAAGTGTGAATAATTTTGTATAGGAACTATCTATGCAACTGCAAAACTGACTGCTTGCAAGTGCTGTGTATAGATACAAGGATGAATATGCTCATGGACCTATTAAAATGAGAGAAAGGACTCCCTCTGGTTCAGTTGACATAATATCAGATACTAGATGGCTGATTTGAAAAATGAACCTCAGAAGCTTCATATTGACTTGTCAAATTATTACCAATCTTGAGCTGAAAGAATCCAGAAATCATAGATATAAATGTGTTATGGCAGCTTTGTCCAATTTGCTTTTCACCAGCAGAAGGTGTAATGGCATAGAACATGAGTTAGTGTTGTAACAGTGCAGAAAATCTGTGTGTTCTGATGGAAGGAGCAATAACATAACATTTTGATCAGAAAGTTCAAAGCTTTTTGAGTGTATCTCATTAATATAGTAATGTTTACTAAAAAAGTTAGTAAAGGTTGTCACTGATCATAGACTTTGCAAAGCCATGAAGAAAAGTTGCAAGCCTGTGGTTTAATGTGAAAAGCAAAGCTCTTTGATAAATTTAACCAGGCTCACACCTCAGCACTTAGCCTCCTTTGATCATACAATGGAAATTTGTTTCCAGAGAAGCATCATGTTTTATAGTATGCCCATTGAGGTTTTATGACCCTAAAGTGCATCTTAACAAAGCAATCATGATGAGGAAACACAATATCCTTTTTTGTGCAGCTTAATTATTTCCTGTGGTAATATCTGGTTTTCCCTTCCCCCCTTTCATAGCAGATGAAGAATTTGTTTTCACTTCTTCTATCTTTCATTGAATAAACACTTATTTCAACAATATTTCTGATGTTCCGTTTACCTTAGACAATCTACCCTAATTAGCAGAGCTGCTCAGATGAAACTCATATCTGCTTTACAAAAAAACCCCAAATTTAAACAAGCAAATATTATTATTTAGCTTTTGTAGTGCTAGAGAAGTAGTTTTGACTGTCAAGGCCCTTTGTGTATAGAGCTGTGTATGCCAATATGGATAGTCCCAACTCTCAGAGCACAAATACAGAGCCATGACTGCAGTGATGTGCTGCCCATTGGTTATTTGGTAATATCCAGTGCTGTCCTAGCTCACAATCTTTGAAACTACCAAAAATGTTCTAAGGAGAAAAGAAATGATGAAACATTGGGAAAATGGATACAAGTTTATTGCTTCTTTTTTTCTCAAAAAGTCATACTAAGTCTTGTGCTGTAATTTGTTTTCATAAATTACAGCATAGTTTAATGTTATTTAAAAGTAATCTCCATTACTCCAAAGGGTGCAGTGAAAAACTAGTTACTACCATTTCATGTATATTTGTAATTCTGTTTGGAATTTAGCTTTTTTTGGTGAAGATATGAAGCAGAATTATGATTTCTAATTTATTTATCTTTTATTTATCTTTTACCTATAGGTAAATTATTAGTGTACTGAATGCTGAGTTTGTGAGGCATGTGGAAAACTCCATTGTAACTCATCTGGGGTTGGATTTGTAGTTTCCTGAAAGGGCAGAGCCCATAATTAATCAGGATGTAGTGCAAATTGCAGTGGGAGCATAATCTCAAAGCATAAGTGAATGTTTTCTGTTGTCAAGGATGAACGGGGATGAAGAAATGGTTTCTCTGTTCCCATCTGGTTTGTTGTGCTCAGAGCTTCATAAATCTCTCCCAAAATAAATAAGCCCAGCTTGATAACAGTGGACAGTCCTCTTCCTTTTGAAAATAGAGTGACGGAACTCATATGGATGGTAATAGAACTATCAAGTGATGAGAGTTAAACCAGAGTAGTCCTCATACCTAGTACAAGAATATAGATTCTCAGTTTCTATTTTCTAGTAACAGGTCATTGATGATCAGTCAAGACTATTGTACAAGCCAGTCTTGTCGCTTTTTAAACACTGGTTTTGTTATGAAAGAATAATTTAACAGTATCTACTGGAGTAGGATTTTGTTGTTATTTTGAACTAGAATTCATTGCTGGGCTGCTGTGTAACCTGGCCCTCCTTGTGAACATCTCAGTATCAATGCTTTATGGGCCTAAGATAGTAAGAGTCACTGTTGCTCTAGCAACAGGCTAGAGCATAAAGCTAACAAAAGCTAACAAAACAAACTTTGACTTCAGGAAGCACTGTCATATATCAGCTGCCACACAAGGTGGAAATTCTTGATAATATACCACAATGAGAAGCAGATGCACTTCTGTTTTACATTTGTAGTACACATCTTGACTGGTACAGATATGCACGTATATGTGTGTAAACATACACATGTACATTGTCTTTTGTGATGCAGCTATGTGAACTTATTCTGTATTACATTTTGAAACTGCAAAATCTGGTTAAGCCCGAGGTTCTTCATAAGTCACTAGGTAAATCCTCTTGCTGGTTTTGTGTAAGCTGTAGAGGAAACGTGCTGATATGGGGATATGTGCTTATCATGTTTGACATTTAGACATAGCCTACTCTTGGAGTATAACACCTGCTATTGCAAAACAAATTGCCTTAAGTAACAAAGCTGTATTGTTTCTAACATTTTCTCTCTGTTTAACTGCCTTTTATTAACCTCTGAAAGTGATTGCTGGATAGGGCACTGATCTTCTCTCATCAATGTTTAGCTGAGTATGGTTTTTAAATTGCCTATTGCACCCTTACATCCAGGAGCAGGACAAGCAATTGAAGCTATCTAATAGCAGAAAATCTATTTCGGAAGGCATAATTTTTATGGTAAACACATAGGTTTGCATGATGACTTAATTAATTGTCTAATTAGGAGTATAGTATAAAGTGCTATTGATTCAGCTTCAAATTTCCAATCTATGGTCAACAGTCATGTACTTTAATGGAGCTCTTCAAATATTTTAACAAATAGGGAAAATATAGAGATTTTTTTTGTCATGTCAGGCTGTGTGCAGCTTCACCTATGTGGCTGATACTATATATCTGTTGCATTTCTTTCTGCCAGTGGTAATCAGTTTTTGTTTGCATTGCAACCTTAGGGTGCTGTCGTTCAGACACACGGAGGGACAAATTTGTCCCAGAAGCACAGTAATGTTGATTTCAAAGATAGATTGTAATGATGGTAGTTTGTATATGTGACTGCAAGGGTGAATAGATTAGATTAGATTAGATTAGATTAGATTAGATTAGATTAGATTAGATTAGATTAGATTAGATTAGATTAGATTAGATTAGATTAGATTAGATTAGATTAGATTAGATTAGATTAGATTAGATTAGATTAGATTAGATTAGCGTTTCTGGAGATGTTGTACCTTATCTTGCTTTCATGTCACAGTTTCATAAACCAGAGCAGCTTGATTCAAGCCAAAAGCTGCTCCCTGGAGTAAACATTGTGTGAAAACAGAGATGGCTCTTTCCCTATTGATTCTTCAGTTCTATTTATAAGGGGTTGTGAAGATCTGGGTAGAGTTGAAATTACTGACAATAATAAAAGGGCACCAGATTCCTGTAGGGTGATAAGGAGTATTTTTATGCGGATGTTATGCCTTGTTTTTATCCATTTTACTTCAAAGTTCGAAGGCACACATGGCTGAGATTTATATCTGTTTTGTACTTAAGGGGAAGAAACTACACTTGGGGAAAAGAGAACTATTTCCAGAGAAGCATTGACTATATGGTAATTAGCCATAATTAGGAATTACTGTTTTTTCTATACCATGATAAAGACTGGCATGTGTGTCTTCCCCTACTTCCAATTCTCCCACCTTCTCCACCTCTTGTTTACTACTCAAATGCATTCATTTTTAACATTAAAGTGTAGGAAGGATGGAAAAGGTAAGGCTCTGTGCCATATTCCTGAATTGTAATATACATGGGAGCTGAAGCACTAGAGATAGCAGCCCTGTGCCAAAAAGGTGCTGGCACAAGCAGTTCTGTGGCCATGGCTCTGGGCTTACCACCACCAAAAGTAATTACTTTTTTTCATATGGGACATTTAGTTCCTTCCTAAGGGGGAACACTGGGAACAGAGTTAGTCAGTCTCCATCAACAGCAATATTATTATGGTACTACTCTTAACCTGTGCACTTCTGACACAGAACTTTGGCTGACCACTCCTTGAATTCTCAATTATATTTTTTCTATCACCTCATGTTATGTACTACTCAGGGCAGATGGCAAAGTCTCTGCTTGAGAACTAGATTGAGAAATACAGAGAAAGATCATGAATGGAATGATCTGATGGCCTTAGTGCTGGTTTGCCATAGCTGGCTTAATGTGTCTCAGATAGGCTCTGGTCATCAGCTGTGTGAGGTCTCTGCACATTTGCTGGCATAGACTTCTGCATGAGAAGGGGAAGGCAGAAGTTCAGTTGATGCAGAATAAGCCATTGTATCTTGAACATTTGGCCCAGTCCTTAGTCTAAATTTGCTATGAACTTTCTAGAGAGAATTGCAATGCAATTCTTCTGAACGCACGTGCGATGAGAAGACAATGTAACCATGCAGTGTAAAATCCAATAGCTTTGTTCTCTGGGGGGTTGTTTAAAATTTTTATTTGGTTTATATTTGATTTTGGGGCTGCTACCTCTCTCAGTGTTGCACTGAGATATCAAATTAATTTCCAGATCAACTGAAGGTTTCAGCTTCTCAATGGTCCTTGAGGTTTAAATATTTGCAAAAAACTCCTCCTGAAGTTCAAGTAACCCTGAAGTCTGCAATAAGAAAAACCATCAGAATAAAAGTATTCAGGGTTGATGTAAAGAGTCTGTGGAGACAAAATTAATATTTAATTATCCTAGTAACTGCAAAGACCAGTGTTGGTTGGTGAAGGCAGAAATCTGTTTGGATCTGTCATAGCACCACTGTTTGTTGATTTACACCTTTTATTGATTTAAAACCAAAAGGTGGCATTCTTTAATTTCATCTGATGGAGTTGGAGGACAGATTGGACTTCAGCTGTTTGAAACATTTTTATCCATTTGCAGTCTAATTGACCATAGTTGTAACTTCCACTGTCTATTCAGTAGTAATGGTGATTTATCCATGTGGGTGCTAATTGCTGTAAGGAAAGAAAGGTTCCTAATACAATAGAGAAACAAAATACGAAATAGAGAAAACATCCCTACACACCATTTGGAATGCAGAGTACACATCCACTGACCTGTGTTAATAAAAAGCAGCATCTTGAGGGGTGGAGAAATGAAGATTGCAGATCTTTTCAGTTTGTCTTCCTCAGATGTCTTTCTTCCCTCACTGACCATAATGCAATGATGTGGTGTGGACATTAACAATTAGAACATTAAAGCATGCAGAAAAGATACTAGTTTTATCCTGGAATTTGTTTGATTTTGTTTTTGTTTTATGTTGGGTTTTGTTTGTTTGTTTGCTTTAGCCTTTCTTCATTTATGTGAGCAAGGTTACAAGGATCATATTGAGAATGTTGGCAGCTTTGTTTGCAGTTCTCATACATGAAAATACAAAGAAAAAGTCATTCCTTGATTACATTTCTTAAATTGTTTGACAAACCTTGTTGAGATGAAGGGGTGATATTACTTTGTTTTCTTGTTTCTGAAGGGTGACAACAAATTCTTTAGTTGACATATTTTGACTTGGCAGCTAGGGTGCTTAATGTGTGGCAGATGCTGGAGGAGGATGGCACCAGGCTGACAATAGAGTTGTTCCAGCACCACAGCAGGCTTCTACGCTTGTGACATTACTCTCTCAAGCAGCCAGAAGGGCTTGGAAGTTCCCCTGTAAATGGGGAAATTCCTAATCCTCTTCTCACTGCAAGTAAACCTGATTCATTCCAGATGTACACAAATTCAATGACTCAGGAAGCTGCTCTTTTAAAATGGGACTTACAGCACCGTCTTATGGGACCTACAGCCTTTCAGGGGGAGAACTGAACTCACCTACCAGCCTAATATCAGTGAGATTTTTTAGAATTTATTAGTGTGTCTATTTTGTATAGGAGCATCTGCAGTGTGCTTTTAAAAGTGGGTTTTCTTTCTCTGTTGAGAAAAATGTAATTTTGGTATGATACACTTTGAACAACAGAGTGGTAGCTTTAGAAAGGGGTGACACAATCCACTGGTGTTAATTGTTGAATTATTTTTGTGGGGCCAGTTTTAGGTATGATTTTATTATGAGAATTTTTAGTTATTCATTAGGTAGAGGAGTATTCTCAGTTGTCTTCACTTTATGTTAAATCTTAAAGTTTTGCTACTACCAATTCAGAGAGCATTCTGTAGCGTACATTGCATTTAATATCAACTCTACATAAGATAAAGAGCTTGTAATGTTCCTTTGCTTACTGGAGCAATACTTCCAGATTCTGCTAATGAGTATAACAGATGTTGATTAAGTTTTGAAGTGATTGCAAGAAATGACATTATAACGTTCATGAGAAATAATTCACAGTATTAAATGGTTGGGGGTTTTAGCTTCCAAGTATGCACTTCTGAATATTAGAAAACCCCAGCGGATTGTTTAGTATCTTCATAATTTGTCTGTTTGTCAACAGTAAGTGTTGAAATTGGTGCCAAAAGGTTAAATACGTTTGAGTATTCCCATATAGATAAGCCATTAATTTGGTACGTAAGGAGCAACAACTCAAATTAGTTTTGCTGTCAATCCTGTACTACATACACTTCTGCAAATCTTTATTTGCACTGATAATTGATTATGAGAATAAACTAATATTTTGAAAGCAAAATGTCCATTTATCAATACTATTGGTCAGTGTCTGCAGTTGATTTTAGGTGTGAGAAAGCAGACAGATTTCCTGGATACTTATCTCTTCCTCATAATGTTTACTGTTGTTGAACGATAATCCATAATTCAGACTTAATAAATTATTAAAGATTTAAAGAAATAAAGATTAAATGAATTAAAGATTTAATGAATTAATGATTAAATGAATAAAGATTTAAATACAGGAAATAAATATGCTACAGATATTGTTTGCATTACATGGTGAAGTTACAATCCACAGCCATCAGCTTTAAAGCGTGAATCTAGACCATCTTCTTCCAAACTTGTCATTCACTAGAGTCCCTGACTGATTTGTTACGTATCATCAGAAACCCACATTTAGAAACTTCTTGTAAGCACAGGCATATGGAGCCCAGAGGTAAGCTCTGCCTTTGGACATCTGGTACAGCTATGATTGGCAGAAGATGCTGAACAGTTTATAAACACTGCATTTCCAAAAACTCTGCTTTTACGCAAATGCCCTGGCTGCAATAACATCAAGAAGACTGTCAGAGGAGGACTGGTAGCAATGGAGGGTCAGGCTACCTTTAAACACAGCTCTTGGCCTGCACACCAGCCATCTTCAGAGAATTGCTGATAAGCAGAAGTGTGATGTGTGTCAATGTGTATGTCACTGAAACAGCTGTTCCTTTATAGAAGTCAGGTGAATGAAAAGTGGTTCCTTCATACTTTTGGGCTAGCTGTACTCTAGAGGAAATACTTGCAACGATCTCCTTGCTGTGTGGCTAGAGTTCTTTGTCCTTGTCTGTCTAGCTACTGAGAAAACACAGTATTTTCTCTGTGGCACTGCCTCTGTTTCTTTGGGATGTATGAATGGTCTTAGAGTCCAACTATTTGGATAACTTCCAAATTTAATATTTGGCTATTGTTGCTAATTTTTAAATAAATACATGGTATATTTCATATTATCATTTACTGTTATTTCTAAGACCTGCAGATCTGTGCATTGATACTGTATATTCTGTTCCTACTTGTTAGCTCATTTTCTGGACAGCCTAGAAGGATGAAATGCCAAATAATAAATGTGTGTGCATAAATATCTATATTTAGCTCTACGTGTGCCTGTCTGTGTACATAATCTGTAATGCCATATCACAACAGTGGTTTGATTCATTATATATAGCTGTTACCCTTGATATTCCACATGTAGAAGGTGACCCCACCATATTAGGTCCAGCATAAACATCTAAAGAAAGATTATTCACATTCAGTGGTAATTTGTTGCAATTTCCACACATTTTTTTCATTTACACCAGTTTCTGGATTTTATTTGAGCCTGTTTTAGATTTTTTTCTATTTATAGCATAACTCTAAGAAGATTTTTCAGGCAGTTGCCAGAATGAGCCTGAATTATTGACAGACAAACTCAAATAGCTTGTGTATTTGAATGAGGCATAATATCTTGCAGTTGTTGCAATTTCCCCATCTGATTACTTTACAGTTTACAACTAATTTATTATCACAAAAAGTAGAGCGTGTGAAATAGTTTCATATAGGAATCATGGGGTTTTCTTACAGTGCCAAAATACAGTGTCAGAACCCTGAGTCAGGATCTGTTCATTCCTGGTATGGCCCTCTGCACTATACAGTACAGCTCATTCCTGAACTTCTGACTACTGAGCTTTTAAACATTTCAACTGTAACATTTCTGTAGCAGGAGGAAAGCAGGATCAGAGTGTGAAAGCTGACTAGAGTTAAATCAATGTAACTATTTCTGCCTACAGTGTTGATGACAGAACTGTCTACCTGGCCCTGGGAGCAGTGAGGAACATCTCACTTAACATTTTCATCTCCAACATTGGTGATGATGCCTACGACACCAATGTTTTCTTCAATTTTTCTGGAGAGCTCTTCTTCATCAAAATGTGGCAAAAGGTAAGAAAGGCTAATCTCACTGTGAGCAAGTCTCTTAAATTCAAGTCAATTTAATTACAAATTAAGGTTGGACTAGAGGATGGTTTAGTCCTAGTCCACTGAGACATTTCAAAGTTGGTTTTGGTTATGCTGGACTTTTAATTTCTTTAGGCTCTTTATTGAGATTTTTTTTCCTTTCATGAACTGGGTGTATATAGATTACACCTTCTGTATTTCTGTAGAAGACACATGTCTGTTATTTGTAGTGCACTAATGAAAAAGGAAGACAGTTTGTTGGAGATAGTAAGAGGTAGAGGGAGACTGGTTAGGAACTGATAAAATACCAAATGACACCGAAATACAAAGCATAACTTTTGTTTGAGGGTGCCACACTGCACCCAGCAGTCCTGGTTACCTCTTGACTTGGGCTTCTAGACTTCCTCCTTGTTGAAACCAAGATACAAGGCTTGTTCTTTGCCCATATCATGGTGCAACTTTGGGTTGTGGCCAGGGCACATCACTAAATCCAAGAAGTCAAGAGTGCTTTTAATTTCATCCACATAGAGTCAGGTGAATATTTTGAGTTTTAGTCTCTTTTCGTTTAGATAGAAATACTTGGATGTTTTTATTAACAGGAGTTAATATAGAAATAAAGGTGTTGTAATGCAAACATTGAATCCAGCTTTTTGCAAACTGATGGCCATGAAAACTTTTTGAGCATGAGTGATGTGACAATAATTCTGCAAAATGGAAGCTGTATGGTTATGATAACATTCTCTGTTTGTTCCTGCTTTTCAAAGTTGTTTGTCTCTCTTCTAAAGCTTTGCTTTGCAAGCCATAAGAGCAATATTAAAAACAGTAATACAACTATTGCAAAGTTCAAGATTAACTTTGTCCACTGCACCAATGAAATTTTGCCATTATTTGTCTTGTTTTATGATATGTTTGAATTGTTATAAACCTTTTAAATTAACTCACTGCATAATAAATAAATAAATAAATAATTTCTTATGCATGTTAATTCTCTTAGTGTTCAGTTTTGATTGCACAGTTGCAAGCCTCAGTGAGTTTTTTTTTATAATGAACTTCATTTTCAGAGATTATGTGCTGCAAGTGTGCAATTTATTAGGAGGTAGAAGGCAGGGGATAAACTAGAAATGCCTATGCCAATGTACAACTTCTCCATAGTGAAAGTTTTATGGGAAGACTTTCAGAGTCTGGCCCAGTTTTGTTGAAGTAAGAGGGTTTCCATTGGTAAGAGGGTTTCCATTCCTTTCTACTAGAAAATACACAAAGTTTGATGCATATTCTTTTAAAATATTGTTGTCATCTTCTCTCTTTTTTGAATATTGTACACATACCAAATAACTGGAACACCAATTGCCTTCATCATTTTCCTTGGCCAACACTGTGAGGAAAGAAGCTGATGTGTTGTTTCCTGTGATATTTTACCTTGAGCTTGGGTCTATAGAAGACTTGAAAACATCTGTTCTGAGTGCTCCCTAGAAGGAGCAGTTTCTAGAAGCAGCTGACATTCTAATAGTATTTCACTACTCAGCCTATTTTCTTCTAAGAGAAGATAATATTTCTTTAAAAAAAGTACTGCACACATCTTCCTCAGGTCTTGTAAACAGCATTGAAGTATAGTCTGCTATTATTCCTGCTGTTCCAATGTTCTTATGATTAATTTTATAGAGTTTGGTATTTGTTTCTTTATTTAAGTAACAGTTTTGGAAAACCAAGTTACAGGATTATGTTGGGTTATTTTAGTTTCTCTCATTCAGCTTTTCCTTTTGGTCAAACTAACATATCATTTGCCTCATAATTTTTTCAGATGGGAAATTGGATAATGACCTAGTAGCCTCAATTACAGTGTTATATTTTCCCTAAGATCTTTGACAATGTGGTTGGTTTTTTTTTTTTTGGTAAAATATCCATTTCCATGTCTCACCTACTCTGATCCTTTGACATCTATGCAGATTTTGTTCCTTTTTGAATATTGCCCAAACAAAAATCCAGAACATAAAGCCAGAATAAAAAAAAAAGATAGCATCTAGAGTTTTTCCTTAGTGGAGCAATTTTGGAATCAAAAGAGCTTTGTGCAGTGGTAGAAATTAAGTATCACCTGCTTTTTAATGAATAGTGCTACAGTGAAATTGAATGAGATCTTTCATGTGGTTGCTTGATTGTTTCTCTGCAAGGTGACTCTGAGAATAATGATCACACAGTAGGCTTTTTTAACCTGTCTCTGGAGCCCGTTCAAGATGCTGAAAGCTCCCTGTGGGTTTTCCCTATGACTCCAAATGGGGACATTTATAGTGAATCCAGTGCAGTTTTTTTTTCTTTCTCTGAACTGGTTACAATGAGACCCGACAGCGCACAGTTTTATGCTGCTTTTTTCAATAGATTTCCTGATATAAAATGCCACATCTTGTGTTTGAAAAGCAATGGGGTGGCCTAGGTCAGGGATGATGATGGTCCTCTTTACTGAAGAGTCTGAAAGAGCCCCTCTTTCCTTCCTTAAGATTGAGATTTCATGAGACTTTGTAAATAGGGACACCACCTAGAGATCAGTTGTCCACTAGAACAATTTCACCTGGGAAATGGTGGATTCCCCGGTGCTGGACTGACACGGCTTGGTGGTGTCCACCGAAGACCACTGACCACCTCTGGTCAGCCGCTGCAGGTCTTCGGGGTGGCACATCCTTCTGCGGCAAGTCGTCCTTAAAAGGACGCTCCTCACCTCAGAGGCACAGGCACTCCCCAGTGATTTAGCTCAGTTGTGAAGAACGGTTGCCGAGGCAACTGAGCTCACAGGCCAGCAGCGCCCTCTGAAGAGGAGCAGGTGGAGCTGCTCAGCCGGGCTGTTCTCCTCTCCAGGTGATGCAGGAAGGAGAGGCGAGAGTCAGAGGGATTCTCCAGAGCCTTCTTTATTCTGGAACCCTCGACTCCGAAGGGCTCAAAATGCCCTGCTTATATAGAGTCTAAAGGGGGCAGGGCCTGCCACTCGGGCCAATGAGAACAGGGATTTGAGAACCTAGCCAATCAGGGGAAGGATCCAAAAATGCACCAATCAGGGTGCGGGATAGCAGGGAAATGTAACTTGGACCAATAGGGAAGAAACAATTAACATAGGGGCAAGGGATTATGGGTTTAGCTCTAGGGAGGTCGACCTACAAACAGGAACCTGAACCAGGGAGACTCCCTGAAGGGATCATTGCTGTTTCATAGCACATTCTCCCTCCAGGGGAGAGTGCCACTCTCCGAGAGGGCCTCTTGGACTCCCACACTGGACACTTTTAAGGTTTGGCTGGACAGGGTCCTGGGCCACCTTGTTTAGACTGTGCTTTTTCAAAAAAGGCTGGGCCAGATGGTCTTTGAGATCCCTTCTGATCTGATATCCCAGGCTTTGCCGTATCTCTTCAAGTTGAAAAGGCATTTGCTGATTGATATTTAGGAGACTCCACCTATTTCACTGTCTGATTTCCCTATTATGCTGCAGCCAGTCCTCTCCATTTCATGGATGAAACCTAGCCTTTTCTGTACATTGTTCTTGACAGACAGTTCTTCTTTGAAGAGTCACAGTATGTGGCATGGGCTGACTTCTCATTCCTCTGTGGTCTTATGGATACAATTGCTGTGCAGCGTTTCAAGATCTCACTCTATGAGATAAGTGCATGGAGTACTACACTGCAGTGAATTTCAAAATGTGTCCGCTGAGAAAAGTGTTACTTTTGAAATACATGTTCTTTAAAAAAATAGAGAGGAAGAAAGACACTTCACCTTGTGTGCTTAGATTTTTTTCTTTACTGTGTTGGCAAAGAAGTCTTGGTCCTCTCTTCTGTGTAGAGTGGATTTTAAAATATTTTTTTAATCTGAAAATTTATTTTTCCTTTATTTTAATTCAGCTTTAAGAAAGTATTCTATTTCAGAGTCTGAAAAATCCATTTAACAGAGCTGATACAACTTTCCTATCAAAGAATGCAGAGTATTCCAGTGTGCTGAGTCTGACAAAAGAATAAAAAGGTATTGCTACTAATTTCTATACCATTTTACTTCTACTGGAATTTCCTCCTGTGTTGTTTTGCTGAAGATGCATGTCAGCAATAGGCACTTTAACTGTTGTTCACTGCTGCTCAGTGCAGAGGGATATTTTCAGTACAGTTGCAGAAATAGTGCTGTCAGCTTGCTGGCAGTGGCAGTAAATGTATAGGGCAGAGGCATGTCTCTAATAAATGAGCTCAACTATGTAATGAGATTTTATAGCAATAGTACAAACCCAGCATATTTACCATAATAACAGTACAAGAGTGCTAATAGAGCATTAATCTCTCTATGTTCTGCAAGGGCTGATAGGAATGTCTCATCTAACCCAGCACTGGTTTTGGAGAGAGTAGGTCAGAAGATTCCATTGCTGAACATCATGTCCTGATGTAGATTGTTCCCACATTTCAGACAGGCTTCCAGTATCCAAAGCCAGATGTATGTAACATTCCTGCTGCTTCTCACAACAGCTTTTGCCAAGCAACAGGTGAATGAAGTTAGTAGGGCCAGACCAAGACAGGGTTGACAGTGAGGTTATGGTTTCTTTGGATGCATTAGTTGCCCATGATTCCGTTGTGACCATGTACCTGAAATGCTGGTGTGGGGTATGAATTTTGCTGATAACTATAGTCATGCTGCTTATGGGCTCTGGGGTTTTATTTCTGATGAGTAATGCAATGCTCTCTGGGTTACCAGGGAGGTCATGCAATTTGGATATGAACTCACTACTCTTCCTCACTCCCAGAGATCTTGCCTGCATCTCATGACTAGAATTGCCCAAGAGGGCTGCAGATGAAGGCAGAGTTAAACTTTTTCCAAATTGGAATTCTCTTGCACCAGATTCCCACACTGATCAAACTGTCCCAGAGTTTTAAGTCTGGCAGGGAGAGAATATGACACAAAAACCAAAGATACACGCTCAGTTTTGGGCCACTGAAGAAAATTTAGTTCCTGGGTATTCATTATCTGTTTTCCTAGCAGTTGCTGCCCATTTGGGTTGATGCTTTTTTCTGAGCCTTAAAGTCATTGTTAGGTGATAAAATGCAGCTAACTTTATAAAGGATCCTCTCAAATGCACAAGATGCCAAAATGCGATGAAGATACACCCGTGACATAAAGCAAATATGGTTTTACAAGTTTAGCAAGTTAGCATAATTGACAAAAATTCTGTTACATGGGTTGTTGCTCAGAGACAGAGACAACATGAACACGCTGAGTGTCCTCAGCAAACAGCAATGAGTTTATTATGGCTGTCCTTTTTATAAGGGATTTGAATTTCCCGGGTTTAGATAGCTGATTGGTTGGGATCTATCTTGGCCCAGATCTTTGGCCGGCTGTGTTTCTGCATCTAGGCTTGAACAGGGTTGACTGAGTGTCCCTGTCTGGGTTCAAATCTATCCTATCATTGTTCACCTGGGCACTTGTTCTACCTCTTTTCTAGAATGAGCCAGGTCAGCCAAATTGGATTTGTTACGGCCAGATTTATCTTGTCCAGCTACAGAGTAGCTGTACTGTGACAAATTCCCAGTTAGATTCACAAGTGATGAGGTAATTTCCCCTTTAGGTTCGACTCTTTTCTAAAGCCCCCCTTCCTTGTTAGTTGTTTATGGGAGAGTGGCACTCGACTTTGTTTCTCAGGAGAAGCAGGATTAGGATTGGGACCTAGGAATGTGTTTTGTCTTTCTGCCTAACAGAGCAGGTAGAATACTATCTACTAATCTATTTAGTTATACAGTAATAGGCTACAGAGCTACAAGTGTATGTGAAGAATATATAAAAGCAGAAATCTGTTTGGCATCAGGGTCCTCTGGCAGATGAGTTAACATGATCAGTCTCAATTCACATCCAGCTTGTTAGCAGAAACCTTTTAAAGCTTGCTAGCAGAATCTTTTAAATTAGTGTTTGATTTAATCCAGTTTATTTTGCATGTAGTGTGTTCAACTAGCTCTTGTAAACCACTGATGGAGGGTCAGAGGAGAGTGTTGCCAGGTAGTGCAGTAGCTCTGACCCCTTGCACAAGTGCATCTGGAAGATTGCCCAAGCCACATATCACTTGCGTGAAAGATTTGAACCTTTTGCCAGGAAAGCAAAAACTTTTATTGCCAGGGCTTGGGAATATGAGTAGTGTGACAGTAGCCATGTCATGTGTTGCCCCTCTGTTTTTGCAAATCTAATGGTCAGCTATTGCTCCAGAGAGAACCAAAATGTTTTGTATCCCTGGGATAAAATTGTCCACTTTCTTAACTGGGAAGAAAAAAACATGTGCAGCTCAAGCTATGAGACTTCATTGTTTATTTTAATTTTCTTTTTCTATGAATGCTCAGTGAAACCCACAACTTTTCTGCTTCCCTAGGGACAAGTAAAGAGCAGTGCTTTTCAGGTCAGGGGCTGTAAGTGTTATGTAATATACCCCTACTCACAGCAGGCAGGAATTGAAGGCTAGACTGTCAATCCAAACTTTCCACTTGGGATTCATGTATCATTCCTATCATCAGGGAATGAGTATTCTAGATTTGGTTTATTAGTGTAGTTAGTAGCAATTTGAGCCTTTTAAATTTTTCTCTTATACTATGATTTATCATGTAGATCTGAGAGATACTGATATTTTGGGCTTATATGGGGTTTTTATATAGAGAGATATAGTTATACAGGTATAAAAATATAAATTATAAAAATAATTTTTTATTACTTTATTTTTTTTCCCAATAAATTAAGTGAATGGATAGAATGAAAAAATTTCAAGTCTTTTAGGTTAATCGTGATTGAAAGTGGTTTAGAAGCTGTGATTTTGCAGGACATTAAATGTTGTTCTGCTCAGTGTTGGAAGAACCTGTGTGAGTTTGATTGTTATATACATTGAGAAGTTTTATGCTGATCATGTGGGGCTGTGCTTTGGGTTACACAGTGTGGAAGGTGTTTGTCCTGGAAGTAGTTCATAATGATTTTTAATGTGACTGTTTATTTGGGTGTCTTTTCGGACTTTGATGATTCTATGATCCTATATATATAGTGGTTGTGAGGAAGATCCTGGGATGCTTTGTGTGGCTCAAATTACTAAGGGAGGTTTTATGTGATTATCTAGTTCTGCTCTTCTCACAGGTCTGCCAGGGGAATGATTTTTTAAAGGAAGAACAGCTGTGTGGATGAATACAATCATATAAGATGTACTTTTTGTAGGGATTAGAAGGCAGCCTGTGCTATAGCAAAGACCATTTACAGTGAATCCTGACCTACCTGCTGGTGCAGATCATCATGCTGAAGAGATGGACCATGCAATGTGACATTTTTCACGTCTGGGCATCAGCAGAGGTACTGGTTTCCATCCAGGTGAGGTAGGGAAAAGGATATCCAAAGCAGTTAACTTACGAGACTTCTTCAAGGACGTGGAGAAGGGCTTGATGAGCTACAGGCAGTAGCTGCTCACCCTGTCTCTGAGTGGCCCATAGCTGACCTGCTAACTTGCTTCTCCCTGCACATTTTCAGGAGCTGCACAGATCTGGGAGCCAGCAGTGCCAAGTCATGGGAGAGAGCTTTGGCAAAGAGATTTAGCTGCCTCTGTTGCTGAGATCCAGCCACCCCTGTCAGTTTATTTTGATAAACTGCATTACTAGGAGAAAGGCAAAAACCCTTCAGAGAGGATAGAGCCTAGTACATAGTGGACTCAATGTCTCTTGGATATGCTTATTTAAAGATTATGCTGGCCTTATGGGTCCCAAAGATCACCAGTGACTTTTCTGTGTTCCAGTGTCTCACTTCATTATCATGTTTTGCTCTTAAACTCGGTGGAAAAAGACTTGCCAATGTTTGAGGTGAAAAATCTATGGGTCAGTGTTCTTAGGATGAGGCTTAAAATTGTCTGAACTTTGACATCCTCTGCAAAAGACCAAAAATAAGGATTAATTTACACAGGTTTCAGTGGCTTTCATTACAGCAAGAAATGGGGGGCTATTTTTGTTGTTATTTGAAGCCTTAAGTTTATTGAGTTTCTGGTATGAAAGATCTGTTCTGTTTTGGCAGGTATTTCTCTTGGTCACTTTTCTAATAAGCAGCTCTGATGCTGTTAGAAGATAAATGACACCCCTGATGTAAAATCCAACAGAATTGTAAACAAATATATCTATCTGTCTTTACAGTATAGGTAAACATGTATATTGTATGGATAATATGCATGTGTATATATATTTATGTGTATTTTCATTGCTTAGTCCTTTAGAATGTTGTAGTCATGGTCTTCTGTGGCTGGAAGTAGTGCCAATCGTTCTCTTTCACCTAGTTGTTTAGTTTTCTCCTGTGAAGCTGATAGGATAAAACCCAAACCCTCTTTAATCTTACTAAGCACAAGACATAATCATGTGATATACTTCAGATATAGCCTCTCTGAAGTAGAAGACAGTTTTGCTGTAGAAAAATAAAAAAACCCAGCTGCACAGTCAAAAACATGGGTAAGGTTGTGAAAAGTTGGTAGCTGAAAATCAAAGCAGGACCCAGTGCTGTTTAAGAAATCACAGACTTTCCTGTCTGTGTATTTTATATCAGTCTGTGTTCCTGTTAGCAGATACAGGCATCTTAAACCCCATCCAAAGGAGTCCCCAAGTCTAGTTTTGATTTGTGGTTTTTGTGGTTGGTGGTTTTTTGGGGTTGGTTTTTGGTTTTGTTTTTTTTTTTGAGAGGGAGCTTCCTGTGGCATTTCGTCAAAACCAGAGGCATTGAGCACAGCAGAGAGGAGGAGTGAAAAGTATTTCAGCTGGCTTTATTGCAGGCTCTGGGGGGGAGCAGGGGACCACCTCTTTGCTGTGGATCCCCTATCCAGGCAGGCTGCAGGGAATGCTGAGTCAGGCACATTCCCAAATGGCAGCGCTTTGGCAGCCTACCTTTGGGAGGAGGCCAGAAAACCTGCACTTGACTTTTGGCCATAACAATCTGCAGACACAGGGAATTCCACTTAGCAAGGGAAAAGGAGGAGTGCACTAAAAAACTGCTCTATAAACTAGTGTGGTACATCTTAAAGCCTTATGCTTTAAGATCTGCTCAACTTTTATTTTAAAGAAAGGAAAATACATTTTAAATAAGGCTGTTTCAGTATCCAAGTGCAGTGGGTAAGGGTAATTTCAGCATTGTCCCTAGGTTTCAAGGTATTCATGATGTTAAAAGGGTTTTTGGGAAAGATATCCTAATGCACACTGTGTTTGAGTGTCTGAAAGAGAAAGACCAAAATCCCCAAACCCATGTGTGTTTCAAGGAGGCATTTCCTGGGGTTTCAGGTTTGGCTTTGGTTGTTGGGGGATTTTAAGTTGAGCTAAAATTTATAAATTCCAGGAAAATGTCCAGCTCATTATGATTGTTACTACCTTAATGATATTCTTTACAGTTGAAGTGAAGGATGGAAAGAACAGGAGGGTAGGGTAAGGCTTGATTTTATTGATTGTATTTCCTCATTATTTATTTCGTTCAAATTGTGAGTTGGGGTGGGTGTTAAATTATTTGTGAGGGATTTAATTTACTTTTTCAAACTATGTGTAGTTGATGATACTTGAATTTTTTTTCTGAACTCGTTAGGAATTTAAGCATTTAATTGTAACTCTCAGAGTGCATAGCTATATGACAGTTGAGTACACCAATATTCATTATAATGGAAGCCTTATACACAGAAGGTTGTCTTACTGTATATCTGGGCATATATTATCCACACTTTCAGAAATGCCACTAGAAAATGAATATTGGCTAATTTGTTTGATTTCTGCCTTTTGTTTCCTGTTTTTAATTTTTGGAGCAGCATGTTTGAAAGATAGGTTTTTGGTGTTGAATAAAAATGTGTATAACTATTGGATTGTCATGGTAGCAGGGAGGGCTATAGGAGTGGCTTCTCAGAGAAGCTGCTGGAAGCTTTCCCCATATCAGCTTCCAATGGAAGCTTCCCATGTCAGTCAGCTCCATGACAGACCCGCTGCTGGTCAAGGCCAAGGCAATCAGAGATGGTGGTAACACCTCTGTGATAATATATTTAATCAGGAAAAAAGTTATCATGCAGAAGTAATTGTGGCCAGAGAACAAGAGAGAACATGTGAGAGGAACAACTCTGCAGACACCAAGGTGAGTGGAGGAGGGGCAAGAAGTGCTCCAGATGCACAGCTGAGATTTCCCTGCAGCCCGTGGTGCAGCCCATGGTGAAGCAGCCCTGAAGGAGACCCACACTGGAGCAGGTGGATGCCCAAAAGGCTGCAACCCTATAGAAAGCCCATGCTGGAGCAGTCTCCTGCCAGGGATCTGCAGACCCATGGAGAAAGGAGCCCACATTATAGCAGGACTTGTGACCCTGTGGGGGACCCACAACTGTAGCAGACGGTTTGAAGGACTGCACACAGTGGAAGGGACCCATGCTGGAGCAGTTAGTGAAGAGCTGTAGCACATGAGAAGTTCATGAAGAATGGTCTCCTGTTGGAGGGTCCCCAAGCTGTAGCAGGGGAAGGACTTCTCTCCCTGAGCAGGACACAACAGCAGGAACAGCATGTGATGAGCTGACCGTAACTCCCATTTCCCATCTCCCTGTGCTGCTGGGAGAGCAGGAGGTAGAGCTCAACAAGGAGGGAGGGAGTGTCCTGGTTTGAGGGGGAAGTGAGTTTTCCAGGAAGTTGTGGGCAAACCAATCAGTGGTCAGGTTGTATGGTGGCACCTGGAGTAGCCACTGAGAGGTTGGACATACCTCTGAGAACACAAGGGGTTAAAAGCAAGGTCTTCCAGAAGGATTTCTTTTTTGGTTCCAGTTTCAGAAGAGCATGCATCCTCTTCTCCTCCCCTGCCCAGCTTACAAGGCTGGGTTTGGGAGGGGGAGGGAAACCATGCGACTAGGATGAGGTAGGCCAGTGTCCCAGGGGAGAAGAGAGTGAACGGGACGGGAGCTGAGCCAGCCCCCATCCAGGATGGAAGGATGGAGAATTGTGGAGGTGCCTTCCGTCCCCCCCACCCCCCCAGGGAGAAAAGGGCCCGTCTGTGTGGGGGGGGGCTGGG
>VXBR01003461.1:35353-112736 GCA_013400215.1 Cisticola juncidis
GTGTAAGTGTTAAAAGTTGGAGTGTGGAAGGGTGGAAATTGGGGGAGGAGAAGAAATGTTTTGGGAGGGTTTCATTTCTGGTTTTTGTGTGTTTAGGTTTTTTTTCTTTTCTATTTTCTGTTGTTACGTAGTTTAATAAAGTTTTCTTTCTATTTCCAAGTTTTGGGCCTGCTCTGCTCTGTTCTCGATCACATCCCACAGTAGTTGTTAGGAAAAACATATACTTATGGGTGCACTGGCACGATGCCAGCACCAAACCATGACAGGTAGAGAGAATGTTTATTCAAGATTTATTTTACTTCTCATTATGCTGCTCTGATTTTGATTGGTAATAAATTAAATTAATTTCTCCACTCTATTAATTTCCCCACAGTGGAGTCTGTTTTGCTGGTGATGGTTATCGATGAGTGATCTCTCCCAGTCCTTAATCAACACATGAACCTTATGTTGTATTTTCTCTCCCTTGGCCAGTTGAAGAGGGTAGTGATATAGTGTCTTTGGTGGGCACCTGGCATCCAGCCATGATCAAACCACCAGAGTATTTCTCTGTAATAATTAAGAAACAATATCTGTGTTAATAATGCGTGCAGGCACAATTTAATAGTGTGAAATACATATGTGTGAGAGCACATGTATACATATATATACATGTGAGGTGAGATGAAGGAAAGCTTACCCCAGACCCCTTTCTTCTCCCAATGATTTCCTTGTTTCGGATTTTTCCCTGGGTTTTTGGAGTATGGACTCATACACACAAGAATGCACTGTTGTTATTAAGCTTATCATAATAATCCTATGCACAGATAATGAAGGAATAATAAAGATTAAAAAAATACATGTTCATCCACATTTGCTTTTAAATCAAGGTGTAATCAAATGCAATACACTGACAGATTACAACAGCATATGTATTTTGGATCTACATGTCAGGGTATGAAGAATATAGGAACAGTGTATCATTCTGGACATTCTTTTTCTTTAGTCTTAAGACTGAGTTTTCTTTTCTAGATAATTGAATTATGTATGGACAGGCATTTAATTAAACAATTTTTCTGCAGTTTTATAGAGAAAAGCCTTTTTCTGGGAATAGCACAATCTAGATTACTTCTGAATTTAGCTGAATGTGTGTCAGAGATACTTTGTGTAATAGTTCTTATGATTCCTTTTTAAATATATCACTGTGAAGTCAGAAACTGATTTTTCCCTTAGTTTTCAGTTCATTATGTTTTTCTATGTGGAACTTGGAGGACATGGTTTACTACACAGAAGTTGCCTTATGCTTCTTACTATATTGGTGTATTTGTTAGCCAGTGCAAAGTTTTTAAAAGGCATGTCATCAAATTTTTATGAGCAAAGGTTTTATCTTGATTGGCAAACTGATAGTACCTTACTAAGAAGGCACCTTTTTGTAATAGGCACCTTTTTATAGTAGGCACCTTTCTGTCATGCTTTAGTCTATGTGGATCGTGAGTTTTTCCCATTCTGTACCTAAGTATCCCATTTTTTTGGTGGTGAATGGTGGCACATCCAGTTAGTGGCCAGTCACTAGTGGTGTTCCCTGGATCTCAATATTGGGACCAATCCTGTTCAGTATGATGATCTGGATGAGAGGATCGAGTGCATACTCTGTAAGTTGTTGATGACACCAGATTAGGAGGGAGTGTTCATCTGCTGGAGAGTAAGTAAGAAGGTTTTGCATAGGGTTCTGGACGGGCTGGATTGATGGGCTGAGAGCAATGGTATGAGGTTCAACAAAGCCAAGATCTAAGTCCTGCACTTGGGTCACAACAACCCCATGCATCACTACAGGCCGGGGGAAGAGTGGCTGGAAAACTGCCCAGAGGGAAATGAGCTGTGGGTGCTGGTTTGACAGCAGCTATACATGAGCCAGTGTGTGCTCCAGTGGCCGAGAAAGCCAATGGCATCCTGAGCTATATTGAGAATAATCTGGCCACCAGGAAAGTGATTGCCCCCCTGTACTCAGCACTGCTGAGGCCACATCTCAAATTGTGTGTCCATTTCTGGGTGCTTCATTACAAGAAAGAGCATGTCCGGAAGAGGGTAACAAAGATATTTGAAGGGTCTGGAACACATGTCTTGTGAGAGGTGGCTGAGGGAGCTGTGGTTGTTTAGTCTGGAGACAAGGAGTCTCAGGAGTGACCCTACCAATTTCTACAGCTACCTGGAAGGAGGTGGGGGTTGTCCTCTTCTCCCAGTTAACAGGAACAGGACAGGAGGAAATGGCCTCAGGCTGTGCCAGAGAAAGTTCAGATTGGACATCAGGAGAATTTCTTCACAGTTGTTAAACATTAGAGTGGACTGCCTAGAGAGCTGGTGGAATGCCCATCCCTGGAGATGTTCAAGAAAAAACTGGATGTGGCACTTAGTGCCATGGTCTAGTCAACCGGGTGGTTTTCAGGCAAAGGTTGGACTTGATGGTATCAGAGGTCTTTTCCAACCTTAATGGTTCTATGATTCTATTCTGAAGTGGAGAAATGTGTAGCTGTACATTAACACATATGGGAATGGGTCATAGAGTCAAGCCCAGCCAAACAGCATAGTTGAAATGTGGCCATCTTCACAGTGAATGAGGGTCAGCTGTCCTAAGAGGTCTAAGGGGATAATGTATCTTGGTGATGTTTCCTGTATTGTTTTCTTGAAAAAAAATAAGTTCAGCAGTTCTCAGCAAGTAGTGAAAAGAAATATTTGGTTAGCATAGTACAGTGGAAGTCAATGTAAGCCTAATTGGGCTGTTAAAATGAGAGTGTGGCAGCAAAGGAAGTGGAACTTCTCAGGGTGGCACTAGATCTCCATTTCTCCTTATATTTTCACCACCTACTCTGCACATTGCTTAAAAGATGAGAGGAACAAAAACATGATTGGTTTTGTTGACTGGTTCTGAAAAGTTTTTGTCTTTGCCTCTTTGTTCAAATATTTGCTGTGTTGGCTGGGATCAGTAAGCTATCTGTAAAATAAGTTCATCCAGGGACAAGAAGGAAGCAGTAAGAGGCTTTAATTAATCATACAGAAATAGTCGTTTTCTCAAAATAAGGAGCAAATCTAAGCTGTTTGAAGCCAGGCTTGCTGGGTTTCAGGATGGGATATGCCTACAGCATTTACTTGTGAGATCATGGAATAGGACAGTAAATTTCTCCCTAATGTCAAATGAAACTTTATTTTTCCCTCTAGTTATTTTTAAGAAACAACTGTTGAGGTTCCCCAACCACCTTTCAAGTTTATTTTCTGGTAATGAATCAAAGGATTGATTTATTATTAGAAAACAGTCCAGATGCCCCACTGCCTCACATCTTCATATGTGGATTTGGCTGTGTGAATGACAGCGTACTCAGGTATATAGTTTTGCTTGCTCTTTAAGCATTGGGATAGCAAGGGTCAATTGGTGAAACTGCAGTTCACAGAATTTATAATGTGTGTCATTCATATTTCTTGATATGGTTTGTTAGGGAAATATCTATGTGTTGAAAATAAAGGAAAACTTTCAGTGCCTGTGACATCTTTAAAACAGACCTTTGTGGTACACACATAATATCCTATTATTCCATTTTATAATTTGATTTGCTATCCAATATTTTTTAATCATTGTATTCAAGAGGTAAGATAAATGCTAGTTTCATGACAAGGTCTAGATGAGCAAGTCTGTATTGAGTCTCTGTAATCTCTCTCTCTCTCTAATATTTTTTCTAACAGGTAATGATTAACAGTAATTTTCGCAGTATAGTTGCTATGGATGCTTGTTTATCATTGCCTTGGCCTTCATATTATTCAGATTGTTGCTTGCATTCCACCTGTGTTTGGAAATTACCTACAAGAGAATAAATGTTTGAAGTTTCAGATCCAGAATTCTTATGTTAAGAGTAAAGCCATCTTAATTTCTTTCCATCATGAACATCTTTTTCCTCCTTTTGAGTGATTCCATCACTCACCTTACTTTGTCAAGTGGAGAACTATACACAGAAGAGTTTCTGACCACAAGGTGCTTGCTTGAAGTTGCCAAGTAAACTGTATTTCCATAAAGTGAAACAAAAATCATGGGATTTTCACTCTGAGAAGAGAAATTCCTTGAAATGCTCCATGAAAATATTTCCTGGACTCATGATTGCTATTTAAGCTACAGCTATCTGTGCTAATGACTGCAGTCTATCTTCAGAGTTACTATCAGTAACAGGATGATTTTTTCCCCAGCTTGCAATGTATACTGACAGCTTGTGAGAGGCACTATGGCCTTCCCAGCTGGCCTGGTGCCACCTCTGAGTGCTATCTCCACTGCCTAAGAAGCTGGCCTTAGAGAAGCAGTGCATCCCAACACTGTGCACTATGCTTTCCCTATGTCCAATCCCTGGGTTGTGCAGTACTGAGTTGGGTACTGATTGGAGTGGTTGTTTGAAGGCTCTGTCCATTTGGAACTCTTGAAACAGATGAGCAAAAGAAGAAAAATCAAACCCCAAAATTGCAGGCTCAGTTTTTGAGATACTGAGATGTAGCCTAATGCCTTTGGCATTGGCTGTGGACTGATGGAGTTGGGAAAGGTCTGCCTGGCAAAGTTCACTTCAGAAACATGGTGGAAATACTGTCTGCTCAGTTACTAGAGAGTACTGCTGTCAAAGACACAAAGCAGACATCAGACTGCCAGTTATCCGAAGAAAAGGACTTAAAGGGCTTTTGAGGATGGTAATCAGAGCAACTTTTAAGAAGTATCTGAGGTAGGTCAGGCGCACCATTTCAGTAATTTCAGATGATCTTGAATTATTTTGTAGTGCCAGTGTAGTGTTTTTTTGGCTTGCCACTCAGTTTTCCAGCCAATGCATCAATTAATGTAGTGTATCTAATTCTGGCCAAATACAAGTGCACCCTCTAGAATTATTTACTCATTTTCTTCTGTGAGATAATGATTAAATAATTAAAATAATGATAGTGATTAAAAGGAGAGCAAAGCAGGCTTAAAATGTAAAAGGATATAAGGAAAACTTTTTAACAGTATTAAAAGAAAAAATAACAAGAATTCAGAATAAACCTTGACAACACTTCTCCTCTCCCCACCTCCTCTTTTCTTTCCCACTGACAATGTAAAGAGACAAAACCTGGGACTTTCGGTCCGTTTACCACCTCTAGAATAGTATTTCTTCAGTTCTCATAGGGAGAGGAGTCTTTCTTGTCATGCCGTGGAGACTTCTCTACAAGAAACAGTTCTGTCTGGCTTCAAGGTTGCAGCAAATCAGCTGCCCAGGAAAGGAAAATCTGTTTGCAGTGTGAAAAGTCCCTCCCATGCCTTGCAGCTTTCCCACAGCTGCTTTCATGCGCCATGTCAACTTATGGGGTACTATTTTAAGGATAAGCTGTCCTAGCATAAAAGCAAAAGTTCTCTTCATCCATCTCTGGGAAACAAAGGTTTTATTCTTCTATTCCTGGTGCAAGGTTTCTCACGTCTCTCATTTCTCTCTGTTTAAACTTCTCATTGGATCACAGTTACTTCAACACCTGCTTGCTTCAGCACTGGTGCCTCTGTTCATGACTGGGTTAGAACATTACATCCCCCCAATGCATTCCATGAGTTACAGGGAAAAGGGTCTATTGTATCAATCCTATCTTCACCATAGCCCCTCAAGAGAATTTCAGTCCAAGACTAAGGCACCTCCTCATTCTCCTCCCATCTGGGATTTGACTCCTTCTTTACTGAGCTTGATGTCTCTATGTTGTTTCTCTTCATGTCTTCACTCTTTCCTTTTCTCTCACTCGAGAGAAGATTGATGTCTGCAAGTTTCATCTGTTCACTCTAAGAGTTAATATCTTGCCCAGGCCTGCAGAGGGCCATGTGATCTCTTCCAGGCGGTGAAGTTATTTCAGGCTGCACTGGGGGAACTATGCCAGGATCTCAGGGGGCTGGACCAGAATGGCGGTGTCTGCCCTGGCCGCATGGCTCTCCTCCGGCCCCTGCTGCGTTCATCTCCAGCTGCGGGCTGCTCTCCATGCAAGCTGCAGAGCCATCTCCATTCTCAGCTGCGTGGTTTTTCCATGGCGTCAGCAGAATGGCTCAGCGGCTCGCGGCTGGAGCAGAGTATGGCTCGGCTCCACCCGAAGCCCAGCATAGCTGGCCCAGCCCACAGGCCACAGTTAGAACTCGGTGGCAGCAGAATCTCAGCTGAGTGGCAAAGGGAGCCCAGCACTGCAGCAGAGCAGGGCCCGGTCCCGCCAGGCCACATGGGTCACATGGGTCACATGGCTGAGCAGAGCCTGGCCTGGCCAGCATACAGTTATTGTGTTCAAAGTCTGGAAGCAAGAGAGAGCTTCCCAGGGTTTGTTCTCTTTTACACATGCCTTCACAGAGGTGTGTCCAGCTTTCTTAGTGGTTTAACCATGTGTCAGTATTCAAACCTAGCCAGCTGATTGGTTCTGTTAGGTCCGGAGGACGCAGTCCGCACAGAGAATCACTTCTATAACTGATGGATTTTCCCTTTAACTAAAACCAAGCTATGATAAATCATGACAGCTAGTCAGTTCCCAGTCAGAATTATCACTAATCCTCTTTATGTTCTTGCAGTTTTAACATATCCTTCAAAGCACTATTTTAGAGGACAATGTGGTATAATGTGTGTGCTCTGACAACAGAAGCAGGGTCACTCTTGTCATTCTGCTTTTCCTTTGGAAAACAAGCAGCATCATAAGAAAAAGATCATAACAAGTTCAGTAAATTTTCAACATCTTCAAAACAGGAGTGTTCTGCCAGCATATTATCAAAACTTGAGGACATTTTTTCATCAGTTCCAGAATGTATGAACTAGTAGCCAAGACTTGTGGGGAGGATATTTTTCAATTTGAGCAACAATAAAAAAAGACCTTTAATTTGAGTATAGCTAGGGAAAGAGAAATATAAACTGCTGGCAAATGTATTTTCTAGCAACTTGAGGGTTTTTCCCTTTTAAAACTACACAGATTATTTTAATAATTCCTCAATGAAGTTTCAATGTCTTTCATTGGTGGTTTTAATCAAAAGTTCCCGAAAAATAACAGGTAATTAGAAGAGTTTTTAAAAGTATGACATGAACTCTGGCACAGATAGTCAGCAGTATTCAGCACAATACAGAAATTACCTTAAGTTCAGAAATTATTGTAACTTTCTATTGAGAGCCAAATCTAGCATATTGTTTTTGCATGTTTAGTATTGTCCTTTTGCATTTCCTTGTTGACTTTGCAGATGCATTATCTACTTGTAGGTTGTGTGCTTAGAAAAACAAAGAGCTAGCAGGTTATAAATGAGTGCTAGCATAGTTGAATTCACACCTTATCTCATCAGTGAGAACAACACTGATGGATGCAAAATAACACAAATGACCTGTACTTTTATGAATGTTTGCTTTTGTTGATAGTCATAATATTGTAGAAGAGTTGTCAGATAGATAAAAGCCTGGCATTGGAGTACCAGTGTTGAAGGGCTGGGGAAGGTTACTTAAGGAGATGTTTTAGGCAAGGAACGTGCAACCAGTCATGGGTGGAGATGAGTGGGGAGAAAGTTGAAGAAGTGGATTTGTGTGAGTGATGACTGGATTTGCACCAAGGCCAACATGAGTTTAGAGGAGTTGTTCTACCTTTGGGGAAGAAAAGAATGATGCTAAGGGTACGAAAAATAAAACCCGACTATAATTTTATGAACTGCCAGATCAGGCTCAGGAAGATTGGAGAGTTTTGGTTGGACATAAATGAGGGAGAGAATGGTCAGGTGGTACTGGCTAGTCAGTAAGTCATCCCATATGAGCTATTCAAGACTCACTTGGGAAAAAACCCATACGGGGTCTGATTTGAAAATGGCAAGTCAATATGAGGCTGAGGAATTTTCAGTATCTTGAACCTGACTGTTTCATTGCTCATGTTATAATGATGAGGAAACTTTTTCTTCTGTGATAAAAAACTTTGAGAGAGAGAGATTGTGAAGCAGCCTGAGCTTTATATTTCTCATAACCAGGTCAACATTTGCGATGAAGTAATAATACAGTTACTTGACTAATTATCTATTTATTTGATTGACTAAGGGTATGTAACACTCTAAAATGTTTCAGAAAGAATTTTTTTCCAGATAAAGCTTCACACTGTGTCTTATTGGAAGGGAAACAGCCAACACTTTTGGCTATGTTTTCTATGCAAACTAGGAACTGCTATGAAGCTCATGGAGTAAGCTGAGTTTTTCAAATGGGTTGTATAGTCGTAGAGAAGCATTGCTCACTAAAAGCATGATCTAACATCAGCAAAAAGAGGTATCTACAATTTCTGTAAGCCCTGAGTTGCACTGATGTTCCCTATTTGTAAGATAAGACAGCACGAACCCTTCAGCCTCCTGGAGCAGTGGGAAAATTGAGTTTAGAAAGCTGACCATCATAGTGGAATTGTGGAATTGTGGAATCCCCCCCTTTTCTAGGAAGCTGAAATCTGATCTTAGTTTCCTTGTGTTTACCACTCCTTTGACCCAAACCCTAAAACTCCGCCCCTTCAACACCCTATAAAACCCCACGAATCGGCCCCTGTGGCCCTTCCATTTTTTTCTGCCCCTTCTGTTCTCCCTTTCATTCTTCCCCTCCCACACTTTCCTCCCCCTCCCCAGTCTGGTGGGGGAGGGAATTAAAAATGGATCCTGGTGCTTAATGAAAGGCTGTATCTCTGGACACGATGGTCACTGTTGCCATGCGATGCAACAGGAAACCACATAAAGAAACAATTTTCTCTGCCTCCAGAACAGCACACTGAAATTGAAGCCTGAAGCTAAACAGTGAGCAGTGAAGGAAAACCAAAATATTTACTCATTAGCTGAACTTCTCCATCTTAATCACAGAGCAAGCCAAGGAGTACATGGGAAAAATTTTCTAGGTAGTCTTTAATTTATAAATCTGTGGGAGGCTGAACCAGTATGAAGCAGCCAAACTTTTTTCTGCTGTTTCCAAGCATTGAAAAGTTTTATTGTGCACCATTACTGGAATCGCTCAAGTCGGAAGGGACCCATAAGGATCACTAAATCCAATTCCCTGCTCCTCATAGCACTCTCTAATTAAACCACATAACATAGAGCACTGTCCAAATGCTTTCTGAGCTCTGACAGGTTTGACCTGTCAGAGCCCTGACCACTTTCCTGGAGAGCGTGTTGCTGTGATTGACCACCTTCTCAGGGTGATCACCTTTTCATATTCTCCACTCTGAACTTCAGTAATGTTGTCTTAATATTAATCATTAAACTGGACAGTATGCTAATGAAGCCAAAAAGTCATTTAAGTCAATCTTCCTGCATCCGTTAAACTTTTCCAAGCAACAACAGCAAAACCAGTGAATTCAATGTTATCTTGTAATTTCCTTTTACAGGCCATAAAACCATGGGCCTCTGCCTGCCACTTGTCTGGTCTGCAAAGGCATTGATCTGCAAAATGAAGACAGAGTGCTCTTCTTCTATTATCAATATTAGGTTCTCTCAATTATCCTGGTCTTTGACTTCTCTGAAGGAATATGGCCTTGAGGAGAGGAGACAGTCTCTTGAGTCTATCTGGCCATTGTCACCATACTGGACAGCTATGTAATTAGAAACTCCTGTTGAAAGAACACAGCCTAGGCGTTGATGGAAGAAAGTTCACAGCTTGCCCCAGTTAGCAAGGGACATTTGAATGACCCGGAACCAAAAGTGTTTTCAGAGGAAACACCTGTGAAATTTTTCATTTGGTTATGCAGCTGCTAAGACTTTGTCTTCTCAATCACTCATACAACTTGAGAACCTTCCAGATTCCTGAGAGGAAAGAGCTAGTGAAAGAGATGCTTTGCCCATGAAGCACTTGTTTCTCTATTTTTGTGTTCATTTAGAGGAGAAAATCTAACACATATGTAGATGATAGCTCTATATTACTGAAGCTAGATATTTGATTTGCTAAGCAGTGCCATCTTTAGTATTTCCAGAAATGGAAGCCTACTAAAGATTGCAAAGAAGCAAATCCATAGAGGAGCTGAATGGGAAAGTCACTCCTCTGCCATTTAAGTAGTACTGTAGTAATGTCACTCCATTAGGCATCTCCAGGTGTGCAGTGATTTTCTTCTAACATTTTTGCTTCTCATGAAATCAGTGAAATGCTACCTGAGTCAGGTAAGAAACACAGTATTTGACTGATCATTTTCTAGAAATATGTGCCCTGATTTGAACCATGATTTTGAAGCTAAATGTCTGTAGAGCACTACTGTTGTGCTCAGGTCAAAATGTAAGGGGCAGGCATTTTCTGGAGATGCCTATAACCCAAGTGCATGGTTCAGGAAGCTCCTTCCACTTGTGCTTGTTCCAGCTGAGAATGTAACTTTTAAGTGCATATTTGAAGTAATTCAGGAAATGTACAGGAGCATGAGCTTTGAAAACTGCTGTAAATAGTGAAAATAGGTCAAATAAATTGTATGTTCTGTAGCCAAGAGATTCTCAGCTGCATGTCTGGAATAAAATTATTTATATGTTGAGATATCTAAAATTTAGGCATTTGTGTTATTGCACATATCATAAAAAGTATATTTCAGGTGATGATCAAATCAATAGTAGGGCCTAGAAAGGTATCTAATCCATTCTAAATTAAACACCTGCATTTGGTCTGCTGAACTGTTTTCTACATCCTTTTACTACCATGGGAACAGTGACATGTAAATCACATAGCAGTCACTTGCTGTGTAGGCTCTTAAAAGCGTATATCAAATTCCAGAGCTTAATCACACTCCTAAAATTCAGTGAGATAAACTTGCCCACAGTGGCAGAGTATCAAACTGTTCCCTGATAATCTTGTAATGGGAACATGCTTATCTGGAGCTAGGCACTTACTTCATGGAGCAATGAAACACTCTCCATTCACCAGAAAATTTCTGTTATAGTGGAGTCCCTTTCAAGCAGGATAGGGCTGCTCTAACCTTTTGCATTTGAATTACTGACTGTCCATAGTCAATGTTCAGCATGAGGAGGTGCTCATTTCTCTACTTTATCTACGCCACTACTGTCTCACTAAAGAAGGTTAGTATCCATACCAGCATGACTCATCTTGTGGACCAGAGCAAGAGATTAGGGCATTCAATGTCACCAAAACCAGATTAATTTTCTCTTCTGTGTCTGTGTATGGCATGATTTGGTCACTGTCTCCCAACACTGTTCTCTCTTTATTCTACAGGTACCTGGAAAAAACTAGCTTAGAAAACCTATATTCTGGATCATTTGAAAGCTTTCTTTTAATAAACAGAGGGAAGAACTGAGTTATCCAAGAATTTGGGCTGATCTGCTGACTCTAATGTGTTTAGTCATGCAGTATTTCCTCATGATCTATCTCTTGGAGCAAGGTTCTGATGGCTGTCTTCTTCCCAATGCTGGTCTGACTAATGTGGAATAAGGAAGTATAACACAGTGCTGTGATGGGAAATACTTAATTTTCTATAGTTCTTCATCACGTTGCTATTTCTTAGCAATCTTCTTTTCCTCCCCAAATCTGTGATCTTATGGTCTTTTTTATTTTCTTGCAGGAGGAACTGGGCATTGCTTGTGAGTTACTGGAGTCAGATTTCCTCAAGTGCAGTGTGGGATTTCCTTTCATGAGATCCAACTCTCAGGTAACATTATGATATCTGTATTTTCAGATTTTTGTGTTTTAATGGTTCATTTATCCCTGTTTCCAAGGAGTGGCTGGAAAGCCAACTGCTCTGTTAAATGTCTGTGATTGATACTTTCTCTAGCTTGCTAAGCCAGATATCCAAGTATTTCACAGTTACAGAGACTAGCTGTCCTCTTTCCCACCAGACAGAGTCCAAGACAGTGCCCTGGGCACTGTAATTAAATAGTTTTGAAAAATGATGCAAGAGTTGCAGCTGTGAAAAACTTTCATATTTCCTCTGCAGAAAATTAGAAAAGGACTCTCGATCTAACGGTGTCTCTATGAATTTTTTTGTCTTTCACAATAAAGTGCAGCTGGTTTTATATAAATGACAATGAAAATGCACGAATGGCTTTTTCATATTATGGCCTTCTGGTAGATTTTTTAACAAAGGTTTTGTTCTGTAAGAGAAGATACACTCTCAGTGTTTAAAAATCCAGCTGGGTTCTTACTGCCACTAAAATGATCTATAGAAATGACCAACCGAGAAAAATGAGAAAATGAGGAATAACTGAAGGATATATATACACACATGCACATATATATATAAGGATATAATGAGGATAACTTAACTTAAAAAAATTAGTCTGAATTTTTTCAGAAAGTTTCAATTTCAAAAGCAAATCCTTTCCATTTGAATTGATGTATCCTTTGATCCAGCATAAAAGTTTTTGTTTTCTGTTTTTTTAATTGACTCTTTTGCGCTATATTGAAAAGTAAAAAATATTTTAAATGGAATTGAAAAAATACTTGCAACAGCAAAATATTGTCTAGAATGTAAGAATGTAAACCATTGAAATTACAATGAATTTGGACACTGTTTGGAGTCTGTTTTGGAGTTCGACAGAAGAATAACATGGAGAAGTTATTCATCAAAGTAAAATTCGTATTTCAAAATTAACACCTGTTTTAACCCATTATGAGGGGTGTCGTGAATGCTGCTTTAACTTGTGCCACTTGCTCCAAGTCTCCAAGTGCAGGCCTGTGGTGTGGCGTTTATTCCCCCAAAAGATCTCTTCATCAGCAAATATCATATAGAGTGGTGCTGAGATAGTTTCAGGTAGTGATCCTCCTGTACTGGAAGACTTATTTCTTGAGGAGATCACCTGCCTGGGAATATCTTTGAATGGCAATTCTCATAAAGGCCATCTCTTCATGAAGGAAAACCCAAACCCTATAGTATTTGAAGAGAAACACAATTACAATTACACAATTACACAAAGACTTAAAAGCTAATTTTCAGTGGAGGAAGCACTCTTACATGTATCAAAATATGCAACTTTTGTACAGTTAGGCCAGTAAAATATAAATAAAGTTTCAGAATAAACACATTTTGAAACAATATGCAGTGTCTCTAAATACTGCTTTGTTTTTTGTTGTTTTTTTTTTTTTGTGCAGTATGAGTTCAATGTGATCTTTGACACAAGCCACTTGACCGGGCAGGAAGAAACACTTACCTTCCTTGTCACTGCCCAAAGGTAAGGGAAGCTTTATATGTCTATTCTCTGTGATATGAAGTGTGCATTACGTGTGCTTGACAATTGGACGATATTAGCTGTAGATACGTATATGTGTAGCAAATTAGGTTAAATTACTGGGGCTAAATGCATGTATTTTGGTGATGCAGAAGAACTATGTATTGAAGCTTCCTGAAAAATGAGGTAGGATCATACACAGGTTTTCTTTGCCAGGCAGTGGCAGTTCTCAATGGTCATTCTGTATTCTCAGTTGAAAGGCTCTTGTGTTTCAGTAGCCACCTCTTTGGGCCATGAATCAAGCTCAGCACACCTGCAGTTGATGATCAGCACAAGATAGACCATTTGTTCCAGCATTTGAATGAAATAAACATCCTGGGATGCAAACCAAAAAAGATAAATGCCTTAATCAGATGGTCAAGAATCCCACCGTTAGGCTCTAAAGTTACCTATCTATTTTTACCCCCTCTGGATCTTCAGTGAGCTGTGACAGTCTGTGGAAAACATCTGGATAGGCTACTTCCCAAAGGGCACTTGAAGCAGGCATTGAAGTAGAGTGTTGCCAAGTATGCATGCATAGGCATTTTGTCTTGGGCAGGATGAAAGGTGTGATACATGCTCTGTGCCTTCTAAGACAAGAAGCAGACTGCATGGGTGATTCAGTCACAAGCACTGTCAGTGTCTGTATGGGAACCAATGCACAGCTGTGTTAACATTGGCCATGAACTGCTGCTTTGATATGTTGGGTGTTTGACCAGTTCCTCCTCCTGCTTACTGTGTAAATGAGCCAACTTCATATCTTTACATATCCAAAGCAGGATCTTCAGCCTGAATTCTCCTCCCAAATGGGATGACACCTCTACAAAAAGCTAGAGATGAGAGACAAGATGTAGCAGCTGCTGAGTAAGGCATAGTCCTGGCCTGCAGTAACAGCTGTAAGTGGGAACAAGATCTTGCAGCACGTAGGACTGGTATGAGACACTGAAAGTGAGACGTGTCACCATGTCTTGCATGTTAGCGAAGTTTTATTCTCCATCAGAAGTTCATCATGTGTTCAGATGACCCTGTGATGCTTCTCAGTCAGAGACATAAGTATCTGCTAAGTGAATCCCAGCAGGTGCAAAGATGGGTCAGCAGTGCTTTAAATTTGCCCAGCCAATGTCTTCCAACCTTGGATAGCACAGGACTTCCCTCTGTAACCTTACTCCTTACATTTATGTACCCTACCAGTGAGAAGTGTTAGTCTGTGCCTTTAGATGAGCAAGGAAATAAACAGTAATTGTTACACATTGAGTGAATGCTTTGAGGTGTTACAAGAAAGTTTCTCATTGTAGAAGGTTGATAAAGGATAGTTATTTTCAAGGATGTAGCTGAACCTCCAAAGAGAGTAGCACAGTTTCAATGCTGGTTACCCTCATTTTCTGTGTAGCTTTAGGAAAATTGCTCAATTCCCTCACTGTCAAATGACTGTAACATCTTTCTATCCCAAGAGTTGCAGGAAGCCCTGAGGTAAAGTCAATGATAAGGAAATTGAGAGAAAGTACCAGTGCTGCAGTTGGACTGCAATAGGTGAAGGCATTGTTTCCACACATAACTGAAGCTAGTCTGGTAGAAATAGCTGGACAGGGAAGCTATGTCATGCTGTCATGGGAAAGCAAGTGTTGCCCTTTAAGTGTCTACTTGAGCCTGTCCTGTGCAACTGCAAATTTGGCAGTAGAATCTGTGACAAGAGACTGGTTCAATATTGGAACAATTGGAGAAAGAAGTAAACATTATATTGCTCTTGCACTATTTGGTTGTTTTAAAAAAACAACAAACCTTCTTCCTTGCTTCCAGGTGTGAACTCTTTTTCTAGAGCTAGATTCACTGATTCGTGTTCTCCTGTTTTGACAGTACCTTTACTCCATTTGAAACAGATAAGAACATATCTATGAACCCTGTATAGAATTTTACTTGCTTATTCTGTTTACCACCATGCTATCTCAGTATTTATGATGGATTAGAAATGTTTCCATTTCGGACTCTACTGTGAGTTGGTTCAGAGGAAAAGCTTTTATTAAGTGAGGTTCTTCCCAGGAGTGAAAGTTTGTGGGGTATTCTATCTGGACTATAGCTTTATCAGCAATAAATTTATAGGCAATGTGTCAGTTGCAGAAAGCTGAGCTGTATTCTATGTATGTATATAGCCAGCAGGCTCTATTTTTGTAATCTGAGCAACTCATAATCTGCATGGTATCCCTTGGGATGTTACTTCCTGCTGTTGCCTCAGTGATACTGTTCTTAAATAATATGATCATATCTTTTGCTTTGCCAGTTTGATTTGTGAGTAAATCCAATGAACTGCAAGGCAAAAGTCATTCCAGAGTCACTGCTGAAGAAATTGGAAATACATGTAACATATCTTTCAAGATTGTTGTACTGACCTGTCACCCAACAAGCAGACTCATCATCAGAATTAGAATAGTTGCAGGTTTGTGTGCTAGGCATGCATTACAGAAACCTTCCCCAGACTTTATACATAAAGTATTCACACTGAAACAAACTGACTCAGATGAGAGATAATTGCTCACTTTTCTCTTTCTTCTTTTTGGTTTTGGCTGGCTGAGGCAACTGCCTTTGACAGTGTAAAGTAGAAGTGCTTTCATTTTGGCAGCTAAGTACAGGAAGAGGGGGAAGAGAGGGTGGAATTGCTGAGAGGTTACGGCCAGTTCATTACAAGGGTCTTGCCTGAAAAACTGCTTGCAGTGGCAGCAAAATAGTGCCATAGTACAGTGCAGGTACATTGAGAACATTTTTTCATTTAGTGAGTCAAGACCCTCTGTGAGGTGTGTATACCCCTCACAAACTGATGTTCAGTCAGACTGTTAGAAAATGAACACTGGCATGGAAGTCTAAATGTTCTTGTTTCTCTCCACTGTGCATGATGGTTGCTGTAGTTTCCCACAGACATTTGAATTCACACCTTGTTCCAATATACATTTTTTTGTTATGAGCCTGTTCATGTCACAGCCACAAAACTCATGCGTTTTGTGTGTGTCCACTCCAAGGCTGGGTGAACATTCTTAAGGAGCTGATGTCACTCAAACAGAGAGGCTCAGAGTACAAGGCAGAGAGGTGGTAACTGTGAAACTGTGAAATGTTGCAAAGGCTGTTGATTTGCAGTATGTTTACTTTTCCTTTCTGGCACAGTGGAAACCTAGAACGTACTGAATGTCTGCATGATAATACTCTAATCCTGTCAGTGCCCCTGATGCACGAAGTGGACTCATCCATCAGTGGGTAAGTATCAACCACCAAAAGAAAACAAAACCGACAATAATAGTTATCATTATCATCATCGTCATCATTATCCTGAGAATAACATCTGAGTGTCTTCAAGTGAAAAAATTAATTCTTCTCTTTGTTTACATGTAGCCAGACTGTTGCTTTTTCCTTGTTTTCCAAACTCTGGTCATTTAGAAAATCTCATTCAATATCTGGAAATTTTACTCATTTCAAGACTGTACCTCATTTTCACTACTTTCTAATTAATGCTAAGTAGTTACCATCACATTTACAGTAGGTATTTTAGTGACCATGCTAGAATGCAAGTGATGCTGTAGATATGATGGACTTTAAAATTTAAACAAACAAGCAAATTACATCCTGTTCCTTAGAGCATATCTTTAGGAAATGGTTGAGAGTCACCAGGCCAAAGGTTACGGTCAAATGTTCTGGAATTTTAAGGAGATGGATGAAGTCTAGCTGTTTGCCTTTCTGTTTAATTTCACATGCAGAATTTACTTCTGTTTATTTTCCTGTTTCCTGTATTCCCTAGTCTGTGAGCCATCTGACTACCAACTGCAGAGCATCACTCACCCTTTGACTGAAATACTTGTTAAACATGTAGCCATTGTGTCCTTTCCCTAAGGCTGCACATGTACGAGTTCCTGCCTTTGTACTTGAGGCTCTTCCCTTCCACTTGGTATCACAATCTTAAGCCTAGAATGAAAGATTTGTGGTCAGTCTCAACAGTCAGACCATTCTTTAGCATAAACAGTGCTTTGAGTCAGAATTGGAAGATGTGGTCACTGAAGATGAATTACTATTCATGTAAGACTGAGAAAGCTGGCATTAATTCCTAAACTGGGAAAGCAAATCTCATCAATAGTGTCCCCAGAAGGTCAGTGTCTGTTTTAGGCACCATCTATGGCAACCTCCAGACTACCAGGTATTGCCTAAATGACCAGCACAGGTTGGCATCAGAATTCAAATATTTCTTTGACCACTATGCTTGCTACATGTGTAGAAAAAAACTTATCCTGCACTGACATGTGATTTGATTGAAAAGCTGAATAAATTCAGATGCAGTTTTGCCTTATGAAGCTTATCTTGCTGGATAGAGATGAAATCCCTAATTACTGCCACAGTAGTCAGAATGGGTAAAAGGTATGTTTGAGCCTGCTCAGAGAAAAGAAGTGCACTGTCAAATGTCGCAAGATGACTAGCAAGGACAAAAATCTCTATATTGAGAGTACATTCTCAGCAGCATGCTCTGGAAGTTTTTGCATGCTTTCATTGTTGCAAATTCTTTAGAAATTGTTTATTGATGCTTTGATACAGATGCATTTTTATTCAGCTTTACAGATATGAGTGCTTTCATGTGTCTTTAGGTCTGTTACCTACAGAATACTGCATGCCAAAACATAACAAAAAACTGGGTTTTCTTTCTTTTCAGAATGTGCTTTTGTAAAGCACAAGAATTTATAAGCCCCACCCAAGTCCTGTGTGGATTATATTTTTCTCTCTCATAGATAAGGCTTAGTTATTTGCAGTTCACAGAAAAATCCAATGGCCAGAGAAAAGATGGGTTTATTGGAGGTTTCCAGGCATGGTACTATTAGTAATACTCTTTTTCTTGGACAGTATCTTTTTGAAGCTTGTTTTGTTAGCTTAATTGTCCTACATTTGAATCCAGAGGAGCAAACTTCGTTCCTGGTCATAAATAGCCCAGAATGGCTTGTACCATATTTGGGAGAAGCCTTCTGGTATGACACTGTAAATGGTAGGGGAAAATCTGTCTTTCACTGTTTCCCCTAGCAATCACTGGCACAGGATTGCAAATCACTGGCAGACAGGAAAAAAGGAAATGTATCTAAACAGGCTTAAAATCCTGTCTCAAGGTGCTCTGGTTCCAAAGAACAACCTGGGAAGGAAACAGAGTTTTAGGCAGTAGGGAGGACTAAAGTTTGTCTGAAATTACACCAGGACCCTTTCCTGACAGTGGAGAAGCCTGAGATTAAAAAGAGACATAAAGGATGCTTAAAGCACTCCTAGTCCTCTTCTGCAGGATTTTCAGGTACTGTGTTTCCAAGTAATTTCTGATAAAATCCTGTGTGATTAGATGATAAGAGTGGTTGAGGAAACTTGGACTGCTCCACTCTAGTTGAAAGCAGGCTATACTCCTCTAATCTTTCCTTTAATCATCTGCTAATGACAAAGGTACAAAAACTTAGATAATTAACCAAGTGTTTATTCCTGAAACGCTATGTAAATGTTAAATAAAATTGAAATGTTACTTTAGTGAATATGTAGCTTAAAGTATTCCTATTATATACTGTTTCTTCAGATTAACTTGGTAATGCAGTGATTTCCTGTGTTAATCCTAGACTAGGGACTTGCACAAATCATGCATCGCAGGGGACCCCAGAGAGGAGGATTTGTGATAGGAAAGGAGAAAAAGGGATAAGTAATCAAAAGAAGTCTGCTTCATTGGTGGGATGTTAATCCAGGTCAGTTGAGATGCTGCTTGTGTAGTCTAGCATTGCCAAGAGGAAATCAAATCACAAAAACCAGATTAATGCATAATGGTCCCATAGAATTTCACATGAATAGAAAGCTAGAGGTGCAATCCAGCTAGACAGAAATAGATTTCACTTTGGTCACAAATCTAGCTTACTAAATCTGTATCTTGGTCTTACAGAGAAGTCTTCCCTACTTCATTTTTCTACGGTGATTCTGTGGATGCATCCAACTTTGTTCAGTTGGAAAACCATGAATGCCTTTTCCAGTCTCTCAACTTCACACTGCAGGTAAAACTCATCCTTATTTTGACTGCTTTCCTGCTTGACAGCACATTCTTTTTTGTATCTATTTTATTCTGAGTGTGATACGGGCTTTTGTGCATGATTTTGCATCACAGTCAGGGACAGAATGGAAGCTTCGGGTGAGGTATATAAAGAAGACCCTCCTGTTGAGTTATGAGGTTCAGAAAGGACTGCCTTGCTTTCTAAACTTCTTCTCAGAGAGGAGCCCAGGTGCAACTGGAACCAATCCTAGCCCCGACTGGGTCAACAGATTTTGTCTAAAGGTTATATAGGTGTAGTCACTCATACCAACAACTGTGGGCAAATCTCTTTTGCTCAGCTGCAAGGAGAAACCTTGATGGACATCTTCACTCAAGGGAAGACTCCGCAGAGTCTCTCCTGGAAGTGCTGCATTAGAAGTCCATGGTGATAAAAAGATAAAAAGGACTGAGATTTTATAGTACAAAGTGATCAACTGTCACTTGTGTTTCTAGGCTAGCTGTGCCAGCTCAGCAGCTTTAGACAAGTTATCTGTACTATCACTGGTTGATTCCTTTATCAGGAACTTGGCCTGTCACATCCGCACTGGTACCAGTTTTTTGTCAGGAAATGCTGTCTGAAAGTTTAACTTTGGGATTGATTAGTCAGCCTGAGCACTGTTAACACCACAGGCAGCACGATCACCCTTCTCCATCCATCACAAATAACTTTCACAAATAGGGTTTAGTTTGAGCTGTTTTACCCCCACTCAGGGAGAGCATCCTGCTACAATGTTGTACAATGCATTATTGATTGGATGCCATATTTCCAGCGTGCAGAGACAGCATATATCCTTTATCTGAATATATTATGACAAAAATTGCAAACATGGCATCTCACTTCAATAGGGAAAAAAAACCTCCTACCATTTGTTTCTCTTTCACCTTTTTTCACATGCTGAGTAAAGAGCTCTAGTTACTCAAGTGCCACATCTTGGATGAAGTCACAAGTTAAAAGTGGAGAACTGATTCTTTTTAGTGGCATGGTCATTTAGCAAAGGAGTGGGCAGCCTTTATCCAAGAGAACAAACACATATCTGTGCTAGGGATTCAGGCTTGCTAAATGCCCCAGTATGAAAATATTTATAGCACTACTGATAAGGGTACAGTACAGGGAAGAGATGAGGACACTGAAAAGACAAGTGTGAGAAGGCTTCAATAAATTCATAGCATCTCATAGCATCTCAGCATTATTCATGTGTTACTTATGTATTACACTTCACATGGCAGTTAGATGGATTCCTGATCTGGCAAAATACATGGATGATTTGTTATAAAAAACTCTTGTGATGTTGCCAAAATTAGCTGGCATTGTGTTTCACTGCTGTAACTGCATCTATTATAAGTCTTACAAATCCTTTTTGACCGCTAGATGGGACTAGGGAATGACAAGTCATGCAGGGTAGGTTCATTTATTGTGAAAAATAGTGTTTTGTCTTTTTTCTCTGTTTTCCTAGTCTGAAAACTCAGCTCATAACAAATAACATGTCTACCTCCATGGACAGATTGAGATCCAGAGCAATTAAGCCCCCACTGTCATAAAGTGCCCCTAGCTATTTACTGAATGACTGAAAGCAGGATTTCAGGACATAAAAGATTTTGTGAACCAGGCTATTAATTCTTGTGATTCTGGTTTCCTTCTTGTGGGTTTATAGGTCTTTTTCCCTTCCTTCCCCTCATACCCAGTGATTGATTAATCCAGATGAAAAATGGATGCGCACTGATGCTTTAACTAGATAAATATTTTCAGTAAAGCAAAGTGATAACAGGGAAAGGGGAGAGAATCTATGTATTGGCAGTGCCACCATTTGTCCTACCAAATGCTCTTGTCTCTCATGCACACACTTACCAGTTGCAATATTAATTTCTTTTTCCATATGGAAATAGAAAATTATACCATAACAAGTCATACATCCACTCTCAAGTAATGGGGCAAACCTTATAAGTGTGTGTATCAGAGAGAAAAGGTAGTTTCAGAAGAGGCACAGCATTGTTTGTATCACTTTGCTTAATTACTTCTTGCCATATATTTAACTTCTTCAGATGGAGAAAAATAATAGTTCTTTAACCAACAGAAAGAGATGTGTTACAAAAATATGGGCCTTTATAGAAGTTTTTGTATGTGAAAATCTGTACTAGATCCAATATGAACAAGGAAACAGAAAATGCCTTTCCTGCAATAACTTATATCTGATCTTAGTGAAATAATCAAAGTTTTTAAAATGTCTAACATGAAATATTATGTTTGTATTTCATGCAGCATTTATCATACTCCATTCTAATAGGATTTCTCCCCCTGCCTGGAGCCTCAGGGCTTTTGTGAGGATTTGGTATTGCAAACTAGTTCTGTTTATTAGTCAGGCATTTCTTCAAATATAAATGGTGTTTGAAGAATGAAAACCTATTGGTTTTAATATTTGTATATTACACAATTAACAACTGCATGTTACATCTTTTCACAGTACTATCTCAGTATGGATAAATATTGTAATGGGCTTCATGTTTTTACTTTAATATTTTTTATGCATTTATATTCGTGTTGTTAAAAAGAACCAGAAATATTTTTCCTAATAAAGAAGTGTAAATACAAATGATAACTTAATTTAATTGAATTTTTTCCATGGTTTATTTCTCTTCAGCAAAACCCCATAAATTTTGGAATTTTCACTCGATACATTCCAGTGGTGGATGGGAAACTCTTTGTGTTTTTGTTGAAATTTTGGGGGCAAGGGGGTGATAGAAAGCTAATATTTTCCACTAAAAGTGTAATTTAATTTAAAATTCCAGAACTTTAATGGAAGTTGTTCACATGCATATACTGGCAACTCACTCAGAAAACCACAGTCCAGTAGTCACAGTAATTATTTGGCTTCTGCTCCATAAGGAAAACATATGCAGAATATCATGCAGTGGTTACCAGATGGAAATGAGAATGTTAACTGAGACAGTAATTTCTTATAACCTTCAAGATTTTATTACCAAAACACTCAGTGTACTAGCAGTGTCTCTTTATATAAAATAGAAGTCTTATGTGGTTTGTATTGATGACTGGCAATTATTGTGCAAAACTGCTTCTCCATTGATATGTGAGCTGTGCCTGAAGACTGTTAGGTAAGCTATTCCTTTGATTTCATTCTCCACTTGAAAAAGAAGTCTTAGTCTGAAGACATTGAAAAACCTGCAGAGTAATTGTGTGTCTTCAAATTTACCTGTATCCCCAGCTCTGAATCTGCAGTAGTTTCCCATTTATGAGAAGTCAAGTATGTAATTTTATTTGTATTCATTTTTTCTCTTACAGGTTTACAATGCTGGACCAAGCACTCTTCCTGGAGCTTTTCTTGATATTTCAATTCCAAACCGCCTCTCTGCTACTGGAGCAGAAATATTTCATATTCAGCAGATGATGGTGAGTATTTTACAATGTGCTCTCAGCCCAGAGAGGCACTGAGAGCTACTGATGACTAAAACAAAAGAAGTCCACCAAAACTCAGTGAATCAGTTGCTTTTTAAGACAATCAAAGGTTTTTTGCATCTGTGGCCAGATGGTAAGTAGCTGAAACCCTCCAACTGTTGGCTGCTTTCCTTCACCTAGGGCAAAGACAACTAGCTGTATTCTCCTGGGTTCCTACAATGCCATGTGAAACTAGGTCAGGCTGCTGCTGAAGGAAATACAGAGAACACTTCCACAAGTCACACCTGCAAAGAGAATTGTCTCTTAATCAGTTCTCCCTGACTGAGGAGGCTTAAAGGGTGTATGTAGTATCAATAGGATGTTTTATCAAGCTGACTTAGATTCCCTAGGGTTTTTTCCTGTGGTTATCAGCTAGATCTGAATACATTATCTATATCTATTTTGCTATAGTCCATGTTACAATTTTCTCATTTTGACTGTTCTTTTAATAAACATAAATAATAGAGAAAGTTATTCTCTCAACACAATGCTTTTCAAAAGATGATTTTTTGTCAATTTCAAAGAAATTCAACATGTGGTAGACAAATTCTTAGATTTAATTTCTAATATTTGTTTGTTTGTTTGTTTCAAAGCCTTTGTTAGACCCCTAAAATACCATCATTTACACTGTGGTGGCCAAAAGACAGAAACCTTACTAATGAGGTAAATTTATTGTTGACATGCAGAGTAATCTGCCTTTGTGAAATGAAACCAGCTCTTTGGGATAATTGAAAGGAAGTTTTATATTTCCATGTTGTTGGTTACTTTTCTAGCCTTTCAGCTGAAAAATATTACCTTTTATGTAGGTAACAGTGTCACTGAATATGTGTAAATATGGATCTGAACAATCTTTCTAAGCAGGTTTCCAAGATTTTTGCTGTTGGAAGGTACAGAATAAATATAGATATGGCTTACAGATGGGCACTAAAGACAGAATGATTGAGAAACATATGATGATATTGTATGAAGCAATATGGACGGAGTCAACTCGCCAAGCAGACTTCATTAGTTCTCCAGCATATATATCATTTTCTGTGGCACTGCCTTTTAATGTCTATTTAGTCCAGCTTTATATGCAGATCACCTTTCCTTTGACACATTGCCTGCCAAAATATCATGATCCGTTTCCTTGTTCATTCCCTGGTCTCTGGTGCTGTAGGAGAGGGTGTGTTCACAGCAGAGAGGTGGGAATCTTCTTAATGGATTTTATCTCCCCAAATGTTGATATCTCCTCTAAAGTCAGTCATCCTATAAAGGAGGTCTCAGCTGGGTGGTATGGTCTTGAACACTGTGGTAATAAATGCTAGCAGGGTTTGTATTGCTTTTCCCCAACAACAGGTTGCATTTCTCTGTACATTATTTGACTGAACTGTACTTTGAAATTTGTTTTTTAGAAATGTTAAACTGCTGTGAGACCTCTTTGCAGGTAGTAGGCAAGTGTGACAGCAGGAAAATTTGGTGCCGAGTCATTCAAAATGCCGTATCCCCTCACAAGTCTGGCACCATTTTGAGCCATAGAACTCAACGAGGGAGCTAGTAACAGCACACAGGAAAGAAGGTCATGTTAGAATTCAGGCTGGTGTGATCAGTGCCAACCTGAGAAGAGGAGAGAAGAGGACAAGAGATGGCAGAAGGCAGGTAGCACTGCTGCGCCTTTTGGCGGTTTCCATCTCCAGACCTCTCCTGAGAGGACAAGGGAACAGGAACACAGGGGAGGAACATGACAATTGGGGTAATAACTAGGGTACCGAACTTCTAACAATCCCCAAACTCTTCCCCAAACCCTCAATCACTTCATAAGCAGAACAAAAAAATCAGATAAAACTTTCCAACCCAAAAAACCCCCTCACTTTGTAGAAAATATAACTTTGTCCCAAAATTCAACTGACAAAACTGATTCCTGTGTAATATCCATAAAATATTTAAGAATCCAGTGACAAAAGCCTTTAAATCTCCCTTAGAAAACCTAACATAGTTTTTAGCAGGGGTATCATAAACTTGGAGATAAACTTCCCACTGTGGGAGAGTGAGCTTTGCTCCCATCCCACTCTTTCTCCCTCCCACAAGATTAAACCGTGAAAATAGAATAAAATGTGACCTTCACCGCAACACGCTCATTACTCCAGTGGTCAACAGAAAAATCTAGTAGGTGTTTTGCCGATGCAACTGATCTGTGACATCCTCAACGCTCCAGAGGTTGCTGGTTGGCCCCTGAATTTCCCCAGAAAATTGGGGTTTTCCCTCAGGGAACTGGAACACCTGAATGTAGCTTTTGTCCAGTGGCAGCACCACTGGAGACACTGTCAAGGAGCCCACAGAAGGCCCCATGTTCAGGAGCCAATTTGTAGTGGCATGGATAGATGGTGGTTGCTGCTACCTCCCCGAAAGTGTCTTCTCAGGAAGCTGCTGGAGCAGGCACACAGTCACTTAATCCACACTCGCATACATCACAGATAAGTCAGCGAAGGAAAGGCAGGAAGGGTCTTCTGTTCAGAGTTCCAGTGGAGTTTATTGCAGCCACATGCTGAGGGGATCCAGGGACAAAAGACAAAGGTAATGGAGGGCTCAGGGTTAAGTACAAGGGCAAGTGGGGCCAGTGAACGGAGGATGCAAGGGCAGGGCAAAGGGCAACAACCAGTAGGGAATATGAGGGTGGACAATCAGTGATAACAAAAAACAATGAGGAAACAGGGAAAGAAGAACCCTCTAGAACTGGAACAACAGAGGTGGGCAAGGCCAACGGGCCAATGGGAAAAGCAAAACTGAGGTAGATTAACATAGTGGTGCAGAGCACCATGGAGGAAGCCTTTTTTCTCACCCTGCTCTGAGGCATTCTTGAAGCCTATGGTAGATTCCTCTGGGGCATTGCCCTGGAAGTTCTCCTGATAGGCTCAAGGGCTTCTACAATACAGCATTTGGGATTTGATGACATAATGGTTTTTATCTTAAAGCTAGGAATTCTATTGCCACTTCTTTGATATACAGTAAGGCAGTGAAATTTATGAGTCAAAATCCATAGTTAAAGCACTAGAGTGTGTCTCAAATACACATAAACCACAAAAAATAGTTTCAGGAGCAAACTCCCTCATATTGTGTTGATTGAGTTAGTCTCCCAGGCACAAAAATTAATAGCAGGAAGACAATCACATATGGCTCACTGGAACAGTCTGTATCGCTGGGAGGTGTTAATAGGAGGTATTATCTGCTGGTCTTAGAGGAAATGACAGCCCTCATGCTTCCTTTATTCCTGCCATTCTGAGCTTTTGGCTTTATAGCAGAATTTTTTTTAACATTTTATTCAAGACAAATTCAGATCATGGAGATATTCTGACATTTGGATTTCTGCCTTAGAGATGTTCAGACATAATTCAAGGTCTATTGGGAGCAGCACTGCAGTTTCTGCAGCACTTCCCCCAACAAAGCCCCCAATATATAAAGGGAATGAATCAAAAATAAAAGCCAGAAGTAAACAAAAAATGGATACTTGTAAGAAAACTAGGAAAAAAAAAATCCAAACAGTTGAATTTCCTCCCTATTAAAAATTTTTAATGAATAGAGGATACTAGAAATTTTGAAATAATTTTAGCTAGAAAATTTCACCTCTGACATTACTCAGATTCTGCAGTGGTAAATGATATTTTGGAATCACTTAAGTCAAATTAGTACTGTTTATTTTTATGTATTTTTTGTATTTGTTTTCTTGCAAAGGTTAAAAACCAGCCATCTTAAAAACCTAATAAATTAAATACCTCACCTTGTTAGTAAAAGTGTTGTGATAGAGTAGTATAGATGATGACATAGAAGAGCTTCACACAAGCAGAGAATTTAGTCTTAACACAAGAGTATATTCTCCACTCTTCTAGCCATTGATTGTCTATTCTTCCAGGAAGAAAAACAGTGCTCATTATATTTGTCTGTTTTTGGTCTTGAACTGAAAGATCAGTATCCACCTAGGGATACACAAGGGCAAGGGATGCACTTCCAGACTTGCCAGCTTAGGAGCTGCTTTCTAGGGTTGCCAAGATCTTCACAATGGAAGTTCCTACTAAATTAACCAGGGTATTTCCTGAAGCTGTTCATAAATTACCAGTATGTGCAGGATTATTCTGGTGCTGGCTTTATGGAACTGGATCAGATTGTTGCCTTCTGGTTTATTTTATTTTCATTGAAGGTAAATACAATTATGAGGAATTAACAGTTGGAAACCAGATTTGGCTATTTGAACTGGATGATTCTCTTCCCTCCTCTGGAGGTACCAAGCAGAGCCTGTTTGGGTGAATCAATACCAAGAATATTAAAAAAACATGTTATTGCCATCACTGAGATAAGAATCTTGATGGAAAGTAAGACGCATATGTTGCAAGACAGTCTCTTCAGAAAGAGTTTGCAGTCTAGGCAATGTCATAGAAGGGAATTTGGAAGAAAGAGGGAAAGAAATACTGTTCTCTGTTTTTTGATGACAAGCTCCCTCCTTGCATGTAACTCTTGATGTCCAAGTCTAGTAATTACTGTTTTAGTAATTGCTATTAATAGAATATATTTAAATTACTATGTTCTCTTACTCTAGCAATTAATGGAGAGAGAGGCATAGGAGCAGCTCTGAAGAAGCACTTGCCACTCTCCACTGATAATACAGAAAGCATCTCGTTTCCCTGTTTTTCCCTAGGCATCTAAACTTAGATCTTGAGAATTATTTAGAGTGAAAAATGGGTTAAACTTCAGTCTTGTGACTCCTGTCCCCATCAACCTTAAATGGGCCAGTTAGCCCAGGCCACTAGTTCCTGGTCCAACCCTTCCTATCACTTCTTGTTTAGGCAGCAAAATGAAAAGTCCTTCCCTTGGAAGGACAAAGAGGATTCCTTCAGTTGTCCTATTATGTCTGGCATATTCACTTTACACTTAGTTTTCCTTTCTACACAGGTTAGACCTGGACTGGGCCTTTATGATAGCTGGATATTAGTAAGATTTTAAAAAGTAAATAAAACCTGAGTAAATTAATGGAAGAATTAAAGATAATTCCTTTTATAGGTTGCCTTTTACATTGATGGCTGCCTGAGCATGGAACTCTAGAAATGCTTATAATGTTCCTTAGGGAATGCTGTATAAAATAAACATTGATCTCTTCCTGTGAATGTTGAAAAAGTAAAATGGAGTCAGTCCCAGAGCTACAAGTGTTGGCTGATGACAGGTTACAGGTTTTAAAGCCAGTTTTTATAACAGTCATGTAATTTTTCTTCCTGTATTTGCACAGTAATGTAACAAAGAGAAAGAAGTTACAGAGAAGAGTTAAAGCTTGGTGTCTCATTCCATGAAAGGTCCCAAACTGAGGTTTTTCTTCACATATAGAATGTGAAAGAAATATTGTCAATTTTAAAATCTTAAGTGTAATTTCTGTTTATTATCTGTAGGTTTTATCTTCCAGCATAAGATGCTTTGTCTACTGCAATGCTGATGTTTAAAACCTAAAACTAAACTAAAAAGGACTTTCAAAGATCTCTACAGTGTGGTTGAGCTTGAGTATTCCTTGAGGCATATGTTGAGATTGTCAAGCTCACAACTACATGCTCCACATAGAGAGACAATCCTGTATATTGGTATAACTATGTAGAAAACCTCTTGTTTGTTGGTTGATGGTTTATTTATTTAAGTCCTTTGACATTTCAGGTCTTATCTCTGAAAACATATATGTGCAGTCTGAGCATGTGAAGACAGAAATATTTGCTGATAGTATTTGATGCAGCAATTCTTTTTTTCTAGCAGCAATTCATGCTGCGGCTGGTTGCCACATTTGACAGAAAGATTGTGCAAAGTACATCTTGCACTTAGAGCAGGATTTATTCTAGCCCTTTGTGTTAGTCATTCTGCGTGTAGTCACTTTATTTCAATGACTTACACACACACCACCATACACGTTTTGGCATCATATTTAAAGGTATAGCTGGATTACTGGAGGAAATTATTCACTCCACGGAACATACTGTACAGAATTGTGTACAGAAAATCGTACAGTTACTATGTGACCTTTCTGCCTCTTTCACTTTAATTGCTTTTTAAATGACTGTTCCAAAACATTTTTGCTTAGGCAGTTGGAGGTGTTCCCTGCCCCACCCCCAGTGTAGAGCACCTCAGTGATATCAACTGAATCTGGCTTTGCCTAGAAGCCCTCTCTCTTGCAGGAGAAACTAGTGCATCTGCCACGTCCAGGATGGCTGTGAGGAGAGGCAGAAGCAAGCACTGTGTTCCAGCATAGCACAGTTGCCTTTAGACAGGAGCCGAGAGCAGGACTGCAGAGCAGCTCGGAAAGAGTTCCTAATGTCAGCGTGATGAACTGAAACTCTTTACGCAAAGAGGAACTTTGCTGTCTTTTAAGTTTCCATTGTTGTACAGGAAAGGCTGCCTAGGCATAAAATTAAGATTTTTCCTGGATTAATACCTTAAAATAAATCTAAAAAACTGCAGCCTTTTTGACATCTGCATCATAATACATAAGCTGTGCCTTGGTCAGAGCTCACGGCATTTCCAATGCTTCAAAATAATCTTTTAATGCATTGCTGAGTGCATCCTTGAAGATGGAGCAAAACTTCATAACATGAAAGAAGGTTTTCTCTGGCTCCCTAGTTGGGATCTTTAGATAAAACCAGATTTGAATAAATTTTTTGACATTTTCCAGTTGTTTTGACCCAATCTTCTAGAAATGAAAGCGCTATGGTATTTTTATAAGCAGTGGATTTTTTTGAAAATTCTAAAGAGGATGTTCTTGGAAAAATTATTTTGAATGTAAAAATCTAATTGTCTTTCAAGGAAGTCGAATAATATAAAAATTGAATGAAACATGGCCAATGAAACATGGGTAAAAACCATTGTGATCCATATATTAAATCAGGCCACAGTAACATGATATTCTTGTCCAATTGTGGCCTGCTTATGATCAGCTTGTAAACTAAAGTGAAATTTGTCAAATTACTTAGGTATTGAAATTTTACAATACTGTCCCCCAAAAATCATGGCCTTTTAATTGAGTGGCAGTTTGATCAATATTTTGGGTCAGCTGAAAGCGTTGCTACTTTGTGAATGGCCCACAGCTCCTATTTTTTTGGCTGAATATGTGAATTCTAATTTTGAAAAAGATGGCTGATTCGCCTTTTGATAAAAGGAAATTTCAGAAAAAGAAAGATATGAAATATAATGGATATAGAAATAATCTGTTATCAGAATGATGAAAGAAGCAGGAAATTTGGCAGATTACCAGGAGTAATCATGTAGTAATCAGGAGTTTTGCTGAGGTGTGGAAAAATATATATATAGTTGGGTTTTTTTGTAAGCTTCCTAGCCAGAGAAGGAAGCTCCTCCTATTGAAGCATACTGAATGAAAAGGAAGTCTACAATTTTTTTCTTCTTCTTTTTGAAGGAGTGAGTGTAAAAATTCACCATTTTTTCCATTGGTAAGGCTTTTCCTGCCAAAAACAATGAAGAAGGAAATTCAGAAAATAACTTCTTTTAACACACAGTCCTGTTCTAAATCTTGACTCTTAGACTAGCCTTTCTCTTCTGTAACTAATGTACAAGATTTGTGGTGTAAATGAAGGACGCAAAAAACAAGGAAACATTTAAAACAATGGTATCTGTGCATATCTAGTGACAGAAAGGTTTTCCTCCCTGTTCATGTATCAGACTGAAAATAAGCATCTTGTATTGGATTTCTCTCCTGGCTTTGAAAAGTACATCATTTCAGTCTTCTGCAAGGTACCAGATGGTATCAAAAGTATCAATAAACCAATTATTGGAGGAAACTCTGAGGATGTCTTGGAAACAAAGGACCTCTGCTTAACATATCTCCTCCACCTCCCAAGAGGTTTTTTGGGTGAGAATGACCCATTTAATCTTCAACTGTCTACAGCAGATAAGGAAAATCATCTTCTTCAAAGTCCTACCTTCCCTCCACTGCCTCTAAGGAGAGTTTAGACCTTAGGCACCTTTCTGATGCATTCAGATGCCTACTTTAGTGAAACATCTCACAGGAATTGTTTGAGCCTTACAGGGAGTGTACTTACCTGCAGTGTCTTCAGAGCTCCTCATCCTAATATCAACACAGCCCACAAGGAAAGTCCAACAATTAAGTAAAGAATAAACAGGGGCTTATTTGTGTTCAATACATCATAGGTAACGCTGCAGAAGGGATGTGCTGTAGACAGATAGAACTTAGCTGAAGGAACATCAAATGACAAGTGATCTCAGGGGCTTTCTAAATAGAGACATTCCCTGAGAATTATTTTGTTGCTTCATATGTTGGTTAAGCATTTCACAGTTTGTCATAGGGAGAGGAAAAGTATTTCTCAGTAACCCTTTCTTGGGTTTCATCTGCTAGAGGCCAATCTATAAGGAGCGCATGAATATTAGTGGTAAGCTGATTTTTGTGTAAGGTGGCGGTTATTCGTTCCTAGGCCTGAACCTTCTGTGGACCTCACAGTTAAATGATACCAAGTGGTCAGTGGTTCTCCTTACTGTGTACATGTGGCATGTACAGTTCTGTCTAGGAAGGAATCCGCTGTCTTGTAAGTTAAGAACTTTATATGAGAAGATCTTTACTTTTGTCACAAAACTGGGTATGAATCACTAGTTCTTGACAGCAGTACTTCTGCGGACTGCTGCTAAATATGTGCAAACTGGTTGCAGGGCCAAGACCAGGCCAATGTTGCAAGAATCATGCTTATCAAACCTGTATATTATCAAAGCTGTATATTAAGTGCATCAGAAAAACATCTAAAGGCATTGCAATCAGATTGGCATGATTTATGCCAAACATGCACCGGATACATTCTCCTTTTGTCTAGAGGAGCAGAAGCCCAAGTTATGGTGTACTCCCTCCTCTAAGCTGATTTAATGCTTTAGCATCTCCACTTTGTTTTCCCTTGCGTCTTCTCATGGCCTTGTAAGGCTACTTATTGGATCTGTGGAGTACTGGTTTTCCTTGCCATCATTGCTATTTTTAGTTGAAATCTTGCAAGAGTTGTGTAAAATGTATAATTTTTAAAATTATTTTCTGTTGTTTCAGTGGCTCCTAAATTTATTACCAGAATCAACAAGAGTGCTCTGATTCAAACATATTTCATTATCTGTGAATATTAAACATTCTTGGCATACAGTGCAAGTAGTCAGATAACAAATTTACATAAGTTATTTGTGTACTGTTGAAAGTCTGACCTTGTCTGGAATTTTTTGTCAGTGCCCTTTTTCCCTCAGTGTGACATGTTAGATTAATCCTGCTTATCAATTCTTTGTTCACCTAATTAAGGGTGAATCAGTATCTTTGAATCAGAATACTTGCATACATTTTTTTCGCTAATACTAGGATGAATGTACTATGATTAGCAACAAAGACAGAGAAACACATCTGTTATTTATTTTTCATGTTTGAAAACTTGAACCGTGGCTTAGTTATTCATACATAAATAAAACAGTTTAAAAAAACATAAAGGAGAAAATATGTAAAAACTCTCTGCCAGCAATTTCCAGACCACGGCCAAACTCCTTGTCCTTTGGAGTCAGTGTAGTCCAGGGATAATAAGAAAGGCATCCCTTACAGAGTTGAAAAATGCTAAAAATTTTGTGAAATGACTGGCCTGTGTTCAGACCTTGAGCATGTTTCCTGCAAGTAAAATTGCTGTCCCAAATATCTTATGTTACATGGTGTTTTCCCTGAACTTTCCCACACACTTTTTCTGAGGTCGGATGTGGGTTTGGTTTTATCACATGCACTCACCTTCATACTTGTTTTTTATGAGTTTAGTTCTGCTGACTTCGAGGCTCTCCTTCACAACTAGTGAGGGTTTAGCTCAAGAGGGGATTCCCAGACTTTCTGAAAGAGCCTGGAAACCTTAAGCTTTAAGTGGAAATTTAGTGTTGCTAGCATAATGAGCTGAAGATATACCTTTGCTCACCCATTTATTTTGTAAAATGTCAGTCATTAAATACGGGAATAGCCCTTGGTTTCTTATATACAGCAATGTAACAGGGAGATTGTACATAGTGCTTTGCTGGAAGCAACAGCCAGTTTTCCTCCCATTTTTCTTTCTCATTCTTCCAAGAGATTCCTATAACTTGCACATACTTAACCCCACACCAGCTGCTGATATCCACATCTTCTGCTTGGTCCTCACTTGTCCTGTCCAGCCCATTTTGAAATTGTAATTTCCTTCTCCTGGGTTGACATCTTGTACTGGATACAGGGCCCTGAAAAAATGGGAGGTTTTGCCTTTTGATGCATGTTAATGGATTGAGGTTAAATCTAGGAAGGGCCACTGGCTTTCAGTTCGCCTGTGAAGTTTATGTTACAGGTAATGTGGCCTAAACCCTTAAATTGTTCGCTAACAGTTTGCTAAACCCCAACGATTTTGGAAAGGCCCCAAAGCTAGAAGTTGCTAGAAGTTGCCATGTTCCAAAAGTAGCTACACATGGGCAGAGGTGATTTTGTAAGTACCTCGAAGGTGGGAAACAGAGCTGATAGCAGAATGGGAATGAGGCAGCAGGTGTATTATTTCTTCTAGAAACTCCAGCCACTCCCAGGTGACCAGGCTTCACTGGCAGCCCTTGGTTATCCTCTGTGTTTCCTGGAAAATGTGTGATGTTTTTCCCCTTTGCACTGGTACCTTCTTGGTGTTGCAAACCAGGCCAAAGTATTCTCATAAATCCATACACATGCAGGGAAAGTCAGAGATGACAATTCCTGTGTATGCAATAAATTCAACATGCTATTCTCATGCAGACCTATTAAAAATTCTGCAGGCTTTTTAGGATGTGATGTGTGGAGTGTACATGATATGTTTTACATACAACTGTTACACTTTGTCCTCCTGCCACTTTTTCTCAAGAGTGGTGTAATCTTACATGATTAAAAACCATTGCAACTTTATGTGTTTACCTCTGCTGAACCCATAAAATAGCAGGAAAAAAAGTCATTCAGATTCAAATATTCAGAATTGATTAAAGTCATCCTGCACTAATTTCTCCGTTGTTGCAGATAGAGCATTTTGAAAGCATAAAGCAATGTGCATGCTTCCTCCAATGGGTATATCTTGTCTCTGAGAAATTTAGTGTTTTGTGCTGACAACAAAAAGTTGACAGAGTAATCCATTGTACAGGCAGTCCTATTTAAATGTCTCAAGCATGTTCATAGGCTCTTCAAGGGGAGAGCAATTTACAGTAGATTAACAAAACTAGAGACTAACTTGTCTCTGAATGTGCGATCATTTATAGAATCATAACATGAGAGAATGGTGTGAGTTGGAATGGGTAGTACAGGCAGTGTGAGGGATTTTCTGCTATTCTGCATGATGACAGATTAGTAATATTATTAGCCTTTGCAAAATTATGGTGACATGTAGAGGCCTGTTATGCAAGGTGCCATTTACAGTCGGTGTAGTACAAATGTTCTGGCTTGTATCTCTTTACATTTATGCATGTTACATGTATATGCATGTGTCAATGCAACAGGAGACTACACATATCTATATATACACACATATATATATATACACACATACACATATATATTCATATACACATACACACACACACACACATATATATATTCTGGAGCGAGTAATGATTTTCAGTCCCTTAAATTTTGCATGTCCACTTTAAACTGTCTGAAAGGTGGGGATTTTCAACTGCCACAGATGTCTAAGTGAGGCAGCTGACAATAATGTGTTGTTGAGAAATGTTGAAGGCTGTTCTGACATCCAGTGATGTTCAAGAATGCACATGATATTTGAGTGCACGCTGTGCTACCGCGTTAATCACTCCGATATTCCAAAGTGAGAATATCAGAATGATTTTTTAATCTTTGTTTACATTGGCGCTGAGCAGTTTGACAAAAGTGCCTTTGAAATTGAGGTAAAAACTAGAAAAAACATGGTGTGTATATTGATGTTTAATGTTTTGCAGCCTAAGACAAGACATTGCTAGACAATGGGAACATCCCAAATATAGTAAGAAGAAATGATTGTCAGTAAAAACTTCTGTGGGAAGATGTTACTTTTGCTCTTAATGTTGGTTTCCTCACATGAAAGCTGAAGACATTCAAGATAGTGAAAGCATGCTTCATTCTAATAATGAAAATGACAAATAATAGACATATCAACTCTCTGTGAAAAGATGTTATAAAATGTTTGGACTTCCATCAGATAGCCGCTTCCTTACAATTTTTTCAGTTTAGAATTCGAATTCTGAAAATTTAATTTCTTTGCAAAAAATGTGGTTTTTTAAATTAGAAATGTTTTCCAGGAGCTGGAGGCTAGGATTGGTATTTACTAATACTTACGTCTGTGTTGCAAAAATTTTACACTGTTATTCCCCAGAAAACTCATGATATGTGTGGTATTCTAGACTGCATGTGATAACATAGACCACTGAATATAGAGAAGAAGAAAAAGTAAAAAATTATTTAAGATCTTTAAAATTAGGTGCTTTTTTTTCCTGCAGTGTAAAGCTGTTCAGATCAGCCATTAATTTGTGGCTGCAGCACATTTAAACCACAGGACCAGACTCAGAGCAGGTTAGAAAAATGTGTAATATGAGCATACGTGCTGAGGATGCTATGCAGTTTATCTCTTTCTTTGGCCTATTTTAAGTGCTAATGTGGACTTTGTCTACCTCTCTCTGGGTACAGATTTTAGGTACACTTCCAGTACAGATTTATCTGTATGCACCAGACCAGTGCACCAGATCACCAATGATTTTATTCAGAACTTAATAAGTAGTTTCTGGAAAATAGAATGAAACAACCTTCAGCAGAGACAGCTCCAACAAAGCTCCTTGGAAGTCAATTCTTGGAAGGCTGCAAGGCTACTTCTACTCTTAGGAAAGGTTTTTACTTCCCAATCAACCGTCGTAATATAGGATTTAAGAGAGCCTCCCTTTTGTGCCTCCTGTTCCCTGCCCCAGTTTCCCATTTGTGTTAGGAGTTAGATATTGATATTTCTCTGTGGCTTTTGTATAGTTTTTGCACTGACTACAAAGGCAGTGCATATCTCTTTCCACATCCTGTGCACTGCTCAAAAAAAGTCCCTTCTGCTGTTATCTGTAAGATGTTGGATACTGGATCCTGGGAAGACCTCTCTGAGGATAGTCCTTTTCTGTTTATAGGCTGCTGAGAAATGTAAATTTTCGAAAAGCTCTGGTATGCCAGGTAACCTGAAACTCAAAGTCTGATGAAGAGACTGGCTTCCTTCCTACTCCATTTCAAAGACTTGTACAGTTCTTGCATCTGTAAATCATAAACATTTGGCCAAAGATTTCCTTGTTTGTGTACAAGGTGGCTGGGATAGCATCATCTTTGAACAAGAAGAAACTCACAATGAGGCAATACAACTCATGATTTGTATTTCAGAGATGCTGTTCAGTCTAAGCATAATACAAACAGGAGTTTTGTGCTAAGATTTTATTTAACTAGTTGTCTTTCTACAGATGAATATTTAATTGAAAACAAAGTTTATTGAAAAGTTGCCACAAGTTTTTTCTGGCTGGTTGACTGAACTCTTATGCATGCAAAAATTGAGAATAACAGATGATGTGAAATGTAAGTGTCTAACAGTCATCCTAACAAAAACAAACAAACCAAAACGCCTAAAAAATATCCCACCAAACCAACTGTGGCCAGTCCTTTGAAAAGAATGGATTTGCTTTTACCTTAGCATGATCCATCCATTTAGATTTTTTTGTTAATTTTTCCCAGATTTGTGGCTCTATGGCTTCCAAGAGTGCTAAAAGAAATGGATTGCTGTTCAGCTGCCTTGCCTTTCCTGCCTCCTGGCTGTCAGCATATACTTACTGATCACAGGTACACAGATGAGTGTAATCTAATTTCTGTCTGGTTGAATTCTCCCAAATTCTGCTGGCCAAATAGCAATGTCTGCCTTCTAGGAAGTAGATACTGTCTTTGGCTGCTAAAACATAGATAACCTGATGGTCTGTTCCAGAGCAGTGCAGGTAACAGGAGGTGCTTAGCTCTTGCATGTTTCCCTCCTAATATGGACTTAAACACCGAATTTATAATCCACTTCACATAGGACTGCTGTGTAGTTTGCATAGAGGAAAAGGTATTTCCAAGTTGGTCCTCTGGAGGTGCCTTTCTCTGTTTCAGATAAAATGTTTTACAAATTATGCCAAACTTCAGTTTAAGAAAAGATAATATCTTCAAGTAGAAAGGACTAGGTTGATGTTGCTTCATGCTAGACAATTCCTTTTAGTCTTTTGAGATATTTCTGCTTTGGCTCATTCTTACACCGTACTTTTACAAGATATAAATCAGGACTATTTGAGGAGTATGCCAAAAGTTTGTGTAGCACAGAAACTTTTACTGCCCTTCCTGTATCTCTTGAATAAATCTAATGACATCTGTAATTTAAACTTTCAGGAATAAAGAACAAATACTTAGTTGATATTACTTAATTTCCACGTGAAAGATCAAAGAAATAAATGTCCATGGGCTTTGTGAATCTCTTACCTAAAATAAATAATGAAAACTCAGTTCAGGTGATCTGGACAAATCATAGTCTTAATCTTCAACTGAGCCCAAGGAGACTGTAAACTTTGGGTATATCTGTTGGAAATATAAGAACAAATTTTGTTAAGTCATGTTGGGAATACATACTGCAAAGAACAGATGAAGAATTTGTGGGCCAGTGAAACAGAAAAGGTACATCTTTCACAGAGACATAAATATCACTTGTCTAGAAAATAGCATTTAAAATCTAGATAGACCTTTGGGTTTTACTTCTTTTTCTTACAATACTTAACACAGATACAAACTGTGTAATGCTGAATCAGACTCAGAATATGCAGTAATTGGGGGGGGGGGGTCTCCGCCTTTCAAGGATTTATGAATTGAATAAGGTACAATTTTTCAGTTTTTCATCCTGTCAGAGGATGGGAGGAGGTCAGCCAGCAGGATGTGTAAGAATGTCAATTGGTGGTTTGTGAGAAAATCTCCCTCTCTCACTCTTACAGGCTTTAAGGATGGTAACAGGAAGAATTTGTTGATACTTTGTTGTCATAGTTTTGATTAAATTTCAGGGGTTTTTTTTCAGTAGATATTTATAAGTTGCAAAAAGTGAGAAAGCTTTTCTTGAGCAAGATTATCTTGACTGAAGCTTATTTTATCAGAGTTTGGTACTCTTCACGTCTTACTCGCCTCAGTCATCTACTTTCTTGGACAAGTGAATAAGCTAATGACACAAAGGGGGCTTGGTACTATTTCTGCTAAAGGTAAAAGAACAGATTTAGTGCATTAAGCTTGTGCATTTACACAAAGATTTGTTAGTTCTGATATAAACAAGGATGCACCTGAGTTGGCCAAAACATCTAAAGAGGTAGTACAAAGGGTAACACTATTGTCTTAGTTTAATACAATTTACAGGGTAGGGTCTCCGAAATAACGTGCTTCTCCTTAAACTTCTCCCCTTTCCACTAATGAGAGACAAATACGAAGAAATATAAGTGGGGAAAAAAAAAAACCCCACAAAAAAACAACAAACCAAAAACCCCACACCCAACTGTTTACTTAGCGAAAACAGCAATAATCAAGAAATACACAAGGCCAACGGTTCGACGCGCACGCACAAATGCGGAGGAGATGCCCCTAATTGTTCCGCGGAACACAGACAAAATGGTGGAGAACGCCCTCCCTGGACCACGCAGCCGAGAGAGAGAACGAAGGGAACCACACGGCAAACAAGCCTCCGTTGTTCCAAAACTCCCTCCCTGCCCCTCCTTCTCCCTCCGCCCCCGCCTTCGTCAAACGAATAACCAACGGGGAACAGGAAAAAAAAAAAAAAAAAAATATATCTGGAAAAACTGTTTTTGTCCCAAAGCAGCCAATGCTGCCGTGCTGCCCGCTCCACGCCGCCCACCAGGGGCTGTCCCTGGCGCGGCGCGGCTGCTGGACCGCCGGGAACTTGTGGATCGGCTCTGAGCTCCGACTAGGCGGCGGCGGGCGGCGGCGGGCAAGCCCCTTCCCTCCCGGCAAATGGCCTACGGCAGAGGCTGAAGGGATTTTGAAATGCTTGAGAGCCCGGAAAGAACGCAAGGGAGAGCTCCCTGTTTCTGTCTCTTGTTATTAAAGGCACGAAGTACCCTTTCCCCGCTTTGTGTACTGGAGTAAAACACAGAGGTTCTGCTTGACTTCAAGTCTTAAAGAGATGATAACTTGTGCGTGTTGATGTAGAGAAAGATTTCGGGTCAGCCCTAATGCTAAACTCTGCCTACTGTCTCTGTAACTAGGGTAACTATTGATTTAAAATGCTGTGTCGTAACATATTCTGCTGAGGTTTTTCTCCTCTATCTCTAGACATGTAGAACACAGATGCCTATATGTGAGCTAGGTTATACACATTCATATCCTGTCCAGTAAAAGCATTTCCAGTATATGATTCATCTGGCTCACTTCAGATATTTTCTTTAGGGTTATTTGACTCCAAAGGTGTTTTTTCTCTTTTGACTATTAATGGGAGCCCAGACATTTAGCTCAGATGTAGGTGTGTGTTTTACAGACAGGCAAATTCAGCCTTCTTGTATGTTAGAAATGAGACGCCTGACACGGCCAATATATCAAGCAGCAATTCAATTTAATAATTTATTAATTAACATGGTAAAGTGTGAGCAATGACAGCGCACTGGGTACAGTGGAAGGATTTTCCCTTCTGACTACACACCGATTGCTGGACTTGCTGGGATTTTATTTGCTATATTCATACATATAAATAAGCTTTCTCAGCAGTTTCCATTTCTAATTTTAAGGTCACAATTCAATACTTAACAGTCATAAATTCATAGTTTGTCGTGTACAATTCTATAGACTATTGTGATCTATTTCAATATTTCAGTATTCCAGGATGTACTTCCAGGATGTTTTCCAAGTGGTGGGGTCCAGCTTCAAGATGTGGGGTGCAGCTTCTATTTTCCAGGTCTATCAATCTTTGATAGTCATGTTCAGTTTTCCTTTTTCAGGAACCATAAATCAGCAAGCTGAAGTCTTTCTTTCATCTCTAGGATGTTTTCCCACCTTATGTGAAAGGCCTGGGCCCCCTTCTTATTTCCTTCTTTTGTCTAAAAGGCTTTTTACATTCTAAAACTACAGTTTAAATTTTTTAGTATAAAGCAAGCTTCTAAAGTTATAATTAAAAGACACTTATTACAGAATAGCTTGAGACTTATAATAGGTAATTACAAGCAAAGTTTGTTCAAAAACCTTCTTCCATGCTTTCCTTGGTTGTTTATTAGAACTCATTTTTGTAACTGTCCTATGGCCGTGTTCTATAAATTACAATTACACAGATTCTTTTTATTTCCCTGACACGAAACACAACTTTGTATTTCACATTGTATAATTTCATTAATTTGGAATAATCATTGTGATTTATAATTGTGCATGCAGGTTGGTCAGGACAAAGGAAGATGTTCTTTCCATGGAAACCACAACCCATGTGTTGTTCCTCAAGAGAATGAAAATATTTTCCACACAATATTTGCCTTTTTCACGAAGTCTGGCAGAAAAGTATTGGTAAGAAATGTACCACTTAGGGCACCACTTGAACATACAGAATATTTTATAAAACATTTTGCATGGTTTGGCATGGAGATCTAAAGCAGATAGTTCATTGTGGAGCATATATAACAACACTGATGATGTGCTCGGGGGACATTTAGTGACTGTAATTGTCTGGTTTTTAAAAGTAAATAGGAAGCCTCAGGAAGTGCAGTAGAAAGGGTTTTAGCTGACATAGCAGCACAGACTTTGTTCTTCCCATGTTCTGTCAAAATCATATCGGGGCAGTGGTCACTGCTCTGTACTTGGTGCCTGACCCACACTAAGGGCTAATGTGCAGCTGTGATCCTGTTCCTTCCAGTCCTGAATGCTTACCTGGCTCAGCAGCTCTGCAGAGGAAATTTTACCTGGCTTGCTTTCATGCAGGCATCTGTATCCAGCCATCTTAAGGTCTTGAAAGTTGTTATTTCAATGCAAGAGTGCTGTATTATAGCACTATATAGTTTACTATATAACTTAGTTTTCCGGTGTGTTTGCTGTCACACAATTTATCACTGAATTTTTACCTCCTTTGCCTAACAACTTTTTCCATATTTCCTGTAGGACTGTGAGAGACCAGGCAGATCTTGTTTAATTGTACATTGCAACTTAAGCTCACTACCTAAAGCAGAGTCCTGTGATATAAATATCTACATGCTGCTGAATACCGAGATACTCAAAAAGGTATACGTGGTCTCCTTGTAAGTTGTCTTCAGTGCCAATTTAAGTGTGCCTATGTGAACCAATGAACTCAAAACTTGGATTTCTTCCTCTCTTTACTAGTGTGTGAAAAATAAACATGGTATCAAAGAAAAAGGATCTACTTTTTAACAGTGTGTATGGAGGTGCTAATCTTAGTTCTTACCCATTACCCATTAAGATAGAAATAAATTTAGTTCAGAAATTTATACATTGAAAAATGACAAATGAGACCCCTAATTGTGTGCATAGTGTTAAGGCTAGAGATTTCTGAAAATTGAATTGATTTCTGAAAGTTGCCATTCTAAAAAATGTAAGAGAATGTAAACTGTAACCAGCTATGTATTATCTTTCTGTGTAGAGACATGGCAGTATTTTGTCATTTTTACTTCAAATTATTCAAAGAAATTATTCAATTATTATTCAAAGCATCATGGCCACATTAATGCTGAACTTAACATTTATGACAAGAAACAAATGGTTGCAAGTTAATTTGAAGCCACTGAGTGAGACAGCAAATCTTTTAAGTTTTTTGTAATTTACTGCATTTTGACCTGTTTTCTTTTACTTACAAAAATGCTGACTCCAATTCTGGCAAATAACCATGCTGTAAGGTTATGAGGGAACAAGATAATTGGAGGAGAAAGCTGATGAGTCTATTAAAATAAACCTGTCTTTTATAGTTGTTAGATTAAAAGCATCAGAGAGAGCCCTTATTAGGAAACAGTTGCTAAAATGATTAATAGCCCTGAGCTCTTACAATTGAAATCAGTAAGTCTGTTAATGTTTGTTCATATTTGAAAACAGGAAGTACAGGCAAGGCCAGGAGTTTCAGGTATTTGTTACATGCTTATAGAAATGCTGAAATATGTAAGCAAATAACTGAATGCATGGAAAATATGCTTCTTCGAAATTCAGAGTTGCGAATAGCCAGGATTCATCCCATCTGGTGGGTCCCTTCTAAGATTACTTTTAGCAACATTCCTTTAAAAGACATACAGTATTTACACATGCTTGAGTATCACCGGTGCATGCTATTTTCTACTTATTACGTACCCTTCCAAAGGCAAATCACATACAAGTGACTAATCTGTAAGCTGAAGCGGCACCTTATTGAAATATGCCTGTTAAAATGCACTGGGCATTTTATTGGAGAAATATGTATTACTGAGAGGAATTGTACAGTGAATAATTAAGATATTTGCCATGCACAGAATCAAAGAAGAAGGTCTCTCCCTGGGATATATCGTAGTTTATCCCAGTTTCTGTATATAATTTTTCTGTTCATTCGAAAAACAAATCGAAACATTTTTCACAGTTAATATTGAGCCTGCCTATGTCATTGGAAATGTTCTGTCTTGCTTTTGTGGTAAATGTGGGAAACATTAACAAACCAAATACAAAGTATGTGTTTAAAGTCCAACATAACTAATTTTTTATAATCTGAAATAATGTGCTCAGGTGCATCTATCTGTTATGAGCATAAAGTATATTTTTTCAAAGCAGAGTTGTAACCAGGCTGGTACTTAACTGCCAACCTGACCTTTACTAAGCATTGTCTGGGTGTATTTATTATACTGGCAAATTTTTTATGGTTTGTTAGGGTTTTTTTTGGCAGAGGGATTTGTGCTTTTATTGTTGTTGTTGTTAAGTCTAGTTCTTCCCTTTTTTACTTCTCAGGACAGTTCATCGGTCATCCAGTTTGTCACAAGGGCAAGGCTGCAGGTGGACCATGGCCTCAGAGTTGTGGAGGTGCCCAATGGGAGCCCAGAAGAAAAAACAGTGAGTACAGAAACCTGAAGAGAAATGTTTCCTTATCCCGTGGGCTGAAAATCATTGAGAGCTCTATACAAACTGGAATTTGTGCCTGGGCTGGCACACAAGAGTGCCCAGACTTTGTCTGACTGGACTAACAGTACTGGGAATTGCATTTTCGTCATCTGGCTCTCTGTGATAACCATGTCAACAAGTGAATGATGTTATATCGAACCAGTGATCTGTGTTGTACTAGCTAAAATACCCTTAGGTATTAATGCAAAAAATTGATTTAGCTTCCTGATTTAGGGTTACTATTTGCCTTAATCTAATTCAAATTTCCCTTGAAAACCTAGAAGAGACTTGAAACCTCAGCAATGTCTTTTTTCACATATGCCAAAATGAAATATTTAGAAGTGTTAATGATATTTTGGGAGCTGTGAAAATGCAAACGCATGTCTAAACTTTCAGAAATCAATTTAATTTTTTTTCTTGTACTGAGCTGGTAAAAATCAAGTCTGGGCTGATACCACATTTTGTGTTGATCTCCCTCTTCCTCCTGAGTCCTCTGCTCCTGCTGTGGACCCTACCTTTCTGGTGGGGTCTTGGTCTTCCTGCCTTTTGTTACCCAAAAGTCTGGCAGTTCACTGCTCCTGCTGGGTCTCAGTGTCCATTCACCTGGCTGGGACCACACAGTTCACAGCCTCTTGTCCTGGGCTCCTACAAAGGGCTCAACCTGCATTTAAATCGGCATCTCAGTCTCCAGCTTGCAAACCCAGCTACTTGCACCAGATGTATCCCTCAACAATCATGTTTGTAACCATATTCTTGAATTTCTATTTCATTAGACCTGTCAGAGAAAGGAATTCTTTTATATGACAGGAACTTCTTTTTTCCCTTCTGTTTTATTTTCTTTGTCATGTTTCTGTACCATTCTATACAATAGGCTTGGAAGTTAAAATGAAAAACATAGTTAGGCATTGCTGGGAATGTGCCTTATAAGTGGCCTGCAGTCGAGTGTTAATACATTGCTTGGCCTCTCCTTAGTTCTGCAGCATGCACAGAATACATCTTGTAATTGTATGGCAAAATTTTATTAATGATTGAAGTAATAACGGACTGTTATACCCATGCCCCAACTGAAATAGAAGAAGCCGGTATCTCTATGACAAATACTTTCAACTGTAGAAGGTTTTAGAATATCTTAGAATGATAGGCACACTGTAAAATGTGTCAGATTGCTATTTTTTAATGTTCAACATTTAGAAATGCTTTTTTCTAGGAATGCAAGCTCTGCTGTATTTCATTGTTATCCAATACTTAGCGAAGAATGAAAATAAGATTAAGTGTTATAAATGTTTAGCCAATTCCAAATTAATAAATACTTGTATTAAATTATCAAGAAATAACAAAACAAAATTTAGGATAAGCCAGCAATCTGAAGTTCAGTGTCAAATCCTAGGATCGGCACTGGGTGAACTTTAGCTACGGCCTCTAGTGCACCGTAGCTCCCCAGCTGACAAATCCAGTCTTTTTGGGGTTTCCTTATATACAGTTTATTTAGCCAGGGGCAGAGTATTTCTCCACATCTTCTATGTCTTTCGTCTTTTCCTTCATATTCATGGGAGTTCCTCTCTGCCGTCTGGTCGGTTGAATGGTTCTTCCGAGGGAGAATGAATGTTAATTCAGTTTCTCAGAATCATGAATGGAGAGGTGTCTCCCAGATGGTGGAGCGAGATCCATATCGATCCTAATGGCTGGATTCTTCACAGTTCCACAACCCAAGAGGGCCCATCTGTCTTCAGACCCACCTTCTTTTCTATTGTTAATTTTGTATTTCCCGGTTTCCTGACAGGGGTATTGTTCATCCCAAATTTCCTGGCAGAGGCAGTTGTCCATCCCAAAAATCCATCTGTCCCAAGCCTGACCAACTTTTTCATTTATTTTACAGAACATTTCTTAATTTATATTTTATATATACAATAAACACAAAGTATCCCATGTCATTTATCACATTAAGCAAAAAAAGAAATTGTCCTTTTCCTGTTCTCAGGGCTCTCAGGGCTCTTTTGTCAGGGCTTGAGTTGCATTATGAAGTGCACTGTGTGTGTTGGGAAGGTATCTTAATCTTCAAACGAGCTTGCTTCCAGTTCCTGGGAAGCCCTAGCTGTAAAAGTGCATGCTTGACATGTTGTAGCCATGTAACATTAATCTGTAGTTCCAAGTCTTTTGTCATATGAGTGCCATTTCCTCTCTGCTTTATGGTATTTCCATATGCCAGCTTCAGCATTGCTTTCTATGGATAAATGTGGACTTATTATCACATTTAAATGGTTCTTTAGGACCAGGTACCATTATTTCAATTGCCACTTTTACATTATAGTGTACAGTATCAGAATATAAACGCTCTGTAAAGAAGATAAATGGAGACAAAACATAAATGGAAAAGGAAGGCGGATATTTTTTATGATAGTATAAGAAATACCAGTGGACCACCCATATAAACACCAATTCTGTCAGAAACTTCAATAGACAATTTGTAAGGGAGGTGCAAAAGTGTATGTGAGTATCTGTAAGTTGGGTAGCAGGCTGTCTTTGACATTAATCCCATTTTTTAAAAAATACGCATTTATGCAGTTCTCAGGAATAATTTATCTGGATTTGGATATGATTTTATGTGATTTATAATTATATTTTTTTGGTTCTGGTTACAACAGGCTGTTTGAGCTCTTATATTAGACAAATCACATGAAGAAGGTGATCAGAGTTTGGATTTGGCTCTGTGATGACAGTGGTATTAGCATACGTATATATTGTCTGAAATAATCATATTTTCAGGAGGTATACTTTATTTTCTTCATCGTGAGTTTACGTGAAGGTTTGGCTCTCGTCTTCTCGGTCTGTGAGCAAAACCAACACTAAGCTCCAAGAGATCAAGTAGTCAAATACTAGATTATAGAGTCCACATTTTCTGCTCACTGCTTGTATGCAGGAAGAGGAGGAGCAAAAGGACTGCCTTTGGAAGTGTGGAAGGAAGAATTAACTTGATTTTACTACAACAAAACTATCCAAGTGCCTCTGAGTCTTCCTTTATTGAAAGTGAGTGAATGCAAAGCTGACTGCTTGAAAAGGCAACCCCAGATAAAATGTATTTCAAGTTTCTCTTTGTCTCTGGTGGGGTCTCTGAAGTTTAGCAATTTTGTATCTAGTGATTGTTTACTGGTTGCTTTTTTTTGTTGGTTTTTTTTTTGCCTGTTGCTGTTTTGCTTGCTAGTAAATCGGTATTTTTTCACTTACATCTACTAGTTTCAGTTTCTTCTTATTGCTTAAAACTAAGGGGAGAAGTCATTGTAGAGTGTTCCTGTTAAATTGTCTTAAACCAAGACAATTCAACACAGGAAAGTGGTTTTCCTCCATGACTTTTTTCTGCTCAGAATTTAGGTATGCAATGATAAAACAATATATTTTGGGGGAAAAAAAGGCAAAAACAACTTTCAAAAAGTAAGTTTATGGTTGTGAAGACTTGGAAGGTGTCTTTATATGCATATCTCTATGCAAAGAGATTTAAATGTATATTCATGAATCTAAGCTTTAGCTGTCTGCCTGCAGCAGGGAGGACTTCTGACTTTGGCCTGTTCTCCATGTCTGTTTTGAAAGGAGCAGCCTGTGGTACTAGACAGTGTTCATGACTGTGAAAAGCAATGCTCACTTTTAAAACTTCAAAGGTTTATTAAACCTTAACAAAATATAACAAAAGACTGAATAGAAAGAAAGAACAGTGCAGGGAGCATGGAACTGAACTGCCACGTGCTCACTCACAAAATGACTGCTCCACCTTTTTATACTCTTGGTGTTGCATCAGGTAACCCTAACCTCTCCCAAAGTCTGCCAGTCAACTCTTCTTTGCTGTCCATTAGTGAAGATCACCTTCTTGCAACTTGATTGGAGGTCAGGTGTTGCCATGCTTTGCCTCCTAGTAACAAATGCCCCTCCCTCCAAATGCCCCAGCTACCAAGACCATCTTGGGGGAAGGGGAAAGAGAGCTATAGGAGGACATATCACAATAACTTAACTATACATCAATAAAACTACTCTTAACATACACATAATATTGATCCCTTAATTGTGAGAGCCAACCATCACATTACCTATCTATAACAAACCCTTCTTTTTCTTTTTTATAAGTCATTTTGCTTGAGCAATTAATTAATTTTCGATGATCCACTCCTACTTCCCTTGAGTCAAAATTTAATTTTGGATGAGTCATAATAGTATCTGTTGATGTGGGTGAGGACAGAAAGAACCGGAGAAAAAACCCTCAGGTTTAAGCACAATGATTGGTGAAATTAGTTAGAGCAGACAAAAGGGAATCACAGAGGTCCAGTATGGCTTTTTACCCCCATCTACCATGCCCATGGGGTTGCCATCCATAGCAAGTGTATCTCAGTGGCAAGTGCAGAGGCCAACTCAATCTTGCCCTCTAGTCCCTGTTGTAGTCCACTTGTCAATTGTACCCCTATCGGATTTTGGAGGGAAAAGACAATTGAGGAACTATAGAGGCCCAGTATAGCTTACTTGTCCCCACCTTACCGTGCCTACAAGGTTGCTGCCTGCAGCAGAGCTATATAATCTTCGCGGTGATGGATACAGGGGCCAACCTGGTCCTGCCCTCTGGTTCTTGTCTTACGCCACTTGTCCTAAGTAAACCACCCCAGCACCTCTCACTGTTCCCTGTGTGCTTCCGCTCAACAGATGCTTGCAGACCCCATCCAGTAAAACAGGACAACTACATCAATAACTGATATGGTTCAAATTCCTTTCCTAAAGTGTTACTTAAAACAATTCTCAAGCTGGCTGGTGGAAGCTGGACTCTGCTTTTCAGACTTCTTGGTGCTTCTCTGGTTATATCTTGGTCTCCACTTAAGCATCAGTTTTGTCTCACTCAGTCTGGATGTTATAGTATATTCTTTGGGTTCTTCCACCGGGCCTTTAATTATGTTGACGAGTCCATCCTTGCTCTGCGGTTTGCACAACTGTTTCAATGGTAAGCAAAACCTGAAAGAGACTTTCCCACTGAGAGGTTAGAGGCTGATCTCCCATGACTTGCTCATTAACCAATCTCCAGAATTAACATGAATTCTGAAATCCAGAGCAGTAGTTTGAGGAATCTCTCCTTTACGCCTTAGCCCTTCTAAGGTCTATGATATAGACATAACGTATTTTCTGGCATTGGCTTCGCCTTCCTCATAGGTGACAACTCTCTGGGGCAAGGTCAGAAAGGGTAGTCCAAACATCATTTCATAGGGTGAGACTCCTAGATCTGACCAAGTGTCCTGGTTTGGGGGGGGAAGTGAGTTTTCCAGGAAGTTGTGGTCAAACCAATCAGTGGTCAGGTTTTACACTGGCACCTGGAGTAGCCACTTAGAGGTTGGATACATAGGGGATTAAAAGCAAGGACTCTCAGAAGGACACCCTCTTTTTTTGTTCCTTGTTGCAGAGGAGCACATCCTCCCCTGCCCAGCTTTCAAGGCTGCGTGGGGGAGGGGAAGGGAAACCATGCAGCCAGGCTGAGGTAGGCTGGTGCCCCAGGGGGAGAAGAGTGAAAGGGACTGGAGCTGAGCCAGCCCCCATCCAGGATGGAAGGGTGGAAAACTATGGAGGTGCTTTCCATCCCCGTGTTCCTCCCCATCCCGGGAGAGAATGCTGCTTTGGAGCTGATACTGCCAGCAGTCGGCAGCGGAAAAGGAGCAAGGGGAGTGCCGAGCATGCGGCCCTGCCAAGAGCCAGAGACTTTTAAGTCTTTCTTTAGCAGAAGAAAACTTTTCCCAGACATTGATACTCTTGGCTGGTGGTTTGAGAGAAGAGAGAGAGACAGCCTGGGACTGAGATGTCAAAGGAAGATGAAAGAAATCCCAGATGGGCAGAGATGAAGAGGAGTGGCTTTTTTGGGCTGAACTTTTCTTGCATAATGTTAGCCATAGACTGAACCTGAATCCTCTTGAACATAAACTGTATTTGGGTGGATGCAGTCGGCTCGACTTTGCTGCAGTGACTGCCACTGTAAGAGTGGAGCAAACAGAGAAGAGAGGGTGTGGTGACGCCCTCTGTCTTGAGGGATGAAGATCTCTGTTCTTGGAACCCCACGGCCCCAGGGGAAAATGGCGGGGGGAGACGACTGCTGTCCCAAAATGACACTTGGCCAAGCATCTTTAAAAGAGCCCTATATGCGGTTTTGATCCATGCACAGTGGTGAGAGCACTGGACATGGAAAGGAGGGTGTCACCCTGGCAGACTTCTCTGGGCAGTGCTATGGGTGACATGGGAGGGTGGACCTGTGTTTCCTGTGGGGAGTCTATGGTGCAAGAGAGACTCCTCACTCCCTTGCTGAATTGAAGATTAGTTTCTTTGAGTGGTGATTGTTTTGATTGAGAACCTAGGGTTTGGTTTGAGCGTGGAAGGGTGGAAATTGGGGAAGCAGAAGAAATGTTCTGGGAGATTTTAATTTCTATTTTTATGTGTTTAGGCTCTTTTTTTTTCTTTTCTATTTCTGTTCTTATGTAGTTTAATAAAGTTTTCTTTCTATTTTCAAGTTTTGGGCCTGCTCTGCTCTGTTCTTGATCACATCCCACAGTAGTTGTTAGGAAAAACATATACTTATGGGTGCACTGGCATTGGCCAGCACCAACCCATGACACCAGGGTTGGGTTCTAATTCTTAACAGAGCTAAAGAGAGGCATTTTATCCATGATATTTGGGTTTCAATCATCAGCTTAACCAGAGTTCTTTTAAGAATTCGATTCATCCTTTCAACACAACCAGAACTCTGCGGATGCCTTGGCCTTCTCCTTATCTCTCTTGACGTACACCTTCTGTGCTTTCCTTAAGAGATATTCCAATCTGTAGCAATGGGGAACAAAGTGACCCAGACCCCCTTATCCAAAGGATATTGCTTTACTGTAGAACTCACACCTTTTTATATCTTTGTTCTCCACCTGACATAACTGAAACCAAATCAAGACCTACCAAGACTTAACAGGAAGAAGGCAACCATTGGCTGGCCCAATGTACTGCTGCTGTCCACACGTTCTCCAATTCAATCACCTTTCTGACAATATGCTGTCCACATGTCCCTCAAGCCAATCACAGTCTCACTTTCAGTTGAGTCTCCCTCACTGGAGATATTCCAGAACCATATGGATGCAGTTCTGTACAATGTACTCTAGAATGACCCTGCATGAGCATGGATGTTGGACAAAATGACCCACTGTGGTCCCTTTCAACCCTACCCATTCTGTGATTCTATGAAATGCCTGATAACATCTCATTGATAGAAAAAAGCAGTGTGTATAAATCAGCTATATTAAAATTCTTCCTCCAGAAAAGCTGCTATCTTAATCAGCATTAATTAACCTGTGAAACTGAGATGAAGGATGTTTGAGTACTTCTTTATTGAAACACTGAGAGAAGATATAGTGATCCTCTTCCTCTCATCTGTGCTTGTAATTCTCGTCACTGTTTGCTAAGGCTACAAGTGCATATGGAAAGAGAGAAATGTTTGTTAGTGGGATCTTGAAAGGCTGTCCTTCTCCCATCTCCCACTCAAAGAAGAGCTGTTGCCTGCACTTACTCAGGATCCCCATGGCTTTCTCTGAGGCTTGGAAATCTGCATGGGTGGGGAACCCAGGGCATCTCTGGCCCTGTACCGGTGCTGCCATCCCCTTTCTTTTGCAGCTTTTTCTTGAATGCCCACCTTCAAGATTCATAGAAGTTGCACGATATTGCATTACCTTTTCTGTCTCATAAATGAAGCTGTTTGAACAGGGTTAGCAGTGAGTGAATGTATCTTAGGGGTCTTTTGCTGAGCTTTTATCTTGGGATTGCATAATTCTATGTGAATATAACTCCTGGATTTTCACTTACTTTTAAGAGTTAATTTAAAAAAAAAAACTGATTTAGCAGTTCATATCTACAAAATGGTTTTGGCATTTTTAATCAAAGATGGTGAAAGTGGTTTGTGAAGGAGGCAGGAAAACTAGCTACTTTGTCTTACAAAATAAAGCCAGACAAAGCAAATGAAAACACCCTGCTGCCTCTGCATTTGCTGGATATTAAATTGCAAAATTTAATGTAGAAATAGCCCTAACTGAGGAGCGACATTCTTGAGTTTTCCACTGAGGAACTAGTTTTGACTGAAATAAAAGATTGAAAATTCACATAGAGTATATGAATAATGTAATTTGTTCCCATTGTCTTCTTGAGACAAACAGTGGGAAGGCTCATTGTTGTCTGTGTTTCCCTCCCATACATGCTATAGAAGAAGAGAGAACAGCTCCCAGCATTTCTGGAAGAAACCATGACTGCATGTGTCCTTGCCTCTCACACAATATGTCTTGTAAAGCACAGCAGGGATGATTTATATTTAATAGTGATGTATGGGTTGTCCCGTTTTTTGGGAGAAAAAGTAGTTAACAAGTAGTCTTGGTTTAAAAGACAAATATCTGCCAAGGAAGGTGGAAATCTTCCTGGAATGCAAACATGACCTTTCCTTCCAAACTTCGTGAATTCAAAAATTTTAGGGCTTCCAGGCAAGAATATGGGAAAAAGAATAACATATATGTAACAAGACAGAATAGACAACAACAATGATGATTTAAAAAATTCCCAAAAACAGAGTTTTTCCACCCATTAAGCAATTTCTCCTATGGTGTACTTACAACCACAACAGGGGGTGATGGTGACTCAGGTGAAGCAGAGAAGGTACTTACCTGCCCATGGCTTCAGGGGCACTCTGATGCAAGTGTGGGACCTCCCTGGTCCTGGTACTAGCAGCTCAAATAAGAGAGGGGGAAGGGAAAAGGAAAATTACTCCCCACTCAAGTGGTGATTGGTCTTTGCCACCGCTAATTGCAGCCAGTACACACTGGGAAGGAAGGCAGGGCTTTATCGTGATGTTGCATTACCATCCAGAGAAGAGGTCCGGCAGAGGCAGCTCTGGCTTCAGGTGTCTCACCACACAGGGGCTTCGGGGAGGGGATGGGAAGGAATGACACCCCCAGGCACCCAAGTGCACTGTGCTTGTCTCTCTTGGTGCTGGCAGCTAGTGAAATGTCAGTCAGTGGGGCAGCCACGACTCTTCTCTCTTGCAAGCAATGGGCTTACAAGCAGGTGGCAGGCAAAGCTCCATGGCAGTGTTGAAACCGCTGTACAGGGGAGGTCCTAGGTGAAAAAAACCTCACATGACTGTCTCTGCTCCCAGCTGGGAAACGACTACTGCCACCAGCTAAGAAACTCCAAACCCCTGTTCATGTCCCCAAAACTATTTCATGGATATATCAGGGTGCTTGGCTACTCCTTTTGTTTCTTAATCGCTATTTATCTAGAAAGCTACCCCACCATCTCCCTGACAACAAATGGGAAGAAATACACTTGAGAAAACCTAACCCACAGAAACTGATCATGAATACTGTATGTGAAGCATCAGGGGGTTTGGCAGGACCAGAACATAATGAGTAAGACAAGCCATGCAAGATGTCATGCCAATCCCTGCCAATCCAAGGGATGGATTTTTTCATGCAAAACTTTGTGCACATGATGGCCCAGCACCTGAACAAGGTCAGTGTTGGGGGTTGGCAGGATAAGTGCTGGCGAGGAGGCTGATATTCTTTGGATACAACACATGACTCAAAATCCACTTGAAAGCTTTAAATCCTTTGGGAAAAATCGATGTAAAGCACTGCATTCCCTATTTGTTTGACAGATGAAATATGATCAGTGAGGCCATCATACAGTGTGCTTAATAAGAGAAGTACAAGAAAAAACAATACAACTTCCAATTCTAAAAAGATCTTTTTCTAATTGCTTTGTAGGTGGTCTTTGAGGCTTTGCACAATCTGGAGCCTCGTGGGTATGTTGTTGGATGGATCATTGCCATCAGTTTGTTGGTGGGAATTCTCATCTTCCTATTGCTGGCTGTGCTCTTATGGAAGGTAAGGTAACAGATGCAACACAAAACCAAAGCTAATCCCAGGAAAAAAAGCTGAAATTTATCCTTGTATTTAATGTCCATTTCCTTTAGGAACTGAATAATTGTCTACTCCATTACAGAAGTCATTAGTCAGCAAAAGCATTTTAATATACAAACTTTTGTGAAGGACATGGGGCAAATAATGATGTAGAGAAGAGAAAAAGTGAGGGTTTTTAGAGCCTGGTTATTAAAAGTTAAGAAAAGTTAAAAATGAAACCTATGATAACCATTTCAGGACTATAGAAGGTCTCTCTTAGAAATCTACTGTTATATTACAGTTAGATACTTTGCATTTCTATGTTTTTATGATGACTGAAGTTCACTGATTTCAACAGTTTCTGATCTGAAAATCAGATCAACTTTGCTTGACCTGCAAAGCAATTGGATGCATGTCTAGCAAAAACTAGTTGGTAGCTATTTTCCAAGAGATAAATGCTCTTGGGAGAGGAGTATCCAACAACAAATTTTTCAGATCCCTTGGACAAAGAGTTCCAGATCAGTAAAATACTGGACCTGGTAGAAGACAGCCTTCACTCCATCTCTGATAAAGTGCAATTCTTTTACCTAAGCAGTGTTACAGAGTAAAACTGGGCTGATGCTAACACTTGCCAGCAGCCATCTGGTGTGGTAAATAATGAAGGGTAAGGAACTTCAAGTGTTTTCATTTTTCAGTTCCCTGTTACCAATCCATAAATTTAAAAGACCACAGTCAAGGTCAGGGACTGTCTTCGAGAGAAGTAAATCTCAAATGCACACATGGGAACAAGTCCAGCATTATTTTTCTTCCCATGGCAGAAATCCAGGAGCCTGACTTGCACTATTTAACAGCATGTGTGCTGCAGGCTCTGCTAGCCAACTGTTTTGGGACAGGAGGCCACAGCCCCAATGTGCCGGACATATTGCTGCAGGTCATGAAGCTATAAAATGGATTTAGAAACCTAAAACTGGCCATGCAATTCTTGATTCAAATTATATACATGTGTGTATAGCTGGGTTATAGATTACACACTACATCACATAATATATAGATTTTATATGGGTTATAGATTTAAAGTGCTTTTATAATCAGTTTTGAAGATTTTTAAGTACTTACTGGCCAGGTTCATTTGGCAAACAGTGTCTGACCACAGTCTAAAATATCTCATAACTACTGTTACAGCAATTGGGAAATACTTCTGCTTTTAGTGTCAGACATAGTAAAAGGAAAAAAAAAAGTTTGGGCAATTAGGATAGAAGAATAATCAGGAGAATGGAAAAATGTGTGATTGTGAGTGGCCCAGAGTTTATGTGTCAATGACAGACAGTTTTGATACAGGATATGTTGCTGCTGATACCTATATGACTGATTCCATATTACTCATTTCCTGTCATAAAAAGGCATGAGATGAACTGTTTGAAAATGTGCAAGATAAGAGAAATATTACCCTGTGAGTCTTCAGGTAAAACTTCCACAAATTAAATTCTTGGTCTGCATTAGAATTAATACAGGCCTTTGCTTCCTGGGTTAGTCTTGATACTTTATGAGTTCTTTTAGATTTTATAGGGATCATTCAGCACGTGTGAAGGAACTGCCATTTTGTTGCATGAAAGTTTTGAGAGAAAATCCTAGTAACAGCAGCAAATAGCTATAAACTGGGGTTACACAGCTGTTTTTGCATGCATATGTGCTGAGGCAGAGGAAGTTGAGGTACCTTGCCTAAAGAGTCAGAGATGACAGTTGGGCTTTGCCAGATGAGCTCCAGTGCTTCATCGCGGACCTCCTTACGCATCCAAAGAAGATCCCTTTATTGCAGAAATTGCCCCTTTTTTTACCTTTAATCTCCATGGGTCATATCTGAAACCAAACCGAGGCCTAACAGACCTTAACAGAGGAAGGGCACCCATTGGCTGGCTCAGCTGCAGTGCTGGTGTCTCCATGTCCTCTCACCCAATCAGCTTCCCGTTCATACGCTGACCGTGCGTTCTTCCAGCCAATCACAATCTCATTTCCAACTGTCACTCAACTGACTCTCCCCTCACTCCTCACTGCCTCTCAGGGCTCAACCAACCTCCAGCCCTCGGGCCAGCACTGTGCCTTTCCCACAGGGCCTTCTGGTGAGCATGTCTTAATAACTTTAGCAAATATAACCCCATATTCCACAGTACCCCACACTATTCCACAGTAAAAACCTCAGATTATATCCAGGAATGCTTGGTTCCTCCCCCAGGGCAGGTCATCTCACCTCACAATGGGACAACTTGATTCTGTGAGTCATGCTGAGAGACCTTGACGGCCCATTAACAGAGATGGCTCTTTCTTCACCAAGGGAGTTGTCAGGGCTGAGTCATGGAGAAGATAAAGAACACTGCTCCACCCATTTTAACAGTTTATATACATGGTAGTAGAATATGTACTTTTGGTTACATTTTACAATGTAATCCAAGAGAACTAATTACAAAAGTCTTGCCTGCAGAGGTGTAGATGGATGCACCAGTTGCCTCAGAATTAAAGGAGTCTATATTTCTTCTAATATCTTTCTTACTTTTTTCTTCTTCATAATTTCTCCTTCATTTAAATACATGTCAGCACTATCTTTTCAAACTTACTTCTAAGTTCCTGCCCACCTTTTTCCTTTAATTTTTCAGGCTGTCTCTTTCACAAAAGTATGATCATTGTGTGCAGCCCATACCTGTCCTGTCTGTCCATAAAAACTGCAAAAACTGACTTTGTTTGGGTTCTCTGAAATTCCTCTTTCTGTAGTCCTCAAAGCATTGCATTCTCTACAGTTTTGTGATAAACTTTTCAGTTTTATTGCTTTTGTTACCCATTTATCTAGTGGCTTTAAGTAAGTTCTTATTGCTATCTCACATGTAGGCTTCTCAGGGTACTACTTTTTTGATACAGACTGGGTTCAGTTGACCTAGAGTAAATTTTTTTCAATATTATTCTGTTACAAATATTTTAAATGCAGTCAGGTGATAATTAACTTCTGTAATTCAAGACCAAGCCTGTATTACCTCCCAAACATGGATAGATCTTCATTTTGTATAATATATAGGAAACATTGAGGAGGAAATAGGACAATGGAAGTGGTTGGCTGACTGTACCAATAATGATTTTTTCACCAGGCAAAAGCTAGATGGATCATTTGAAGTCTGCTTATTTTCTTAAAGAACAATCAAATTTTGTTTTATTGTTTCCTTTTCCTGAACCAAAGCAGCATCACAAAATTTTTGTAGACCCTTGACTTGCTAAGACCAATAGAGTTTGTATTCTTACAACAGTGACTCAAACACTGGGTTTTCTTCAGTCAATTACTCCAGTGATTGGCTCTGCTTTTTGAATACTGATTGGATGTTGCAGAAAGATTGAGTTTGGTTATCTTTTATTTGTTCTCGTGCAAGTAAATGGTTAATGCTGCTGTTATAGCCAAAACACTGCCTTCACCACTGAGCTTGCTGACTGCCACGTATTTTTTCACTACCCTCAAGAGACAGATTGGCAACATTTCAGTGGTGGTCTGTGTCCAGTACTTGTAAAATGCCATTGTTATCTTTCTTGATAAAATGATCTATGCAAATGTGCAGTAATGTTGTGACTGAGTGTTCTCTGTGGTCTCAGTGTCCTCCAAATGAGAGCTGTGCATGCCAGAGTACTTTGAGAACACCACAGCCATTGCAGCTGTGTTGCTCTTATCCTGGAACCACATGGAAAAATGTAATCCACTGGCAAGAGAGAAGGTAGAGTTGTAGTTCAGAATGTGTTTCAGAAAAGATGAAAGACAGCTATCATCAGGGTATGTGACGGTTATGATTTTTTCTTGTTTCCTATCTACTTAGATTAATGGGAAAAAGACTTAAAAAAATGCAAAACATAACCATTCTTCTACAATCCAAATTTCAAGCTTTTTCTCATTTTGTTTGATTGGGAGAATAAACCTTTTTGGTCATGATAAAAACGCCTTATAAATTTACCTAACAGTGAATAAAATAAAAGCAGAGATATTGCCTCCCCACTGATTAGCTTTTTTTTTTTCCCAATTGCAAATTAAATTTTACTTTATAATCTTATCACTCTTCAAACATATTTATAATTCACATCCTAGAGAGATAGCCACAGGCCCATACTTCAGGATGTGTTGGGTAAGTGCTTTTGGAGTTTAGGAAAATATAAGATCTAGTAATTCAGCCTTTGGATATGCAGAAAGTAGCAGCAGAAAAAAAACCCAACAAGAAAATCCATTGTGATGATAATTCAACAGTTTGAAATAATTTTTGATGCAAGTTTTCCATTTTTGTGGGTGCTTGAAGAATGCTATTCTATGTGAGTGTTGTTAGATATGATATATCTGGGATTGAAGGGCTTTAAATCTGGCATGGCAATTAAAGGGTGTTGTGTGTGGTAAAAACTTTAAATATCCGTGTTTGAATAGAGGACTTGACAGTGCTGTCACATGGCAAGAAATAACTTCAGAATAATAGGTGTAATTTCCCATCTCAGACTAATACAGTTTTTGTGTTGTTTTATTGTTCAATATTGCCAGAAACATGCTTTCTGCTCAGTATATACTGTAGATGGCAGTACAGTTATGCTACAAAAGGGTACATGGGCTGGAATAACTAAACTAAAGATGTGTGTAAAAACCTATGGTTTCAGGTTTTGAAGTGAGAAACAATAACCAGTCCTTTCTGGAGGTGCTTCAAGAAATATTAGAGTTGCTATAAGTAGATGGTTTAGAGTCAAAATCTGAAACCATCCTTGGGTTTTACACACATCCTTTAATGTAGTTATTCTAGCCCATCTATCCTTTTTTAATTTCTTGCAATGTCTTTAGTGGATGATGCGTCCTCTTCCCTTATAATCCTTTAGCTTTCCTTGGACAGGGATGTGTGAACTCAGACTGCCTGATGAGGTCACAGTTCAGGAGCTGCTTATTTCTCTGCTCTATACATGTAATCGTGTGTGTGCACACACATGTGTGTCTGTTTATATGGAAAGAAAAATTTGGGAGGACTTAATATTAGAAACTCATTGCCCATGAAACAAGTGTTAGCAACCATTGGCCCACTGTAAACACCTATTCTACAAATGAGTTCACAGCAGTGCTTCTTAAAGATGAGGATCTCTCCCTGCCTTGCTTGAAATTCAGGACTGAGTCCCCGCAGAGCTTTCCTCTCTGGGTTTTCTCAGTTTTCTTAATGGCTTTTCAATAGCCATGGAAAAGGGACTCAGTGTCACTTCAGCCCCAGTGATAAAGGAGCCTGTATATATTCAACTCTATGTTGTATCAACTCCTGCTTTGGTCCAGTTGTCTGCCTCCTTATTACCCATCACTATGTTAAATTCACTCACTCTCTCCAGCTTGCCACAGGTACTAACCAACCTTCTCCATATGGTGAATACTGCTGTCCTTCTTGAATGAAACGAGTTAATTGTAAGGAGATGGATTTATGGGTTGTGTGGTCTTTTGTGAGACAATAACTATTTTGTGATTTCTTCATGGCAATTACAAAAAAAAATCTCTTTCTGGTGATGGTAGGGATTTTATTACATTAAATGTAAATATATGTCATTAAAGAACAGTATCACATAACAAACAACATTCTTGTCTCTCAAGGATGGGAAATGTATCTAATCCCTCACCACTATTTCTGAAAACATTTAAAAAATCCTTAAGATCCAGTTTCTCTTTTTGCTTGCTTTTAAGTTCTCTACATAACTTTGAAGTATTCACATCATTTACAGCAAATAAATATAATTCTTCATAGTGGAATCACCTCTAGATATAGGGTTTCGTGCTTCATTAATATTTATTACAGTTTTCAGCTCACTTTTTATCCCTACAGAAAGTTATACAACAGCATTCTTTATCCAGAAAAAAAAGTAGTAAAATACCAAAATCCTCATTACCAACTTTTCAAGACAATTCCTGAAGCAGATGTTTAGAAGCAGACATTTTTAAACTAAAACAACAGTGGGAAATAGTTGGGGTTTGTTTGTTTGGCCCTCAAGGAAATTCAAAAGCCTTTCTATAATTCTGATTTTAACTTCAAGAGGAAGTTTTATTGTACCAAGGATGTGGTTGCATGAAAGATGAAAATCTTAAGGATTTAAAATCTGGTTTTAAAACTAGAAATTGAACTTCCGTGGCAGTTTTCTTTTCTAATGCACAGAACATGTAGGTTCTGTTACAAAAAGTGATAATGCAAAAAAAAAACCAAAAAACCCCCACATTTTCATAACATCTGCTCCCTGAGCATATGTAAGTAGTAGCAGCAGATTCCTGTGAATAAATAAGTACCCACGATTAATCCAGCTGGATCAGAACAGGGAAGTAGTAGGCTCTTACACTTTTTTATGTTATCAATAATTCATTTCCATTTTAGATGGAAAATCTAGAGAAACTTCTGCTATTCCCTTGCAGTCTTCACTGAGCTGAATTCTGTTGGCATCACTGGTGAACTTTCACTGTGATTTTATGATGGGGCAATCATGAGGAAGTCTTCTCAAAATAAATTCTTTGCACTGCTGTAGGTTTTGAGTCTAAGTACAAAAATTATTAGTAACGATATTTTTCTGCTAAAGAAAGAATTTGACCTCACTTCCAGAGTAAATTTGAAGAATTGGGAACTAGAGAAACTCCTTTCCAATTCCTCTTCCTGAATCCTTTCATATAGTGTTCTGAAAGAGGCTAGGCAGTTTATCCTTCCCGGAGCTTCTCAAGATCAGTCCGATCCTGGCTGCCATAGGTATTCCTTTATAGGGGGTACCACTAAGACCTCCTGTCCAAGTACCTCAGGGGAAGCTCCCAGCCACAGGCAATACTTAGCAGCTTAGCTATCAGTGATTCCAGCTCTTTACAGTGTCAGCTCTTTGTGATTTTCAGCTCATGAGCTTGCTAAGCGCCTTGGCAGACGCAGGGAGAGAGAGAAGCGCTCTATGAAGTTCCACAGGTGAACCTTTATTGGCATCTTCTGTGAAGGGTTTCAGGGACAGCTCTTCTACTGAGCTGGGCAAAAGTGGGGTTTATATAGGGTACCAAGGTTTTGAGAAATGGTCCAATGGTATGAGTCGGGTACAAAAGTGACCTATTGTCTTACAGGGAGATAAGAGAGGGCTCTGAGAGCCAGAGAGGGGTTATTTGGTCCAGTCACCATGACTAGGCATTTCTGCCTTTAGGCAGCTGACCTCCAGGGAGGCGTCTCAGACCTCATGGCTGCAACAAGACAGGGAGAAAATTCAAGAGAATTCAAGAAGTTCAGTAAGTTGATTTTTAAGAACAGAACCACAATTATCCATGCATTTCCATATACATTGCAACAGACAAAGTTTTGCTTATGTGCATGGGAAAGATACTATGTTCACAGTCTGTGCACAAGAATGACTGAATAAATTACTTTTAAGGTCTAATTCCAGTTATTCAGGGAGGCATCCAGGTCATGGGACCTTTGAAAGATTGAGATCATGGGCATTTATATGTATGTCTACCTACCATGCATTTATAAAGTAGTTACAGTTATTGTGGTTTAGGAATGGTATTCTCTAATTTAGTGCTCTGTAGCAGTTTCATGTTCACCAATTTTGACCATTTCCCAGCCAGTGCACCAATTTTGTGATGGTTTCAGTGTTTACTCTGCTTTCCCTCTGTGAGACAGGATTGGAATAGTAAGGCAAAACAGGCCAAACTTAAGATAAACTGATTTTATTAACACACACTAAAAGAGAAAAATGAGAAAATTAAGGAAAAAAATTGAAACATTTAAAACACTCCACCTCGTCCCACAAACTTCACTTTTTCACAAGCAACATAAAGAGACAACCTGTGATATTCCGTCAGTTTCACCATTTGAAAATAGTCTTTCATCAGTTCTTTAGGAGAGGAGCCTCTCTTAGAGTCATGGATCCCACTGACAACCTAGAACAGTTTTTTTGTGGGTTTTACCTGTCACAAAAACATCTGCCCAGAGAAACCTGCTTCTGTAACCAGTTCCCAAGCTGCTTATGGGTCATGGGACTCTGACTCTTGCATATTGGGGTGTCAACTTTTAAAGATGAATAACTGCAAAGACAAAGGATTCTTCCTCTCAGGGAACAGAGATATCTTCTCACTTCTTCACTGGTGTAGAGGGCTTCTCATCTCTATCTCTGTTCAAGCATCTCATAAGATCAATATCACTTAATCCATCACAAACACTTTTGCTTAAGATCCACACAAATCTAACAATCGTCTCCGCAAATGCATATCTGTCCCATGATTTAGAGGGTAATCTACATATAGAGCTCATTTCCATGGCTCGATAAGAGAAATTCAGCTTAAAATAGCAATCTCCTCAAACCCTCCTCACAAAAAGTCTTTTCATTCTTTTCTCCAATGACTTCATGTTCTGTCTTCTTTATGTTCACTCTGTCCCTCTCTTCTCTCTCTCAGGGAAAGGTTAAGCTTTGAAAGCCTCATTTTCCCAGAAAAGAGTTAAATCTGCCCAGACCCGCAGTACTCATGTGATCTCTTCCAGGCAGCAGCTTCTCAGGGCTGAGAGATCTCAGAGCAGCAGCTTGCCCCTCTCCTGTCCACTCCACCTGGGGAGGAGTCACCGGAGGAGGGTGGGGGCAGAGGCCCACTGCCCACCCCTCTCATGGAAGGGGGCCCATGGCGGAGCAGGGACAGCCCTGCCCCACGCCTAGAGCTGCCATCAGGGGCTCAGCAGACATAACTGACAACCTCCCCCTGCGCCTGAATGGCAGCTGAGGAGCGGGGGGATGGCGGGCCAGGGGCAGCACCAGGCCCTGGGGGCCGCACAGCGGACCAGGACCAGCCCTGTTACCTGTTCCAATGCAGGAAGGAAAAAAGAGACCATTCCTTGGGAGCCTCAGGTATTTAACCCCTGAAGGTTCACGTAGACGTATCTTTTTTTACTTGGTTTGTCAAGTTATAACTTCCTGAAAAATCACTTCCTGGCCAAACTACCATATGCTCCCACTAAAACCTTGAGCCTTTTGCTCCTCCCTGCCCCTACCTGCTTCCCTGTGGTGGGCTGGAGAGGAGTGGAAGTACAAGGTAAAGATCACAGGCTGAGATAATTTACTGGAAACAGAAATGAGGTAAGAAAACAAACAGCAACAACAACAATACTAACAACAAAACTGTACAAAGAGAGTAATTCACATGCAAAAGGCTCACTGAGCCCAATCTGGCCCAACTACGGCCATGCTGCCCCAACCATTCCCTTCAGCTCAGAACCAACAAACCCCATCAAAGCCTCTTCCCCACCCACTCAAGTGGAAGGAAACCCTTCTCCCCTGAAGAGACTCTTCCCTCTGCCCCCACCAATAATATGAGATGGTATAGAATAATCTCCGTGTTCTAGCCATGCCTGCTTTGGCTACTAAGAAATAATAGCCCTGTCCTGGCTGCAACTAGGACATTGTCCACCCTTTATTCTATACCAGGAATGTCATGCCCAGATCCTACACCTTCCACCTCTATACATAAATGTGTATGTGTATATATGTGTGTGCACAGAGGGTTATGTATGTATATACAAGCACTGGTATCATGTCAGTGGCCATCTCTCCAGAATGTCTGTTGAGTTCATTTAGTCCATGACTGTGGGTTCTGTCTGTCCTAGGTGTCTTCCAGGGCAGGAGGGCCAGTGTGCTGCTGGGTGTGCAAGCTGCATCAGGAGCCTCCCTACTGGTTTATCTGCAGCAGTCCATACTTTTCATCCATATTGGTTATGGCATACAGAGGCAGTATCATTCAGTAACTGATATACAATTCAACATTACAGATGGTTCTTACCCAAAAATCAAATACCCTCGAGGAACAAATTGTGTTTCCCTGTTCCTCTGCATTACCCACCATATACACCCAGGTCCATGAGCAAAAACAATCCCACAGATGGCTTTGCCTTTGCCTTAGTGGCAGGACTAACCCAAAATGACTTCCCTAATACATATTCCTCATATGCACCATGAGTACTTTATCCCCTTCTCTGTTATGTGGAGGCTTTGATGGGGTAGGGCAAGCTCAATTAGTAGAGCCTCCAGTGTTAACTAACTAGGTGACCTCTGCTAAACATAGATCCCAATGTGTGGAGGTTCCACTACTCATTGCTTTGAAAGTGGTTTTTGAACAGTCCATTGTATAATGTAATTTTCCCAGAGGCTGGTACATGAGAGAGAGTATGACAGACCTATTCCTTACCATGTTCTCTGGCTCAGGTGTCTATGAGGCCGTTTTTAGAATTGCCTGACTCAATTCTTTCTGGGGTGTCATGTCACCACAGGATTTGCTTTTCAAGGCCCAAGGCAGTGGCCTTGTCAGTGCCATGAGGCACAGGGTACATCTCCATCCATCCAGTGGTTGCTTCTGCCATCGTAAGAATGTAGCACTTGCCTTGGTGGGTTTGCAGGANATTGTCAAAGGCAAGTAATCACCTGAAGCAGTGTTTCTTCTTCTTTCATTGACATCAGTGCCAAAGGGTTGGCCTACGATGATGGCATGCTCCATAGAAACTTGTGCCATGTGGATTGTGTACATTGGACCTGATCTGGATCTACAAGGGTCTCTTTGTTATTTGAATCCCTGTAGATTACCTCCAGCACAGTTAATTCTCTGATGTACTGGATACCTTTCTCCATGGCTTGTCTCAGTGCACTATTAGGCCATCCATGTGAGAATACCATTCCCTCATGCTTGACAGATTGTTGCCTCCAGAGGCTGAGAGTTTCTGTCCTCTTTCCAATCCCCTTGCTAATGCCTACATCTTGGAGCAGGCATCCCAATTGCCTGGTTTCACTACCATCTAGTTTCATACTGTATCTTGTCCAGCTGTATGTCCCAGCATCAGAACAGGCAGGTCACAAGAGGCTCTCCTGACTGGTGGCTGAAATGTTTTTGCATATCTTGCAGCTCACCTGGGGGTAGGGATCAGGTGATTCTCTCTGGCCCTGCTTCTTCCTCCTGTTGTAAGCACCCTATTCCTCTTCATCCCTCACTAAGTGAAATAAATTTGTCTTGAATTTCTTGATGGGGCACCTGCTACTGGCACAAGTTGCTGATCTGGTTCAGCTGCACTTTGAGTGGCCACAGTGCTTGCTGGTGTGTTTTCATTGCCCTCCTGCTGAGGTGTTATCTAATACAGAGCAATGTCCAAGAAATCATAGTCTGGGCCCAGCACACTGCAATAAATTGCTCCTCTCTGGAACTGCCACAGCATTCTCCTTGCAAGTATTCTGTCACTTCATCAGGGTGCTGTAGTTGTTCAGGGATGAACTCCCAAGTCTGCTCCAATGAGCAGATTTCTCCAACAACTGGGCCTTTTTCTCCTACATTCCATGCCACTCATGACTATCCACCATCAGGACAGATCTCTGAAAGATCATGTTAAAAGGCTATTTTAAATTGTTACCATGGTGTGGACTGCGCTGAAGAGACCTGGCAGAGTTAGCAACAAGAACATGCTTTCCTTAACATCCAAATGGAATTCAAAATTCTCCAAAGTTGTTGTAAAAGGCCTGAAGAATGAAAAGGGGTAAAAGTCTGGGGGAAGTCATCCTTCCTTACTCCCCTGACAGTCTGGATATGATCTTTACTGGACTACTAAATATTTTGCCTGAGGCAGGGGTAGGAGAACAACACTGAAACTCCAATTGACCATCATTACTTGTTATCATGTGATAAACTGTTATCACACAATACATCAACAAAGTAATCCTGATCCTTTTCCCTGCTCTAAAAAAGTGGACTGCAAGGAGCACATGTAGGAATATATACAGGGTTAAGTACCACAACCGCATGAACAGATCAAGCAACATTGTAGCCAGTGGCTCTGTACCTAATACAACAAATTCTTGGATTAAATTTGTTTCCTGCTCTGGGCAGATCTGTTGTTATCATAACCTTTGTGTCCTACTTGGACACCAAATTAGGGTTGTCATGGTTTAGGAATTGTATTCTCAAATTTAATGTTCCCACTGAAACACTCCAAACTCCACTTAGGCGGCGTGGAGAGGAGAATTGCAGGTACAAAATGTGAAGGTCATGGATTGTGATAAGAACATGGTAATTTACTGGAAACAGCAATGAGATAAGAAAACAAACAGTAACCGCAACAATATTAATAACAAGAGAGTAGAAAAGAGTGATTCACATGCAAAATTCTACTGAGCTTGATCACAGCCACATTGCCTGGACTGCTCCCTCTGGCTCAGAGCCAGCCTTACCCCACTGTTCCCTCCACTTTGCTTTCTTGACAGAAGGAACCACTTCCCCTGGAAAAGACTCCCCCCTACCCCTGGCAATGATGTCAGGTAATGTAGAACAATCTCCCGGTTCTAGCCATGTCCCCTCCAGCTACTTCAGAAATTATCCCTGTCTGGCTGGAACTAGGACAGTAGATATGTGTGTAATGTGTACCTATGCTCTTAGCAGAGTACACATCTCTAGATTAATAGCATGTCCCATTTACCGAAGAGAGGGGCTTGTTAGACTGTGCTACAGCTTCTATGCCCTTTGCACAGAAGACAGAGGCAGAGATAAGGACTGATGATGGGATGCTGTGTGCATAGTCTCATGCTGCTGTGAATTCAGGATGTAATTCGAGGCACAGCCAAGGACTTAACTTTAGGAAGATGTGCTGGAAAAGCCCACTTGACAGATTGAATATACTGCCTTTTAGACCCCTGTGAATTGAAATACACTTGAAGAAAATTCAAGTTGCAGTAAACTGAAACAAGGAAGTTCAGTTTAATGGAATTTTAGTAATGACAAAACAACACAAGATATTCCTACACACAGACAAATTGGGAATAATTAGTGGCAGTAACTTGTTGATAAAAGAAGACTAAGTCATCATGTTTTACACAGCAGGAGTAAGAAAACAGGTTTAGAGGGGTTGGAATTACATAAATGTTTAATTATGTTGAACAAAATATTTATTCAGTGATCTCAACAGTGCACTGCTGAGTTTGAGGAGTTATTCTTGAATGCTTACCAAAGTCTGTTATTAAAATAATGTGGTTTTTATCTGAGAGACTTAAAGAAACAGAGATATGAGAATTTTTATCCAAACTGAGATGAAAACCAGTTGCATGTCTTTAAGTACAAGGGTTTAGGAAACAAGAAGATATGCAAAAGTGATTATCAGTGATTATAGGTGGAACTGAGAAGTGGGAGGTGGGTGACTGTACTGTATTTCCCTGGTCCTTAGCGTTTTGTGCAGTTGTAGGCACTGAGAGTACTGTTCATAAAACTCCATCAGCATTTACTCAAGACCCAAGAGTTAGCCAGGCTTTAGGTTCAGCTGCAAATTTAGCATTAGTCACTATTTGAAACCAATAAACCTGTATCTGCCTCTTCTGGTCTGTCTTTATTATAAATACTTCATGTGCTTTTTTTTTTTTTTTTTTTTAGCTCATACTTCATATAAGAGGACTCCTACCTAAGTGTGGTTCATCTATAAGGAGCAAAGTACTTAGGAAGATTTGTGACCCAGTCTGATCTCATTTATACTGATGTAAAAAGGAGCTAAGATTTCAGATTGGCACTTGGTGAAAATAGATGCTAACTCCTGGGCTAGTTTTTTCTGCATAATCTTATCTGTCATACTGACAAAGTAAGTTTCAGTTTAATGATTCAGTAACTTACCACTGCCATCTCTTCTGATTTGCAGATGGGCTTCTTCCGGCGGAGGTACAAAGAAATCATTGAAGCTGAAAAGAGCAGAAAGGAGAATGAAGATAGTTGGAACTGGGTCCAGAAAAATCAGTAAACTGCCCATGAAAACAAAACTGCCCGGTCATGTGACATGCACTTGCTAGTCTATATATCTTGCTCTTGTATCTTCCATATGTGGAAGAAGGAATCTTCTCCAGATTTTTCGGAGACCCCATTGATGCTGTATCTTTATTACTCCCAAAAGCTAGGGAATGTATCCCGAGGCAACCACTGCAGCCATGTCAGGTGACTGGAGCAATTCACACTTCATTTAAGAGTTGAACTTTGAACTTTGGTAACCAAGCTGCAGTGCAGAGCAATATTTATGAATCCAACTATGTAGTATGCCCTCAGGGGAAGACTTTTACCTAAGAATATTTTTTATAAATACAAGCTTTTTATATTGAATATGTCTTTATATTTGTATCAATGTTTTATAATTTCTATTGAATAGCTATATAGTTCACTCAAGCACTGATATCTGGCTAAATCTTTGGAAATACATATATATATAAATTCTATTGTACTTTTAAACATCCATGCAAGAGAGAAAAGAGAGATTTGCAGATAAAAGTAGCTGAAATCCTCATACGCTTAATTCACAAGGCTTGTTAATATCATATATAGATCATTTAATAGAAATAGGCCAAAATCTTTTTACTGTCTCCTTCTTTAAGTAAAATTTGGTGTTTGATTTATAAGCTACAGAACCTGAAGTGTTTCACAGTTGTGATACTCTGTATCTTGAGTGTGTCCTTTACTAGCCTGGATAGGAGAGGATAAAAACACTTCAGTGACATGTAGCAAGATGTAGCTTGCATTGGCTCACTGGAGGCACCACAGAATGTTGTCTTCGGGAAGTTTTTTTTTGCAGTCTCTAGGACTGTACAGTTGAGATACAAGAAGGATACAATTGAGCCAACCACTATGGCATTGACAAATTCCTTTAAATAATAATAAGTAATTAAGTAATATTATATTAAGATGGATAGTCTTAAAGCTACTGTTAAAGATTGTGATCTGTTGCTATCAAAGCAAATGATAAATTGCTACATGCTATGAGCATTATGTCTGCCTTGTGAGTTATATACTTGAGTCATGAGTTTGTTTATATGATAATTTTAAGAGAGATGAGTAGATGCAAGAATTAAAATGTTTGGATATTTGAGTCTTGAGATTGCCTGTCTGGATGTTCCAAGTACTGAATGTATTTCCTCAAGAATTTAGAAGGAAGTTTAGTTAAGGCACAGATGTTATTGGATCTCAGCTTGCCACTTTAATTGCTAGTAATTCTTCAACAAATTGTTTGTTTGATTAGAAGAAATCCAATTGTAATTAATTCAAACAAGTTTCTTCAAAAAGGTCTTGGATTTCTGAATAGAAATAGTGGAACTGTGTAAGACTTGGGTTTAGATTCTACTTGTATTTTGCACTTTGTGTAAATAAGGAGTAAATGTCATGTTGGTATAAAATTCATGTGAAGGAAAGAAGGGCCAAGCTCTGTGGCAGAAAGTGAAACCAGGATTAAAAGGTTGCAGGATGTCTTCTTCCTTAAGGGTGTGGTAAAAGAACAGCTGGAAGTTTGGAAACTTGAATGCAAAGAACATGCAAGAAATCTGCTTGAGAATAGGTCTTGCTCTTCCTTGCCATATTCATAATAGCTACAAATTATAAAAATGGACCACCAACATATTCCTGTTTGCTTTTTACCACCACCACCAAGTGTCTGCTATCACTACAGTATTGGTTGATATTTATTAACTATTAGCTGTCAGCATGTGTTAGGGAGAAAATAGTTTTAAAGTGAATTAAGTGTATTGATTCAACATGACAAGAAAAACTATTAGTCTATTCAACTATCTTTCTTAAAACAGTAATTGTTGATTTGACAGATTCTGTGTGACAAATGATCATTTAAGCCAAAATCCATAGCAAAATCCTGTTATAAGCATATGTAGTGGAGTACAGATATTCCAAGAGAGTGCAAAACCAAAAGACTAGTGGCATTTGACTGCATTGGTGTATTATCATCTAGAGACAGAATAGTAGACTGGCTTGGGTTGGAAGGGACCTTAAAATCTAGTTGCAATGCTCTTGCCATGGGCAGGGAGACTTTTTACTAGAGCAAATCCAAATCAAAGTTAAATCCAGTCTGGCCTTGAACTGCTGTATTATCAGAAAGTCAAAAAATTGATAGAGTGGCTTGTGTTGGAAGGAACCTTAAAGATCATCTAGGTCCAACTCCCTGCCCATGACCATGCCAGTTTACTGAGAGCCCCATCCAACCAGGCCTTGAACACTTGCAGAGACTGGCCATCCATGACTTCTCTAAGCAAGCTGTTCGAGTTTCTCATCACCTTCACAGTAAAGAGTTTCCTTCAAATGCCTAATCTATATCTGCCTCTAATATTGAAGGTTGCTGAATTCTTTGCAGTATATGTAACAGACAATGGTTAGTTTTGTTAAACAACAAAAGCTAATTGTCGAGTTTTTCCTCTTAAAAAAATTTAAGTCGGATAGAAATTGGATGTGAGATTGATTCACAGCTATAAATTGAAATTGCTTAAAGTACTTGGTTAAAAAAGGGGTCTTTTTATTCCTGTAAGAATCTCCAGTATCTGCCCTCTCTAGAACTGAGCCCCTCCAAAATTATTGAAAAGTAAAACTGATGAAAAAATAATTCAGGACACATGTGAAACTACTTGCGAATTAAACTAAGTTTAAAAGTTTCCATTCAAAAAAGATGAAAGTTCCCTTTGAAAAGCTGAAATTATCAATTTCCACTTTTTAAACAAAATTTTATTTTGCAATCTGACAGAAATGCTTCCTTACAATATTTTAAAAATCAAAATTAGTTATACCTTTGAAACATCTTTTTAAACTATATAAAGAAGAGAGTTTTAAAAAATTACAATTTCAATATTTCAGATTTTATTGGACTTTTTTTGTTTTGTTTTGTTGCAAAGCAGAAATGGTTTTATTTAAAAAAAAACCCAATAAAGGTAAATCGCATTTGAGCCCACAATGGGCTTTTATTTTCTGATTTGAATTGTCATAGAATTGATCCAGGACAAATCATCCCTTAGTGAAAATCTAGCTGTTGGCCAGGTAAGTGCCCTATTTATGAAAAAATCCACAAATTCTTAGTATCTTCACTGCTAGGTACTCAGTTGTTTTGTTGTCATGGATGGTTTTGGTTTTACTCTCCAGATTTTTTTCTCCTTTTTTTTAATCAAATTCCATTGTGGCTTTTACTTGTTTCCAGTTAGGATTGTTAGATTTGACAATAAATCATATCAGTTCTTCATATTAAAGTATGCAGATGCAGATGCATCTTTCCATTTCTTAAAAAGCAACCAAAAGAAAAGTCCCACTATGATCTGTGGGTTGCAATCAGTTTCTAATCCCAAAATCTTACAAAAATGTAATACACTTCAAGAATGTCTAGAATATAGTTCTGCTGTAGAACTTCTGGGTTTGGAGTTTTTCAATTAAGAAATTGTCCTAATTACTTTGGAAATTGCTTTTAGCACTCTGGGAGTTCCCATCTGGGAGCTACTTGTTAGTTTCTTTGTGCTGTTCTGCTTGCACAAAGGCTGGGGGTAGTCATTGTACAAGTATGCTCCAGTCAATCCATCTTGAGACAATCTCATCAGTTTTCTTGGACAACTTCATTGAGAGGTTTGCTGAATTTACATTGCCATTTTTCCCAGCAGGCTCACTTTACACTAGCTATAAGCTATGGAGGAAGAAGGTTAGAAATGGGGCAGTAACATTTTCAAATGCTCTGGCATCTGAGATAGCTAAAGCTTGCAGCGTACAAGTGTCTTCTTACAAATAGTACCCCTAAAGATGATCAGAAAGAAAGGTAGGGGAGGGAATAAAAGAAAAAATAATGCAGAGCTGGTACTGTTGTAATCCCATATAGTTTCCATCTTGATTTCAAGAAGATTACAGTCATTTCACAGTTTCAGTGGCCCACAGCACAGGGATAAAGCCACCTTTCACAGCTGTTTTCATTTAAAAACCACAGACATTGGGTCTTGAAATTTCTCCCCAAGCAACAGCACAATTAGTGCTCCAAGAATGTCACTGGTATTCTCTTGGCCATTGTAGCTAACAAAAACACCTGCTATTTTTTTTTTCTGAATAAACTTGTTCTTTTATTTTAATTGTAATGAGGAAGTCAGCAAACTGTAGAAAATACTGGATCAACTTCTGAATTGAAGTCATCTCATGGGTTGCTTGGGTTATCTGAGAGAAATTATACCTGATGTAAACTCCAAGCCTGTAAACCACTTGAGCGATCTTTTCATTTCAAAATGGTGAAGACTTCTGCAGTGCCAAGCCCAACAGTGAAAACAGCCCTTTCAATGCCCAAATACATGAATGGTAATGGCCCCATATACCAAGTCAGTAATGTGCAGGTAGCCCAGCTTGCTGAAAGCGATTGATATGAAAAGCTTCTCTTTGACAATATGTAGTATCAACTTTCTTGAATGTCTTCTGTTTATGGGCACATTTTGGAGTCTTGCACAAATTTAAAGCATAGCATCAATTTGACATGGAAATATATAATACTGTTTTCACTAAAGAATTAAGGGAGTCATGGAACTAACTTCTATCCTTTGTCCGAGTCTACCCACTTGCTAGGTTTTCTTGGATATAAAAGAAAGTAGAAGTTCATTCATTGAATGTGCATTGATTAAACTGGCATGAAGACGAATTTCTTTTGATTTGCATGCACGGTAGAGTACCTGCACCATCATCCCTTCTTTTTATCAGAATGTCACTGCTTATATATTGTAAAATTGTATGTTTCTTTTTGTGAACTTGTTTTTGGAAGAATGTGTTCACTCTTACTGATATCACTTGTATTTAGAAGCTTGTATTCACCTGTATTCTGATTCACTTGCACTGTTTTCAAAATGTCAGGTTTACAAAAAATACAACTTTTTGGAATAAAAAATGGCTGCAAAATTATCCTAATAATATAATTTTGTCAGTTATTGTCATTGTGTAACTCAAGTACTTTTCCATTAACTGGGTGAGACATTTTCTCCTGTATGTTTAAATTAAATATAATATTGTATGTGCTTATCTGTGTGTGGATAATTGACATCTTTTATTGTAATTCTATGACTTATCAAACTGTTTGGAGACAAAGAGTACAACTGACTTGACTACAGTATTTTAAAATCATCAAAATACAATAAAGGTAGTGATAATTATTTATATTTCTTCAATCTTGCTTTATCAACATCAAATCAAACCCCATGTGATTGTGATACTGACCTATGGTAAGAGTGTCAGCCTGTGTAACCAAAGTTCTGTTTCAATCTATGAATTTGGATGAAAGTTGAATTTTTCAGCTTCATGTGCTTTTCCTGCAAGGATTTATAGTCCATAGTGGCTGGACTATAGTAACTAAATAATATATATGAAATTATGTTTTCAACTTGATACCAACTAATGCCCATGCTTACTGGTCACCTATATAGGTAGCAGAAACTGAGTGTTAGGTTTTACTTCTACAACTCTTGAGTGTTTCAGTGTTCTCCAGACATACTAAAGCAGTCTGTTTCCTCAGTATTAAGACTGTTGGCTATATATCTAAGAACGGGCTGGGTTAGGGCCTAACCTGTGACTCAGAGCACATTTGTGCTGGTGGAAGACCACAGATTTAGGTACCACAATGCCAAAAGCATTGGAGAGTTCCAGCTAGAAATGGGTTCTGACATGAAGGTAACACCCTTCAAAGCAAAAATAAATGTTCTCGGTCATTGCTGGCCAAAAGTGGTAGGAGAATGCTGCTGGCAACAGGAATGTAATGCCCAGTTTGCTTTTGGAGATTAGTGGAAGCACTAGTGCTGCAGCAGCTAAAGTAATAACCAGGGACTTTTGGATGTATTAAAATCTCTTTGTTGTCATGTGAGCATGTAAGCCGGCAGTGTACATCCCCATCTAGGGCCAGAGGATTGATGAGCTAATGCTGTCCTCTGTGGGGCTCACTTCTTATCTTCTTGATAAGCAGAGAACAGCAGTTTGTACATAGCAGGATTTTGTGTGTTTTGTTACCCCAGACAGCTTTTAAGAACTCTGTAGGACTTCTGTGGCAAAGTGGTTTTGTTTTAGGAATCAAACATACAACTTCGAGAAGATTTATTTCTTCCAGTTTCACCAAGAAAGGAAGAACTAGATCAAACTTCAGGAAAAATAAGATATTCTTTAACAATGGAAAAAAACAGCTCATTTGTTAGCATGCTGCTCAGCCTGGCTCCCGTGTCTCGACTGGAACTCGTCTGACATTTTGGCTGTCTATGCCTGCCATTGGCCTGCTCTTTGGATTGGACGTAATGGAAGTTTCTCTGCTAAATCTTTTCCATTTAGTAGTGAAATACCCCTTGAAAAAGATAGGAGACTTGCCCCCATGCCTTTTGGGTCTAGTAAGTTGCAAACTGACCTGAGTAGTCCTGGGTAAGATGTCTTGATTTGATTAAAATTCTGGATGCATAACACACTGGATAACTGAGATACCAAAGGCCTAAGGACAGTGTCATGGGAGTCATTAAGGATCCAAAGTAGATTTTAGTGTCCTCTGGCCCCACTTTGCTTACTACCAGAATTGAAATATGATGAAGAAAGCTATTTTGTGTAGATTCAAATGCACAAATGTGTTCAAAGTCATATGACTGTTTACTACAACAAATCCAAAATTTCAATATTCAAATGGCTGCAAATGGAGATTTTATTTGCAAGTGGTTGTGACAGAAATAAAGAATGAGTGGAGAAATTAATCTTATTAATAAAAGAGCAATGAAAATTATTTTATCATGTCTTGGTCATTCTATAATATGTGAGTGCTGGAAAGGAATAATTCACATGTTTCTAGTTCAATTCTACTTGGCTTTTTATGTAGCTAATGCCATTTTAATGCTTGGACTTCTAGGTATGCAATGTTTTAGTAAATTAACCTGCAGTTAAACAGCTGTAAAGAATCAGAAATTAATGAAGTAGTAACCCTGAGCAGAGATGTCTCTGCTGCAGATATGCATTCAGAAATGATATATTGACTTGCATTAAATTGTTCTAGTTTTATACCAGCACAAGTGAGAAGAGACTCACATGGGCTCCCCTGAAGCTGAAGGACACACATAATGAGACAAACTTTCCACTAACCTATGTAAGGGGTAATGTACAGTAATTTTTGTCATTTAAGCAGTATTCCTCTGGACTTGGAATCTGAGAGCTATGTAATTCAATCTGAATGATGCTGCTCATAGTCAAAAAGATAAAACAGTAAAGGAAGTGATTGCTTTATCCAGCAGAGAACACTTCATAGAGAATGTATTCTGTCCTACATCAGTCTCTCAGTGGAGAGAGGCCACTTGAGAACTGGGAATGACCTGCCCCCTTACCTTACCCCTAACTTAAATCATCAGACTAATTACTAAAATTATTATTTTACTATGTTGATCTTAGGTGAATGGCACACTCTGAATGATAACTAGACTTCTAGACTAGCATGCATGTTGATATTAGGCAAGTTTTCATTGTAATTTATATTTACTGGTTGGACCTAAATTACTAAAAAATCAACCACTAACTTTGCTAAACAAAGCATTCCTTCCCTTCTCAAGCAGTGATATGATATGATAGTCTTAATACTGTAAGCTAGTTTAAGAAAATGTGGGTCATATCCTCTAATATGACTAGTATCCTCATTTGTCCTGAATTTGAATCACTAATTTATTCAAAGGCACCTTGAATAATTAGGAAAATCTCCTTAAACTGATTGTATCTCGTGATGCCTACAAAAATAGCAGAGCAGCATCCTACTCTTCACCTATTGCAAACCCAAGTGCCTTACTACTTCCTGCCATTACTTTTTCCTGTACCATTTGTTTTATTGACCTGGTGCCTTGGACCATAGAAACTGCAGGATTTGGCATGCCCTTAGTTCAGTCTATTATTTCAAAGACTATATTATAGATGCTAAAAGCCTCACTACTTGAAACCTGGACAGACCTTGAATCCTAGAGAGAATAAAACGCAAAATATTAAGACTGTAAAAACATTTGATTGATGTAACATTGTAAAAACATTTTGTTTAGGTGTTTTTATTTCCTTATGGGAAGCACTTGCAGCACAGGGCTGAGGTAATTGGAACAGCTGAATGAATGTTAATCTGAGGGAGTTTAAGCACACTGTCTATAAAGCTGATGTAGTTCTTGAGCAATCCAGCAATGATCAATTCATTGTTATTACAAACAACCTGCCAAAGAAAACTTACAGGCTATTGAAGATCAGATGACTGAAACACCAGATCAGACCAACTCTATTCACTAATGAATGTGACCATTAGCCTTCCAGTTCCAGTCAACTGCATTGAATGAGACCCTGGTGACAATATTGAATAAAGTACATTAGGGATTAAAGATTTTATTTTTTAATTGAATGTATTGTTTTTTTGGTTTTTTTTTGTTTTGTTTTTTTTTTTTTTTTTTAAATTAGAACCTAAAGTAGCTGAGGAAAGAAAGGATTTGGAAAAGATACTGGAAGTGGAATGAAGGTTGCTCACTGGATCGCCTTAAATATTCCTTTCCTAGGTTTCTGCAATATTCAGGAATGGAATCTGAGTGAATATTTTCTCCCCACAAAACTTCATTTGTTTACTTTACAGCCTAATACTAGCACTGAAAAGTACACCAAATGAAACATTGGAGGTAAAACTGACACCATGTAAAAGAAAGCATCAAGTTTCTGTGTACAATTTTGTGTTAGTGAGATCTTGAACAATAAGTAGAAAAAACACCCTTTCTGTTGCCTTGAGTGTTTTATTGTTAAAAAGCTGAGATGACATCTTAACAGAAATCATGATTTTTACAGTCTTTGGGAGGCAAGCGACCTCTTCACAACAGCAATAAAAACGTAAGTGGTTTGAAAGATACCTTGATGTCTAAGCAGTGGTACTATTTCCTCATTAGAGTTAGCCTCACATCAAAGAACTTTTCATTTTTGTTGTTATTGCAGAAATGACATTAAAATAAAAACTTTTTTTCAGCTTTGATGCTTTCATTATTCTGTCTAAACTCCTTTTATGCTATTAGCTGTCCACAGCTGCTCCCAGGATGATTCAGCCCTTTTTAGTTCTTTTACAAACCACTTTATATCAAAGTGTAACAGGCTCCATAATATAAAGTAGTATAGCCACAGCACTGGAAGTTACATGCAAATGTCTAGACAGGATTTCTTCACTGGCAGCCACTGGGATTTTGGGTTAGTTACGCATTGTAGGCATTTCTTACTTTTGTGTGGACTTCAAAAAGCACATTAAGAGAAAACCAGGGTTATTGAAAATCTTTCCTTTTAGAGAATTTTCTGAAGCTTTAAATTGAAGTTTCTGGTATTCTTACTAGATGCCTCTGTGATTCTATGCTACCACATAATATTTTGCATCTTTCCCATAGCAGTTTTGTGCAAGTGCTCCATACAGAGAAGAAGGACCCACTACCCCCTTGTCTGTAGCTTGCCCAGGGTTGCTGCCATGTGATCATTAGCCCAGCAAGCACTTACCATGCTAGCATGTAAAGACCAGAGTAATGGGTTGAAAGGGCTTAAAATTAAACCAAAAGAGGGTGGATTTAGATTAGTATCTCAGTTTGAGACAAACTGGGAGGAAACACCCCAAACATGTCTTCTTATAGAAGGCAGGTTTCAGCAAACCCCCCCCTCCACCCGGTTTGAAAAAAAATCTCTGGAGGAAAGTGAAATAAAACATGTTTATTTAACAAGCAGGCTGCTTTCAAGCATGGAAAAAAAAAGCAAAAGAAAAAGAATAATGTTAAATATTAAAACCTCTCACTTGCAGAGAAGAGCTGGTAGATTCAGAGACCTTTCTGTAGGTGTGGCTCAGCTCCCTTCCGGATCCAGACCTGGCCTCTGGGCCGTGGCATAGGGGAGCCCCTGGCAATGTTCTGATGGTACAGACAGGAGAAAAGCTAAACAGTTCCAGGAGAAGAGGAAACCACAGTCTAAGGAAGAACTTCTTGCTTCAGCCAACTGAAAAAAACTAGCTAAAAAGCAAAGAAAAGCTCCCCGTCTCCCTCCAGAAAACAAGAGAGCCGAGACCCACAGGGAAAAAAAAAACAAGTGAGTTATCCGTATTTGGAGCATAGGTGCCGGAAGAATTCCACTGCCTTTCCCCCTGCCATGCTTCAAACTTAAAGCTACAGGACTCTTGTCTGGGCAAAGAGCAGCTGATAAGGGATACAAGACCGTTCAGTTACCTCAGGACATTCCACCTCTTATTCCATGTTGTTGGCTTTATGCCCAAACTAATATAATTCTACACACACATATTTATACATACATATATACAGCTATATACAGATAATGGCAGTGACATTCAGCAAACAGTGATATTTACGCATGATTCTCACCCAATATCAGATCTCCCTGCAGTACACATCACGTTGTTCCATCTTTCTGCATTATCCACCATGTGCAACCTGGTCCCTGAGCAAAGACAATCCCACAGATGGGTTTGTCTTTACTGGAGGCAGAATTAAACCAAACAGTCTTTCCTAACAAACCTCTGACATGCACCACTGGGACTTTGTCTCCGTCTGCTATATACAGGGGCCAGATGGGGCAGGGCCTGCTCGGTTGGTGGAGCCCTGGGTGTTAATTAACTAGGTGGCCTTTGCTAAATACACCTCCCAGTTTTTGAAAGAACATCCATCCAGTGCCTTCAAGGTGGTTTTTAACAATCCATTGCACCTCTCCACTTTCCTGCAGCTGGTGCATGATAAGCAATATGGTACACCCATTCAGTACCACATTTCTGTCTTGGTTTGAGGGGAAGTGAGTTTTTCAGGAAGCTGAGGTCAAACCAATCAGTGGTCAGGTTTGAATGTTGGCACCTTTAGTGGCCACTGAGGGGTTGGA
>VXBR01003461.1:112801-241781 GCA_013400215.1 Cisticola juncidis
GGACTCCCAGAGGGACTTCCTCTTTCTGTCTCTGCTTTGAGGAGAGGAGCATCCCCTCCCCTGCCCAGTTGACCAGGCGGGGTGGGGGAGGGAAGCCAGGTTGGCCTGGCTGAGGTAGGCCCAGGCCTGGGGTGGGGGGGAAAGAGAGAGAACGGGACTGGAGCTGGGCCAGCCCCATCCAGGATGGAGGGGTGGAGAACTTCAGAGGTGCCTTCAGTCCCCCGTCCCCGTTCTCCCTCCTCCCCCTCGTCCCGTCTCACCCTGCCCCCTCCCAGGGAGAAGGTGCCGAGCTGCTGCATGTGGGAGCTGCCAGAGCCTGTGAGTGAGTGCCTGAGCTGTGGCCTTGCTGGGAGACACAAGCTTTTAACTCTTTCTGAGGCAGAGGAAAACTATTCCCAGACATGGATTCTCATGGTTGGTGGTTTCAGAAGAGAGAGAGACCGCCTGGGACCGAGATGATAACGGACGATAGAAAAGACCCCCAGATCGGCTAGAGGTGAAGAGGAGTGGCCGTTTGGCTGGACTTTTCTTGCGTAATGTTAGCCATAGACGAACCCTGAACTCTCCTGATTATAAATAAGACTGTGTTTGGGTGGATGCTTTTTGGCTCAAAACCAAAGACTTTGTGGCCTGTTCTTGGAACCCTCGGGCCCAGGGGTAAATGTGGGGGGGACTGCTTGTCCCAATATGAGAAGATGGCGGGTTTTTGGTACTTGGCCAAACATCCTTAAAAGAGCCCTATATGTAGTTTTGGTCCATGGATGGTGGTGAGAGCACTGGACATGGAAAGGAGGGTGTCACCCTGGCAGACTCCTCCGGGCAGTGCCATGGGTGACATTGGAACACGGGATGGTGTTCCTGTGTTTCCTGTGGGGGGGCGGTCTGTGGTGCGAGAGAGACTCCTCTCTCCCTGGATGGATTGGGGATTGTTTTTTTTTGAGGGATGATGACTTTGATGGGAACACAGGGGTGTGGAAGGTTTAAGCAAGTAAGATGAGGGTAACGTGCAAGTGTTAACTGTTTGAGCATGTAAGGGATGGAAATTGGGGGGAGGAGAAGAAATGTTCCGGGAGGTTTTCATTTCTGTTTCTGGGTGGTTGGGTTTTCTTTTCTTATTGTCTGTAGTTATGTATTTTAATAAAGTTGTCTTTCTATTTCAGGTTTAGGCCTGCTCTGCTCTGTTCTTGACCACATCTCACAGTGGTTCATATGGACACTCATGGGTGAACTGGCATTTGGCCAGCATCAACCCATGACAGTTTCCTAGCCCAGGTCTTGATAAAGCTGTTCTTGAAATGAGTCCTGTTGTCAGACTCAATTCTCTTGGGGGTACCATGCCTCCAAACGACCTGCATTTCAAGGCCCAGGATGGTGTTCCAGGCAGTAGTATGAGGCAGAGGGTACATTTCCAGCCATCCAGTGGTGGCTTCCACCATGGTCCGCACGTAGCGCTTGCCTTGGCGGGGTTGGGGAAGGGTGATGTAGTCAATGTGCCAGGCCTCTCCATACCTGTATTTGGACCACTGCCCGCCATACCATAGGGGCTTCACTCGCTTGGCCTGCTTGATTGCAGCACACGTCTCACAGTCATGGATATCTTCAGAAATGCTGTCCATGGTTAGATCCACCCCTCAGTCTCTTGCCCACTTATAGGTGGCATCTCTGCCCTGATGACCTCAGGTATCATGGGCCCATCAAGCTAGGAACAACTCTCCCTTGTGTGGCCAATCTAGGTCTATCTTTGACACCTCTATCTTGGCAGCTTGGTCTGCTTGCTCATTGTTTCGGTGCTCCTCATTAGCCCAACTCTTGGGGACATGGTCACCTACATGGCAGACTTTCACAGGTAGCTTCTCTACCTGGGCAGCAATGTCTTTCACTCATCAGCAGCCCAGATTAAGGAAAATCCTACACTGCCAGTTGGGCTTTTTCCACTTTTCCAGCCATCCTCACAGAGCTTTGGCTACCATCCACAAATCAGTGTAGATGTAGAGCTTTGACCACTTCTCTCTTTCAGCAATGTCCAGGGCCAGTTGAACAGCTTTGAGTTCAGCAAGTTGTCTCAATCCACCTTCCCTTTCAGTAGCTTCTGTGACCTGTCATGTGGGGTTCTGTATGGCTGCTTTCCACTTCTGGTTTGAAATAAATCCTCCTTTTTAAACCCTCTGAATTCCAATGCTAGCTCGGGCCTTAGAAGGCTTTGGAAGAATATTCCATGGACAAGATAAAGGACCCAAAAGAGGCTCTGACCCCCAGCTGCAGTTAAGATGTTTATTCCAGGTAGTGTCCAGAGGGAAAGAGGGTGTGCACAGAGTCAGAGAGTCTTTTCTTAGCTCCTGCCAGGGAGGGGCAGTTTGGGACACAGCCAATAGGGCCAGAAAGGGGAAGGAGGGTTAAACTACATGGTACAAGCTCTAGGGGTCCCTGAGGGGGGAGAAACCATTCCCACAGGGGAATATAACATTGGTTTATCCCTACAACGTGACAGAAACTATCAATGAAAAGAGAGAAATGTGTTACTTCTGCTGGTAGTTGGTTGTACAGTGGAGCTTCCTCAGCATGTGTCATTTGTTCCTTTTCATCAGTTAGACCAAAGTGTTCACCTTTGGCCCAATTTGTAATTATTTCCAAGATCCCAGGACAATTCAGTTTTCCGATGTGGGTGCACTGTGTGATGAGAGCAATCCACTTACTCCATGTTGCATTGGTTGCATGGTGGGTAGAGAAAACCTCTTCTTTGAACATCCACCCCAGCACTGGTATAGTCGGGGTGCCAGGAGGAGTTGTGCTTCTGTGCTGATCACTCCTGAGGCAGTTTGGACTCCTTCACAGGCTGCTAAAAATTCCTTCTCTGTTGGAGTGAAGTTGGTTTCAGACTCTCTGTAGCTTCAGCTCCAGAATCCCTGTGGTTGGTTTCAAGTCTCACCAAGCACCTTCTGCCAAAGGCCCCGGGACAGGCCATGGTTCCCGGCTGCAGAGTAGAGCACGTTCTTCACCTCTGGTCCTGTCCTGACTGGGCCAAGGGCTATTGCATGAGTGATTTCCTGCTTGATCTGGACAAAGGCTTGTTGCTGCTCAGGCCCCCAGCGGAAATCATTCTTCTTGCGGGTTACAGATAGAGAAGGCTCACAATCTGGCTGTACTCAGGAATGTGCATTCTCCAAAAGCCTATGGTGCCTAAGAAAGCTTGTGTTTCCTTCTTGCTGGTTGGTGGAGACATCGTAGTGATCTTATTGATGACCTCAGTGAGAATCTGATGCTGCCCATCTTCCCACTTTACTCCCAGGAACTGGATCTCCTTGGCAGGTCCCTTGACTTTGTTCTTCTTGATGGCAAAGCCGGCTTCTAGGAGAATCTGGATGAACTTCTCTCTTTTCTCAAACAATTCCATTGCCATGTTCCCCCACACAATGATGTTGTCAATGTATTGTAGATGTTCTGGGGCCTCACCCTTTTCCAGTGCAGCCTGGATCAATCCATGGCAGATGGTGGGACTGTGTTTCCACTCCAGGGACAATCAGTTCCAGGTGTACTGCACACCCCTCCAGGTGAAGGGCAAACTGAGGCCTGCATTCTGCAGCCAGAGGAATGGAGAAAAATGCATTGGCGATGTCGATTGTGGCGAACAACTTTGCTGCCTTGGACTCCAGCTCATACTGGAGCTCCAGCATGTCTGGCACAGCAGCGCTCAGTGGTGGAGTCTCTTCATTCAAGGCACGATAGTCCACAGTCAGTCTCCATTCTCCATCAGACTTGCGCACAGGCCAAATAGGGCTGTTGAAGGATGAGTGGGTTTTACGTACCACCTCTTGGCTCTCCAGCTCTCAGATCATCTTGTGGATGGGGATCACAGCATCTCGATTTGTCCAATACTGCTGGCAGTGCATCGTCAAGGAAATCCTACTGCAGATGGGTTCTCCAATATTCTAGGCAAGGTGTTCAATTATTTAATGCCCTCTGTCTCCACAGCAGCCATCCCAAACACCCACCTGAGTCCCTTTGGGTCTTTGAAATATCTCCTTTGGAAGAAGTCTATGCCCAAAATACACTCTGGGCCAGTTGCAATAGAGTGTTTCTTCCACTGATTTCCAGTCAGGCTCACATCAGCTTCCACTAGCTTCAAATCCTGCAACTCCCCTATCATACCAGCAATAGAAATAGATTCTGTTTCCATGTGTCACAATGGGATCAGCATGCACTGTGCACCAGTGTTACCAAGGCCTTGTATTTTTGTGGTTCTGATGTGCCAGGCAAACAAATCCACATGGCCCAATATACGGTTTTCCCTGGCCTCTACCTAGCTAGAGGCAGGGCCCCTCTTGTCCTGGTTATCCTTTCTTCCCTGGGCATACATTTTAAAGGTTCTTTCAAGGGGATCAGATATGTCATCTTCTCTACCATCATACCTGGCATTTCAGCTACGGGCAACTGGAGCTGCTTCCTTTCTTGTGGAACTTCCTCTCTTGCTCTCCTTCAATTCATGCACTGGTTGCACCAGGGCAGTGGTGGGTTTTCCATCCCATCTCCTGATGTTTTCCTGACAATCACACAGGAAGAACCACAGCTCACCTCATGGGGGTGAGCTGTGGTTCTCTCCCTAGGTCTCCCTAGCTGGGGGACATCTGCATCTGGTAACAGAACCTCTGGTCTGTACTGATGGGATTTGGAGGTTTTCTTCAATATTCTTCTTGAGTTTCTGGTGATTCTCCTCCATCTTATCTTCCATTTTCTGCAGACATGTTTCCACAGCTGAGATTCTTGCATTTATTGGGCCATGCACGGCATCTGCATAAGCTCAGAGTTTCTTTGCCATAGCAGCACAGTCTCATGCCCTTCATTCTGCCTCATAATTTCTAAAGCTGAAGCATATTCTTGTGGCCCAAGTCATATGAGTTTTAGCCACATCACTGGTGTACATCTTACCAAGTCTGGACTCATAATTGTTGCATCAGCTGAGAATCTCCACCACCACCAGTTCTCTTAAGTGCTGAATCCCTTGTTCTGTGGTCTTCCACAGGGTTTGCTGTATATGGAGATTGTCTGGACACAGGTATCTTTCCCTCATGCTTCTTAAGAACCACATGCAGAGACTGAGAGGTTCAGACCTCCTTACCATCCCTTGGTCAATAGCTGGATCATGTGACAGGGATCCCAAATGCCTTGCTTCAGTACCGTTCAGAATTGTAATATTGCCTGCAGCATTCCATAGATGGACTAACCAATTTAATATAGATTCCTCAGACTGTCAAATGTATATAGATATAGATTATCTCTATACAATAGATATATAAATATAATAGAAATATATAAATAAATATATAAAATATGTAAATATATAGATATATAAATATATAAATAAATAGATATATAAATATAATATTTATATATAGATTATATATAAATATATAATCTATATAAATTATAGATTCCTCAGACCTTTCTCAGGCCACAAAGGTCCTTCATATACAGGGACTCCATAATGATTTCTGGCTCTGAGTCCTCTGCTGGCTTTGAGGGTCCTTCCCCCACATCATCATCATCATCATCATCATTATCCTCCTCCTCCTCCTCCTCCTCCTCTTCCTCCTCCTCCACTGGGCGATTGGTCTTGAATTTGTGTTTTCTTCTCGTGATAAGAGCAACTGTCATTGGCTTACTCTCCCTGTCTGGTTTGGCTGCAGCCTGAGTGACTGGGGTGTCTGCTTGATGGAGGAAGTAGGACTGATACCAAAGAAGTCTTCAAGAATCAGCACTTTATTGCTTTCCAGGACAACCTTTTATACCTTCCTCTTAAAGGCATTACATCTTTGTGCCCTATCTACCCTTCTGTGATTGTTCAGTATACCTCAGGACTCCATGTTTCATTGCCTTCCATACTGTTCACCTGTCCTACACAGTTGGAGCCCATTTAATACGAAGCTGTCTGCAGCCCCATTCGCAATCACCCCAAACTGTGCCTACAATTCCCCCTTCCTTTTCTTTTAAATAAATGCCATGTATACTATCCTTCTACAGTGCCTCTTGTCTTGTTCTTTTCAATGCTTCCTCTTGTACAGATTCTTACTTGTTTTCATAACATAGGATGTTCCCACTCTGTGGTAATTGGCACAGCTGCAGTTTATGAGGGGCAAGATTGTGTTCAGCACTTTCACTATCCATCCTCCTACAACTGTTTATTTCTGTTTTAATTATAAAATTGCAGCATCTCTAGAAAGATAAGTTTAGATAAATTGACATTGCGACATATTCACATATTTCACTTAGGACTAATAGGTAGAAAGACATGTTGAAATACAACACATAGGTTTTACAAAGAAATAAACACACTGTACTCATTATTCAGATCTCAATATTTCTGCTTCCATGCTACCAGTTCCAAAACTAATCTGTTGGTCTCTTCTGATTTGGCTTCAAGCACTTGATCTTGCTCAATCTGAGTGTATTCTTGTTCTTCTAATGTCATATTTTAGTTTTCTGTCTACACTGGTATATTTCTCTTGCAGATCTACTGCATTACTTTCTAGATTTCAGATAGCAAATTATTTTTTGTTTAGTTCTTTTTCTAACTCTTTCATCCTGTCATCTCTAGTCCTAAAAGCCTCCAATGGGTATTCAAAGTCCCTTTTTTCTCCCTCATAGCTGTTAACTTGCTCCTGCATTCTATCGAAATCTCTATACCTACACCTATAGAATACTGACAATGTCAATAGCTGTATAACTTTCTAAAACAACACAGAAGGATAAGCTAAAGGGTAGATATTTGGATATTAACAAAATCCACAGCTACATAATTCTATCAATAGCTATACAACTTTAACAACATCAATAACTGTACATAAAGTAATGCGTAAAGTATGCAAGGGTAAGATAGAGTCTATATGTTCTTATCACCCAAACGTTTCTGCTTATTGAATTCTACATGCAGCTGCAAAAATTTATATGCAGGGTGATGGAATAATAATTTTCCTGGGAACTCTATCATGGCCATTTGTAAACCAGAGCTATTTGCCACACACCAGTCCCAATAGTCAGAGGTCAAGAGCACAATCAAAATGACTGGCTCTCACTCTAACAACTAAACACAACACTGTCTGGCTTTACAAATTACAGGAGCAACCAATTCTGAGTGAGTGGCAACTGTCTGCACTGATATGATAGAAATACCCATTCTAAGAAATCTAAGGAAATCTAAAGAAATCTAAATGACATTGCAAACTGTCATGCTATTGGGTTATGAGCTCCACAGGATGGTCCTGAGATAGTAAAATATATATACTGAGAGACATGGTGGTAGCCACTTTCCAAACTTTTCTCTCTTGCATTGCTAATTCTATCTGATTTAATGCATCAGGTGCTTCTGGGGTCAAGCTCCTGGAAGATAACAAGGAGGAATCACCTTTTAATAAATCAAAAAGCAGTGCCAACAGCACATTCAGTAATTCCAACAATGGTCTGATCCAATTAATTGTACTTAGCAATTTTTGCAAGTCATTCAATGTTAATGTAGAATGCAGAGTAGTCACCATCTGAGATTCACCAGTTTGATCTAAGATTTCCATTCCCAAATACTTCCAGGGAGTGTGTTGCTGTACCAGTCGAACAATCACATCCTCTCAAATCTAAAGTTACTGAGATTACATAAAGACAGATCATAGCTACCTGCCCATCAGGATTAACAAGACTCACAGGTACTAGACTTTGGCAACTGTCAGTTTTTCCTCCAACTCCAGCCACTACTGCAGAAATTATTGTGGGCCAAGTAAAAGGCCACTGTGTCTTTGAAATAATAGTGACACCAGCTCCAGTGTCAATCATACCATCAACAGTCACTTGTGGGGGGGCGGATGGGGGACAACCTCGTACAAGTTTTAAACAACACTTCCTATTAGGTCTAGAGTCAGAAACCATTAAGGTCCAAAGACCTTAGGGGCGCCTGTAGATCTGAACCTTCCAGCCTCTCTTTCAACAGATTCTGCACCAGGTACTTGCGTTGTAAAAGGTAACTGCAACCTCTTCGCATTGAGACACCACAGCTTTCTTAGTATGCTTCATACCTTTCTCTGTTTTCCTGTTGCCTCCAATGACCTATTTCCATCTACTTTCAAGAGACCAGCTAAGCTATCTGCACCTCTTGCCAACACCAGATCTTTTCAAATGCATCATAGTGACTCTGAAATTGCTGATTCCTCTCACCTTTGACTGGGATTTAGGGTTTATTCAAGATGCTTTGGATCAGTGCATGAGTGCAAATCACCTTTTGTAAATAAACATTGCAGAAGAATAATGTAATGAAAAAGAAAATAAGAATATAGTGTGACTCATTATTCACCAGCCAAATTATGTGTATATAGACATATACATATACAGCAATTGAGCGATACAACTTTGCTTAGGTATGGTGACTGGGGGTTACAAGTGTTCACACCATGGCACAAATCTGCCCAAAATAATCTTCATCAATTACTCCAAGTAACACAAACAGCCCTTGCAAAGTAACACTTGAACGTCACACTATTACTGCATTTAACCCCTATCCCAAAGGTCCAAAAAGCATCTAACTGCATTTCCTGTACCTTGGTGTTGCCTATGGTGACCGAGACAGGTGTGATGACATCCACTCCGGCACTTTCTTTGTTTCTGGCACTGAGTGTGCTGCATAAGCCTGGAAGAGGTAGCTGGATGTATTCCCAGCTCCTGGAGGCCCTCTGGGTGGCAGTGCTCATTCCTTGCTATCAAAGTGAGAATGGCACTGTGTGTCATAGTGTCTCGGTCTGCTGCAACCTACACACGGCCCGACAGGGTGTTGCTTGCAGTTCCCCAGCACTGAAAAACTGTCAGGCTGATTAGGGCAATTTCTCTTGAAATGTCCTCTTTGACTGAAGTGAAAACAACTTCTGGAGATTTGCACAGTTGCAGTAACCTGTTTTGTAAGCTGCTCCATCTGATATTCTGTTGTCCCAACTTTGCTGCAAGCCTCAATCATATCTACCACCGCAGGATTCTGCAGTGGCAATAGAGCTTGTTTACACTCCGCATTTGCGTTATCTCGAGCCAATTGCAAAAGCAGAGTTTCTTGGGCTGCTGCATTGTCAGTTTGTTTCTCAGTCTCCTCTCTAAGACGATCTGTAAATGTGATATACAGCTCACTAGGCTTCTGCTTGGTCAGTGTCCATGACTGGCAAGGAGCCCCTACATCCAGTACATGCTGCATCGTGAGAAGTGCAAGCTCTTTTCCTTGCTGTAGCACTAAGGGGTGCAGTTGGGCTTGAAGCTGCAGGGTGTTATTTGGAGTGTCCTCCATGTGCTGGGGCGTACCCGCTCCAAAACGAGGGTCATCCTGAGAATGTTCTAAATTACTTAAGGCAACCTCATTCACTTACTGTCTCCTCTGTGACTCAAAACTCAACATCTGACTTGGGGAGAAGCAAATCTGTGCTGTCTGCTGACAGTTGAAGGGTTTAACTCATTAGTAAAGATACCTCGTAGCATAGACTGAGTGAAATGAGAAGTAAACCCATGTTGCATCACTGTGCTTCTAAAGTCTTTGATTACACTCCAGTGAAAAGGTTCTTACTCATCTGGGCTGTCACTATTATTTCACATCACCGGACATGCTACAGTCTGATTTGCCAAGTCTAACTCCTATACTTGTTCATACAATGTTGCCCAAAATCTTTTTTGGTCTGCCCCTCTTATCAGAATGGCCACTGGTTCTGGGGTATCCTGCCATAGAGGGGCAGTTGGTGGACATTTTGCTTCCTTTAATTCTGCTGGCCCCAAGGAATTGATCAAAACAGGCTCTGGTTGTGAATGGGATGTGCCATCAGCTTTTGCCTGCGAGGAGTGTTCTCACCCATCTGCAGCCTCCATGCAGCCTCCACCACAGCGTCCTGCTGGCCGCAGAGTGCAGACAGGAGCCATTCAGTGTTGCTGATACATTCCAGACAACTCTCCCTGGGGCTCAGTAGCTCCAGCTCCATCTGTGGCAGCAGTGCTTGGAAGTGACTCCTGGTTAGCTGCATGCCACCTGTGTAGTGGCAGAGGTGCCTGCTTCCCAAGAGAAGCCACAGCAGCCAACAGCGCTTCCTCAGCAACCCATGCAGGCTACTGGCCATCACCCCAAACTGCTGCAGGCTGCTGCGCTTGCGCAGGCGTTAGGGTCACAGCAGCTCTGCCATGGCCAGGCTGGGCAAAAGCTTCCCAAAGCTTTGGAATTTCATCATCGCCTCTGGGGGAAGAGCACAATTCTTGGGCGATGTCGCCAGGATACTCCTTCACAGTAGGAGCAGTCGTGGAGGGAGGAGGAGACAAAGGAGACACAGCTGCAGTGGAGGGGTCGGCTGCTGGAGCAGACACTGTGACTGGAACCGGCAGAGCAATGGTGGTGGTAGCCACTAGCATATCAAAATAGCAAGCCATATTTGTGCCCCTGCTCTATAAAAGTTATGTGCCTCAAACTACACGGTGACTACTAATTGCTTTACCCCAATACAAAGTAGTTAAAACCGAAACATAATTAGTCCAGTTTTTTTCACTTTCCTGGCCAATGCACCAAACTATTTGTCTTGGTTTGAGACAAAATGGGAGGAAACATCCTGAAATGAACATGTCCTCTAATAGAAGGCAGGTTTCAGCAACCCCTCCCCCATCCAGGCCTGAATAAGAATCTCTGGAGGAAAGTGAAAAAACACGTTTATTTAACAAACAGACTGTTCACAAGCATGGAAAAAAGAAAAAAAAAGTAATAAAACCTCTCACTGTAGAGAAGAACTGGTAGATTCAGAGTCCTTTTGGTAGTGCTCATCCTTTCTGTAAGCTCCCTCTGGGATCCAGAGATGGTCTCCAGGTTATGGCATGGGGAGAGGGGCCTGGCAATGTTCTGATGTTTCAGACTGGAGAAAAGCTGAGCAGTTCCAGGAGAAGAAGAAGAAGCCACAGTCCCAGCAAGAACTTCTTGCTTCACCTAACTAAAAAAAAAACCCTAGCTGTAAAGCAAAGAAAACTCCATCTTTGGAGAACAAGAGAGCCACGGGGAAAAAAAGAACTAGCAAGTTATCTGTGTTTGGAATACATGTGCTGAAAGAATTCCACCACCTTTCCCCCCACCACCCTTCAAACTTAAAGCTACAGGACTCATGTTTAGGCATAGAGCAGCTGATAGGGGATACAGGACCATGGAGTCACCCCAGGACAATTAGGAAGAATAAGAGGGTGGTGAGCCTGTGGAACAGGATATTCAGAGCAGTTATGATGGCCCATCACTGGAAGTGTTTGAGGGTAGGTTGGATGGGGCTTGGAGCAACCTGGTCTAGTGAAAGGTGTTCCTGGCCATAGTGGAGAGGTTGAAATTAGATGATCTTTAGGGTCATTCTATCATTCTTTGATATCTGAATTGGTCCCACTGTTTCACAGTATGCTCTTTCTAAAGAGAGGCCTGGAAAATAGATTTTGATACTGTGAAGCTCAGACAGAGACCCAGGAGTTGATGGTATCTGTGGAGCACTAACCTGAGAGAGCTTCTTTAATTCACTCGGGAGTTGAAGGTTACAGAGGTAACTGAAGAAGGACAGTGAGTGAGATGCAACTAAGGGCTGGGGTGAGAAAGAAAGAAGATTGTAAAGCATTATTTGAGACCAATTTACCCAACAACCTAAATTATTTTATCTTTAGAAGAAGTGATAGGCATAAAACTTTTCTGAGATAATTATAGGATCTGCATCTTGGACACAACCAAGACATCCAGCTTAAGGCTGAATGAATACTTCCCCACTGCTCACTGAAGCAGAACATATCTGAGGCATTCCCTTGCTGCATGTTATGTTTTCCCTCAGAGACATTTCCTCTTCCTTTGCATACTTCTCTTTTATCCATATTCTTATCTTGACTTCTCTTTCTCTCAAATATTGTTGTAGTTGCTCTAACAACAAAATCCTGAAAAAAATAACTGGAAACTGAGAAAATAAAAGGAATGTTCAACCCTTTCCTTGAAATGGTTGCTGGAAACCATAAATGACTGACATAATGGAGCCAAGACTCAGTCTTCCCTGACCCCATACCTATCATAAACTGCTCAGCTTTACCTTGTTACAATTGCCTTGATGGATGCTCCTTACTTTAGGGAAAAGACAGTGGAGGGGAAGCAAATGTGACACTTTTGTTACAAGTGTCACTTGTGTGACTTGTGTAATTTGTGTGATTATGTGTAGCAAAAACAGTCAAAACATGGGAAAGTGCTGTGAAAGGGCAATGCACTATATTTACACATCTGTATGCAAGAAAACTCTGCAGCAAAGCTGCTTCCAGGACTTCTCTGCCCTCCCCAATTACAGAACTGCACTTCTGTATGTTTTAGGGTGAAATCCTTTCCCCTTAAGATCATCACAATTTTTTACTGTTGATTTTGGTGGGAGCAGGAACTTGAACTAAATAAATATTTTACGGCACCATCATGTAGTATACATATACTTCTTGGGGGAAAAAGTCAGATATTCATTTGTGATGCCATGTGGCAAAGGATGTGTCCATATGGCCATGTTCGCAGCAAACAGGTAATACCTCTGAATTCAGTAGGCACCAATGTGTCACGGTCCTGAGGAGGCTGAAAGGGAAAAAAAAATATTGATTCAAATGAGGCCAAGATTGAACCTCAAGTCTTAATGTAGCAAATGTTACTGCAAACCCACACAGAGCTGGTGTAAAGTGCAAATTACCATTGGAATTTGACATATTCATTATCAAACTAACATCATTAGTTTATACGAGTATAGGTAATTAGAAGAGAGGTTTCAGTTTCTTTAAAAATGGGAATTTTATTAACAAAATGACCAACTTTCTTTCAGTGAAGGCAAGTCGTGCTGCAGGAAGAGACATAAATTTGAGAAAAGAGCTGAGAGCCAATATTTAGTGAAGATAGCATCACTCTACATCTACTCTACTGTGGAGAAAACAGACAATAACTCACTCCCTTGTGTAAACAGATATTAGGTAGAAGAAAAGTAACCATGGCAGAAGAAGCTTCATTTGCAAAGGCAGATTGAAAGTTACTGAAGACAGAGTAAAGATACTCAGGGAACATCATGAGACCTTGTTGTCAGGTGCCATAGATAGATTTGGTTGTTTTCTATTGATCTTTATTTTTTTTTTAGTTATTTGGTGAAACAACCCACTCCCTCCCTTCCACCCCTCCCTTCCCCATTTGATAACTCCTGTATGAAGTTAAGTGAAGTTGTACTACTTATCCTGGGCAATGATACTTTCCCTATATTTGAGCATAACTGATGAAGATGCCAACCTTTTCTCCTCAGAGAGTTAGTTGCACCTTGGCACATTGCTATTAAGTTGAATCTGGTTCCATCTTTTTGAATATCTGTGGGAGAAGAGAAAAAATATAATAGATGGTTTAGGTCATGTATGTATAAATATTATATATTTTTGAAAAAGCTACATGCAGGGGGAAAGAAACCTACCCAGACTGCAATCTGGTGTAACTTTCTTGCACTTCTAGCTATGTTTTCTTATTGTTTGTCAATAACCTGCAGCGTTAACGGGAGCTTCCAGAGCCTTGTAATTCTATTGTAGAGTGACCTCTCATGAGTTATGTCACTCAACTTCTGTTTGAATCTGTGCCTTTTACTGTTTCCAGTAAGGTTGTGAGAATATCATCAATTGCTTTTGGTGCTGGTTTTGTTGTATACAGCAAGCTCAGCTACACTCCCCTCCACCTCCTACTTGTTGCTTAGTCAATGCACTGCATTTACCTGTAATCATCCCAACAACACTCACAAGATGATTTTCCCCTTCTTTTAAATTAATTTTCATATGTGTTCTGTTCTAGCTGCAGTCTCCACCTTATAAAGAAATGACCAGATGTCTCAGAAAGCCTCAAGCTATGCTGGCATCAGGAGACTTTGCCCCCATTCTGAGTGACTGCAGACTGAGATGTCAATATGTTCTGATTTGTAGTGGATGATGGATTTGCAAGGCTGTTTTGCTCTGATTGTCTCTTGCTTAAGGAAGCATTGGGCCTTTAAAAAATTAATTTGTTTTTCATTTTGTACCAAACTGTATTTCCCCTGTCTATGGTCTCCTGTCCACTAAATCCTTACTAACTGCTCTATTGTTTGTGATTTTTTTTTCCCTTGCAGAGAAATTCATGTTTTTTTAAATTTTAATGGCAAAAAAAATTACATTGGAGAAATAACCAGATTGATTGTTTAAATACAGTTTGAATGTGCAAGGATCAGCCATGGTGGAAGAAGGTGGAAGACCATTCCTCAGCAGCCATCTAGACAGATCATTACACTTTCTGTCTTCTCCTTAGGACGGCTATGTGTCACCTCCTCCTCTCATCTCAAACACTGGATCCAAACATCTAACATCTGCACTTCATAAATCTTTGCAAGCTGTGTCTTCAGACACCATGGGCAACCCTCAGGTATGGCTAGGGTATGTAGACATGTAGCCATGTTGCACCTCTGCTAATATGAGGAAACCCTCCATGTTCTGTAAAAAGACCATAAAACTGTTTCTCTGTGTAACCTCTTTCCATATGAATGCTTACCTCTGAAATAGCAGTACAGGCAAGGCCATCTCTAGGAAAAAGCCTGTGAATACCCAGAAAGTCCGAGCTTGGACATTAGTGGCAGTTGGTGGTGAGGAATACACCCAGTATGGGTAGCTCAGTAGGCTGCTGCTGTGCAGTGCAAGTTGCAGGTTGTGCTTTGTGTGTGGGGAAATGACTGGAGTTTCCAGCAAGAGCAGTGACGTGGCACTGACCCTTTGCACAACAAGGGGCGTGGGGACCTGTGGCACCAGCCAGGTGACCATCCACTCAGAGATATGACCAGAGCCAATGGAAGACCCAGAGCCCCAGCGTGCATGGACTGCAATACAAAAGCCCACAGATTGCTTCATTCACTGCCCCTCCTTGGTGGCACCCAGCCTGACCTCGAGCTAGTTTTGTGTGACTCTGCTGTGATTAAAGCACTTAGAGAAATCAGACATCTGGGACTGTTATGGGGAACCTGTGGCCAAACCTGTAAGGAAAACTGATCTGACTTAGTGAGAGTGGTGTGTTTAGGGAGTCTAGCAAGGCACCCATTGACTCACTGGAGCCATTCACTGCAAAAAGTGTTTGGCACCAGCTGGGGTGAAATTCTGGGGTAGTAGACATGTGACTGCCAGAGTGGATTCTGAATGGTCAGACAGGAAGGTTTCTTTAATAGTTGTCATAGGACTGGAAGTGAGATTTGTAAATTTCAACCTCCAGTTTATAGCTCTGTTGTTTCCCTTAGAATTCAACTACAGCTTCATTGAACAATTATTAATTTAACCTATTCCATTTCCCTGGAGTTTTTAATGCATGCTATGAATTGATTACATAACTTTTACAAATAACAGGAGCTAAGCTTTTAATTCCTCATGTAAGGTACTCAAATATAATCTGGCAGAATGTTTTTCTGCCTGACAGACTTTTTAAGCTGATCTGGCAAGAAAAAGGAGTCCCTGAATAAATGGTAATTGGATTCTCAATGTTTTTAGTTGGGATTGGGGTATCACAGAACAACACTCACAAATTACCTGCTTTTAGGTGTGAAGGATTGCTAGGAAGTTTTTAGAGCATTGTTCTTTTTGCAAGACTATATCTGCCTTTTGTTTGGGTAGCAGAGAATGAATGAAAGTCCATTGAATCCTTCATTCACTAAGGTGGCTGCGAATTTTGCCACTGTATTCAACAGACAGAGGGACTGACTTTACTTGCTATTTTCTTCCACTCTGAGATTGAGTTGTCAGATCATTACATTAACATGTTTTCTGTAAAACAACCTTTTGTGTCATGTCCATATTTGGATACTTACCATTGTTTCAAATATCTGGATACACTGTCGAGGTATTCATGGAGGAATTGTTGGATCATCCTCAATATAAATACTCTTAGGGCTCTTTCTATGTAGAAGAACACTACTTTTCCTTCAGAACCGGGGGAATCCTGCAGGTGTACAACTCACCCCTAGAGGTCACTGCGATCCAGGGATTTCAGCAAGCTCCAGCCAGCGCCCTGCGTGTCGGGTGCCCAGAGGCTGCAGCGGTGAGGTCCTGCAGGTAGGGCTGGCGAGGCATCAACAGCCGGAGCGGAATGCTCATGAGGGTTGTTCCCACCTCCCTTTCCTTTGGCCTAACTCCCATTCCTTTTCTCTTTGTGAAATTTAAGGCTTACAACCAGAAACCAGCCGGTAGTTAGCTTTTTTCAGATGACACTGTCTTCGGCGGGTTTTTTTCTGCCGTTTTTTCGTTTGTTTGTTAGGGGTTTTTTTTNGAGGCCAAGATTGAACCTCAAGTCTTAATGTAGCAAATGTTACTGCAAACCCACACAGAGCTGGTGTAAAGTGCAAATTACCATTGGAATTTGACATATTCATTATCAAACTAACATCATTAGTTTATACGAGTATAGGTAATTAGAAGAGAGGTTTCAGTTTCTTTAAAAATGGGAATTTTATTAACAAAATGACCAACTTTCTTTCAGTGAAGGCAAGTCGTGCTGCAGGAAGAGACATAAATTTGAGAAAAGAGCTGAGAGCCAATATTTAGTGAAGATAGCATCACTCTACATCTACTCTACTGTGGAGAAAACAGACAATAACTCACTCCCTTGTGTAAACAGATATTAGGTAGAAGAAAAGTAACCATGGCAGAAGAAGCTTCATTTGCAAAGGCAGATTGAAAGTTACTGAAGACAGAGTAAAGATACTCAGGGAACATCATGAGACCTTGTTGTCAGGTGCCATAGATAGATTTGGTTGTTTTCTATTGATCTTTATTTTTTTTTTAGTTATTTGGTGAAACAACCCACTCCCTCCCTTCCACCCCTCCCTTCCCCATTTGATAACTCCTGTATGAAGTTAAGTGAAGTTGTACTACTTATCCTGGGCAATGATACTTTCCCTATATTTGAGCATAACTGATGAAGATGCCAACCTTTTCTCCTCAGAGAGTTAGTTGCACCTTGGCACATTGCTATTAAGTTGAATCTGGTTCCATCTTTTTGAATATCTGTGGGAGAAGAGAAAAAATATAATAGATGGTTTAGGTCATGTATGTATAAATATTATATATTTTTGAAAAAGCTACATGCAGGGGGAAAGAAACCTACCCAGACTGCAATCTGGTGTAACTTTCTTGCACTTCTAGCTATGTTTTCTTATTGTTTGTCAATAACCTGCAGCGTTAACGGGAGCTTCCAGAGCCTTGTAATTCTATTGTAGAGTGACCTCTCATGAGTTATGTCACTCAACTTCTGTTTGAATCTGTGCCTTTTACTGTTTCCAGTAAGGTTGTGAGAATATCATCAATTGCTTTTGGTGCTGGTTTTGTTGTATACAGCAAGCTCAGCTACACTCCCCTCCACCTCCTACTTGTTGCTTAGTCAATGCACTGCATTTACCTGTAATCATCCCAACAACACTCACAAGATGATTTTCCCCTTCTTTTAAATTAATTTTCATATGTGTTCTGTTCTAGCTGCAGTCTCCACCTTATAAAGAAATGACCAGATGTCTCAGAAAGCCTCAAGCTATGCTGGCATCAGGAGACTTTGCCCCCATTCTGAGTGACTGCAGACTGAGATGTCAATATGTTCTGATTTGTAGTGGATGATGGATTTGCAAGGCTGTTTTGCTCTGATTGTCTCTTGCTTAAGGAAGCATTGGGCCTTTAAAAAATTAATTTGTTTTTCATTTTGTACCAAACTGTATTTCCCCTGTCTATGGTCTCCTGTCCACTAAATCCTTACTAACTGCTCTATTGTTTGTGATTTTTTTTTCCCTTGCAGAGAAATTCATGTTTTTTTAAATTTTAATGGCAAAAAAAATTACATTGGAGAAATAACCAGATTGATTGTTTAAATACAGTTTGAATGTGCAAGGATCAGCCATGGTGGAAGAAGGTGGAAGACCATTCCTCAGCAGCCATCTAGACAGATCATTACACTTTCTGTCTTCTCCTTAGGACGGCTATGTGTCACCTCCTCCTCTCATCTCAAACACTGGATCCAAACATCTAACATCTGCACTTCATAAATCTTTGCAAGCTGTGTCTTCAGACACCATGGGCAACCCTCAGGTATGGCTAGGGTATGTAGACATGTAGCCATGTTGCACCTCTGCTAATATGAGGAAACCCTCCATGTTCTGTAAAAAGACCATAAAACTGTTTCTCTGTGTAACCTCTTTCCATATGAATGCTTACCTCTGAAATAGCAGTACAGGCAAGGCCATCTCTAGGAAAAAGCCTGTGAATACCCAGAAAGTCCGAGCTTGGACATTAGTGGCAGTTGGTGGTGAGGAATACACCCAGTATGGGTAGCTCAGTAGGCTGCTGCTGTGCAGTGCAAGTTGCAGGTTGTGCTTTGTGTGTGGGGAAATGACTGGAGTTTCCAGCAAGAGCAGTGACGTGGCACTGACCCTTTGCACAACAAGGGGCGTGGGGACCTGTGGCACCAGCCAGGTGACCATCCACTCAGAGATATGACCAGAGCCAATGGAAGACCCAGAGCCCCAGCGTGCATGGACTGCAATACAAAAGCCCACAGATTGCTTCATTCACTGCCCCTCCTTGGTGGCACCCAGCCTGACCTCGAGCTAGTTTTGTGTGACTCTGCTGTGATTAAAGCACTTAGAGAAATCAGACATCTGGGACTGTTATGGGGAACCTGTGGCCAAACCTGTAAGGAAAACTGATCTGACTTAGTGAGAGTGGTGTGTTTAGGGAGTCTAGCAAGGCACCCATTGACTCACTGGAGCCATTCACTGCAAAAAGTGTTTGGCACCAGCTGGGGTGAAATTCTGGGGTAGTAGACATGTGACTGCCAGAGCGGATTCTGAATGGTCAGACAGGAAGGTTTCTTTAATAGTTGTCATAGGACTGGAAGTGAGATTTGTAAATTTCAACCTCCAGTTTATAGCTCTGTTGTTTCCCTTAGAATTCAACTACAGCTTCATTGAACAATTATTAATTTAACCTATTCCATTTCCCTGGAGTTTTTAATGCATGCTATGAATTGATTACATAACTTTTACAAATAACAGGAGCTAAGCTTTTAATTCCTCATGTAAGGTACTCAAATATAATCTGGCAGAATGTTTTTCTGCCTGACAGACTTTTTAAGCTGATCTGGCAAGAAAAAGGAGTCCCTGAATAAATGGTAATTGGATTCTCAATGTTTTTAGTTGGGATTGGGGTATCACAGAACAACACTCACAAATTACCTGCTTTTAGGTGTGAAGGATTGCTAGGAAGTTTTTAGAGCATTGTTCTTTTTGCAAGACTATATCTGCCTTTTGTTTGGGTAGCAGAGAATGAATGAAAGTCCATTGAATCCTTCATTCACTAAGGTGGCTGCGAATTTTGCCACTGTATTCAACAGACAGAGGGACTGACTTTACTTGCTATTTTCTTCCACTCTGAGATTGAGTTGTCAGATCATTACATTAACATGTTTTCTGTAAAACAACCTTTTGTGTCATGTCCATATTTGGATACTTACCATTGTTTCAAATATCTGGATACACTGTCGAGGTATTCATGGAGGAATTGTTGGATCATCCTCAATATAAATACTCTTAGGGCTCTTTCTATGTAGAAGAACACTACTTTTCCTTCAGAACCGGGGGAATCCTGCAGGTGTACAACTCACCCCTAGAGGTCACTGCGATCCAGGGATTTCAGCAAGCTCCAGCCAGCGCCCTGCGTGTCGGGTGCCCAGAGGCTGCAGCGGTGAGGTCCTGCAGGTAGGGCTGGCGAGGCATCAACAGCCGGAGCGGAATGCTCATGAGGGTTGTTCCCACCTCCCTTTCCTTTGGCCTAACTCCCATTCCTTTTCTCTTTGTGAAATTTAAGGCTTACAACCAGAAACCAGCCGGTAGTTAGCTTTTTTCAGATGACACTGTCTTCGGCGGGTTTTTTTCTGCCGTTTTTTCGTTTGTTTGTTAGGGGTTTTTTTTTGTTTTTTTTGTTGGTTTTTTTTTTTTTTGGTTTTTTTTTTTGTTTGTTTGTTTTTTTGCATCTTCCTTTGTATTCATAAAAAAAAATAGAGGGACAACTATGGCAAATTATGGTAATTATTTTAGATTCAGGAGAAAATTCCCTTTCAGCAGGGGAAAAACTTGACTTCTGAAATCTTTGGTGTTAATTCTTTATAGAAGTGGATTTTACTGTGCTGCATCATTTAGGCTGCATCTGATTTTGCTATCTATCGTGGTTTATCAGTCTCTCCTATATTTTTAGCGTATGGTTTGAGATATTTCTGGGTTGATTATCCAGTTTCAGTGTAGATGGCCAGTAGTTCTGAGGCTCAGTGTTGTGCAGACTGGTTCAAAAGCGTCATGCTACTTTTGCAAGGATTTTGTATAATGACTTCTTCACACTTTACTTTCACTTTTACTTTGCCTTTTAGAATAACCAAAGATTAATTAGAGCTATGCTGTTGGTAGCATTCTAATGAACCACAGGCCAGCATTTTAATTGGGTGTGGGGAGAGATACCAAAGTGTCTCACTTTAAATAAGTCTACTCAGTGTTTTTTGGGGTCTCCTAAAATTGTTGAAACACCTTTGAAACATAAGCTTCCTTGTCTCTAACCAAGAAAAACAGGTTCATACTATAATGTGTGAAAAAGTTCTAAATTTTTTTCTCCTGATTCTTCAAAATATTGTTATCATATTTCACCTACAGAAATTTGCCTGAGTAAGTTCTGCAGTAAATCAAGTATATGTAGCCAGAAGAATTGAAAGAATTGTTGGCCAAAACTTTCTACATAGGAAAGTTAAACCTGGAAAAATACCCATGGCTAGAAAGAAGTGTATTGGTTGAGCTGGGTGCACTAGGGTCCCTTGTATATGACATGCACTGTAATTGAATGGAGCAGTAGCCCAGCTTTGCATCAGAATCTAAAATACGTAAATTTTTGTGAATAATAGATTTATTCCTATTAGAAAAGAGATTAAAAGTAGTTAAACGTCAGCCTGGCATCTGCTCTATGACTTGTTAGCAAGGACAGAGATGTATGCTTGTGCTGTTGATGAACCATTGTGGCATCAGCAGCCCCAGCCTTCTCTTGGGAACTTGCCACATTTGCAAAAACTTGGTGCTATATTTTTCATTATCTGGAATTACTTTTAAAATAACATCAGTTACGTAATACTGTACATTCTGGTGATAATCCTGTGCTCATTTGTTTTGGACTGGCCTAGCACATGGAGGAGAAATCTCAAATCCAAAAAGGGTGCCATTTTTTTGTGTGTCTAGCTTCACTGCTGACGCTTGGTAAGCCCTGTGGCAAGACATTTAAACTATCTACCTTTTGTTTTCCTCATTTACACAAGATTCAACATAGCTATATTAGTAAACTTTGTGTGGGAATGATCAATTAACACAGATTGTATAATCCTATTTGTATAGTACAGAAATTACAGAAAATTGCAGGCTTTCTGTTCTGAAATAACTGCTATCTGACCAAATAGTTATGATAGAACACCACAGTGGTGTGAAGAAGACATATTGTGACATATTAGATAGTTATAGAGGAAAATAGAAGAAATACTACTGTCATAACTTAATAAATAAAAACATAAATACAAAAATTGACCTTATGTAGGTTCCTAAAATGAGCTACATATATTGGGGTGGGGAGGGTATATGCATAACATTAATGGAGTGGAAGAAGTTAGTTGGACTGGAGTGGAGAGGAGTGGTAATCTTGGTTCTGGTTACATTCTATTTATTGCAAGAAGGGAAATGACAGGGGAAAAGTTGAATTGTAGAGGTTAGTTGAGGCAAATGGAATAGGGCTTCCTCTGGTAAAGGCTTTACAGGCAGCTCTAGCACAGGGAATTCAATAGTCTCTGTTGGCTGCAATGGAAGTACTTGTGGTCAGAAAGCACTTCAGTGTCCATCCAAAGCAGAGCCACGAGACCCTTCTGTTACATGAGGCCACAGCAGAAGGGCAGCTGGAAAAGCCAAAAATTGTGTTAGTTAATACAAAGTACGTGTGAAAACATGTATGTAGTTTGCTAACGTGAACTATCAAAGAATGAAAGTTCTAAGGAAAACATTAATTTAATCCTTTTTTTTTTGTTTGCATTTCATTTTTTGATTTCAATTTCAAAATATCTTCTTTAGTTGTGGCTACTTAAATGCTTGGCAGTTGTGACCCTACAGATCATCACAATCCTATTGAAATACAAAATTTCTGGAAATTATCTGAAAATGTACTCACCCTCAACCATTCAGTCTTCAGTGTGAATAGTTTTGCTGTTTGTGAGATGGGTTTTCACTCACATAACAGACCCCTGCTCTTCCCTGTAGTGTTGATTGATCACCTGCTTTACTTTGCAATTATTTTTATTCATAATGGCTAAGACTGAGGGTGAGACCATATAATTTTTTAATATTATAATGGTAAAAGTCCTCCTGCAGCCCACCTGGCCTTCAGCTGAGAGGCAGCACCCCTCAGGAGAAGGCAATGTCCTACTTTCTGGATTTTGTCACTGCTGTTTAATGAGATAACAACATGCTTTATCATTTATCTGTGACATATGATGGGGTTAGAAGATCCAGAGAGATTTCTCAGAGCTGCCAAATTTGATGCTGTTCTGTAAAGGATATTTCTTACCAGTGAGAAACCCTCCCATTTCTTGCTCTCTTCTCATCACCAAAAATGTATCTGTTCCTCTCTCTAGGTCAGCCTACTTCCTGGCAGGCTTGCAGCACTCCAGCAGAATAAGTAGGACGATGAAGTGGACAAAAACCCATGAAATAGGATAGTTTCATCAATCCTCAACTCCCATCAGAAAAATAAGCAGCACTGACTCCCGTGCCCCAAACTGTGCTTCCTTTCATCCTATTTGGGATCTTGAGGGTTTCTCCAGAAATTATGGATGCAAGGAAGGTGCTCTTGATGAGAGCACTAGTGCAGTCCTCAGGAGATGTAGGGGAAGATGGGCTATCTGGTCCATAGGTTGTGATCTGCAAGAACCAGGAGCAGGGAATAATCTCAGAGACTGAGAATATAGGTGGTTTTGGCAGCTAGTGCAGTAAGTAGCAGAGAGGAAAGAGGTACATCTGTTTAAAACAGACGTATTACTGTTGGGGGGCAGGGAGGAGAGGAAATCATCAGGAAGGGTAGAGAGCATATAGGGAAGAAAAACAGGCAAAGAGGAAGAGAGGCATGCAGTCTGGCCTGGCTTGACTCCTCACATAGGGCAAACAGCAGTGAAGAGCCCAAAGATGAGGGGAAGGAGCAGCTGGAGGGACTGGTCCTGCCCATAATGCTAACAGGCTTGGCATTGCTTCCCTTTAATATTGTAAACCCCTCCCTGAAAATGCCCAATGCCCCCCTCCTCCCCCCCCCCTCCAATCCAACATGAGGGCACCGAACTGCCAGAACAGAAAGAACCTACCAAGTGAAACTACCTTTCATGCTGGAGGGACAATCCAGGTGAGGATTGTTTTCTTCTCAGTATATCTGCTGTGCTAGACTTAAACTTTGCTTGCCAAAGAGCAGCACCTGTCATTTCTTGAGAAAAAATTCAGTCTCTGTTGTCTCGGAGACAAACAGTGCAGCAGCTTGCTGGGGTGCTCACTGTTCCAGGGATAAAACAGAGTGTCAGAGGCCTATTGATGCCCAGGAGAAACAATAGAAGCCAACTGCTGCAATGAGAAAGAGGCCATTTGCTGTGGCTGTTGCAGCCAGGGAATGGCAGAGGAAAGGGACAGGGGAGTACACTTGGGCTGGGCTGCTGAATCATTACTGCTCAGGCTCCAGCCCCAGTGAGTCTTGGTGTGCTGTTTAGTGGTTAGAAGCTGGGGAGAGAAATAAGGAAAGGAAAACAATGAATGATGTTGCATAAAATCTGTTTTTCTGTCCAAATTTTATACTGCTGTGGACTTTCTGTGCTTGGAGTGAGCTGATATGGGTTTGTCAGAAATTTCCAGCCCATAACTCTGGCTGGATCACAGCTCAGGGACACTTGAGAGGGCCTGTGTGAGTGGCTGGTAGGGCTGTGGGCTGTCTTGCCCTTGCCTTCAGAATGGGCTTTGGGTATGATGCTGGATCAATATTCAATTTCTGTCTCTCTAAGTGGAGCCCTCAAATCCATACATTTCAGTTTGGTATGTGAGTGCTACAGGTTGTATGGCACAGGAATACATCTGTTCTGGAGCATAATATCATGTCCAGGGGAGAGGGTAGGGCAGAGCACACAACAAGCCGGGGCTTGCCAAGCTGCCATGCAACTGCTTTAAACAGACCTCTGTGCAATCTGCAGATATAGGCTTTCCCCACAAAATTTCCATCATTAGACTTCAAGTCTTGGTCAGCATTTGCTAATTTGATCTGTTTCTAATGCATTGACAGAAGTGTTTGGGCACTGCTATTCTTTGACTATTTAGCCACAATAGTTAGGTATTTAAAGGGTGGAGGATCAATAGACAACTTTATGCAATATCCATACCACCAAACACTCCTGAGATACTGTTACAAACTTAAAATGAGTTGTAGAATACTAACAACCATGAAAATAAGGGAAAATTAAAGATTTGGGTGATTGGTCTTTTTAACAAATATTACTACGTAGGATTCTCAAAGGCCTAAGAAGAGTCTCTGTTGTTTCAATGGAGGAAGGTGAAACAAAAGTCACACACACGTGTGTGTACATGTACAAAAAATATAATATGATATATTTATGAAAATGGAGTTTATTCTGGTCTGTTAGGTGACCAGCTGAAGCTCCTAAGTATGCAGATAATGCCTTGTAATCATGAAAGCTCACTAGTTGGTGATGGTTTCCTTTCAAAATCAGAGATCTAGGGATTCCGCCTAAAAGCTCAATTATCAGTTATACCATCCCTTCCATAAAATTACAGGCAAACTAAATGAGAGCAAAGGAATATTTTAGGTGAGAGAATGGTTTATATCAGGCATAGCTGGTGTAAATATGGTAAAAAATTTCAGGTGCATCAGTATTTCTCCTAGTGTCTCTCTTGTGCCGTGGTTGGCAGTCTATAGAGTTTGGGGGGGTGGGGGGCACTACAAAACCACAATACTGTACCACAATAATAATAATAAAACCACAATACAATACTGTAGCTGTTCTGTAAAACATACTGCTGTTTAAGAGCATTGAATTTGTGGATGGGAATCCTACAGTCTGCTCTTGAGAAGTGTAACATCCTCCTAGCCTGGAACTAGCACTTAGAAAATAAACAGTAAGACTGATAGACCAGAGAAAATGACTTCTCAACTGTACCTTTGTTGCTCCATATGTAGTGTTATAGGGAGAAATGCGTAGACATCAGAATTATTTTACTGAGTTTTACATACTCATACTCGGATTTCACACAAGAATTTACTAATAGGCATATTTATTGAAACTGTGAATTTGAAGTGAATATTAAAAGGAAAAATGAAACCTTTAAATGCAATAATTTACTGTCATCCTACTTCTGAGAGCTGCTGTGCTAGGGTGACATGAAGCAAGAAACTTGTGTGCTAGTTGAGTCTGCCCAAACTGACATATCTGATGACAGTTCAAAATTGCCCAGGTTGGGTAGGGAATAAAAATGATAGCAAAATTCTTCTGGTTTTGCAGTAACTGACAACAGAGAAAAATAGCAAAAGTGGGTATAAACTGCATAAAATATTTTTAAAATATAGCATTAATGAAAAAAAAGGGGGAGGGTAATGCCCTGTGTGTCACTTTTTCCTAATACTTTAAGAAGAACTACAGAAATAAAGAAGTCTCTCAGAAGTCAGAAGACATCTAAACTTTCCAAATAAATTAGGACCTGTGAAGTACTTGCTCAGCTTTATTCAATCTTGTACTGCCTTAGAAGCAGGAGAATACTTAGTTCTTCTATCAGTTTACTTCTTTGACAGTCATTCAGAGAGTAAAATCTTTCTTTTACTGGGGGAATATAGGGAGAGATGAAGTGAGAGCTCTGGTCAGTACACCATGTTTTCCATCTGATTTGTTTCTAACACATGGGAAAAACATAGCAGATTGCATGCTGCGTTTATTAAAGAACATACACACGTGTTTAAATCACAATTTCCTTTCTTATGGTGCAATTGTGAATTTTTTTTTTTTTGCATTCATAGTTAGAGGGCAGAGCTGACATAAAAGCGTAGTGTAAAGTGGTATGTCCATTAAAATAACCTAGACTGCTGAGAAAAAAATATGCTCACAGTAATATTGTTTCCGTTCCAGTTCAGTGTTGCAGAGACACAAGTCTTTGGCCAATGTTGCACAGATTGAGAAAAGTCCTGAAACAGGGTGGTACTGGACTGGTGCTGAGGAAAAACAAGGTTTTTAATGAAAGAAACAGGGAAATTCTCACAAATTCTCACAAATTTAAACTATCAGTTTGATGCTTTGTACCACAATAAGGTATTTGTTGGCATCACTTTTTTTCCCCAGCATGACTTTTACTGCAATGGCACATAGGCTGCAAAATATTTTAAAATATTAACTATTAGGGTTTTCATTTTGAATGAGGCTAAACAAGGACTTATATTTTGATCAAAAGACATCCCCTTAGACTGTAGTTATGCTTGATTGAGATAGGCTCTGACAGCCAGCATAATAATAAACAGACCATTCTTTAACATATTAACCCTTGTGACCTAATTTGCCATCCAAAAAATGCAAATAGGATCCTCAGCAACCTTTTTAACCATTCACTTCCCAATGACATTTGATTTTCCTTTTGGAATGTCAGTGCACCTTTGTCACAGTGGACACAGAAAGAACCACACAAGGACACACTGGTGAGCGAAGCAGGAAGAAAAAGGGGGGGAGTTTATTTACAAAGCTCAGTTTTGTACATTTCCTATGGGGCCTGTGGATTGGAGGCTAGAATTCCACCTCTCAATTCCCATTGGTCCAGCCAACTGTCAATCAAATTTCTCCACCTACCTAGAAATATGTAAACAATTAAAGACAGTTAGCAAAACATGGCCATTGTTTATAGTAGAAAGTGTGATAAGGTAAAATTTCTGACTCCAATATGAACAACATTACAGAAGGCTTAGAAAAGTCTTCAAAACCAGGGTGACACACCTTTGTTACAATTTTAAAGATATTTAGCCTTTCTGCAGAACAGATGTAGACATTAGGCACTTGCTCAGCTTCTGCTGAAAACTTCTCTCTTTAGCCACCAGTGCTCCCAGCAACATTTGCAAGCTCCAGGCTGAAGATCTTGGTTTAACAAAGTGTTAAGTACCCTCACTACATCATTTAAACTTTTCCTCACTATCAGTAAATGCAGCTGAAATTGTACAGAGGGGACAGGGGATGGCAGGAGAGAGCAGGAGGGAAAGAAGAGAGGAAGTGGGAAAGGAAAAACTGAAAAAAGGTGCCCTATTTACTTCTGCAAGGAAGTCCTTATTTCTCTGAGTCATTTCAAAAAAGCTCAGAAGAGATAATTCACATGACACAACACAAAATACAGAAAGAAAAATTGAATTGGTTTCTAACTGGCATTACACTATCTGTTCATATCAACTATATATATCTTCAACATGTCTTTTTACTTTTTTCCCTTTAAAAGCAAAGTTTTAAAGTCCTCTGAAAGGTAACCGTAGTCCATTTTGGGAAAGAAGATTTAGATTAATATATGTATAGGAATGTTTAAATTCGGTTTACAGTAATCCCCATGTGATTAACTATACCCTCTAAGTGATTCTAGCAATGTCCAAATTTGGAAATGTTGTAACAACCCTTCCCATTATAAATTTTAGCAACGAGTGGAGTGCAAGTGTGAATCAGTTTGTTGATTTTCTTTTTTTTATTTTTCTTTTTCCGTTTGTGGGGTTTTTTTTCTTTCTTTTTTTTTTTTTTTTCTTTCTCTACCTTCACAAGTTGTCTTCTGCCAGCACTTTGGGTGTACACATGGGTCTTTGTGAGCAGGGCAGGATGCCTTCCATCCAAGTATGTGTCTTATTTCTTTATCACATAAATTTAATGTACTGTGTGTCTATTCTGTTGGACTGGGCAATAAAATAATATCACAGCGAGGAGGGATAAGAATCTGATGTTTGCTCAAAAGAGCTTAAAATCCTCTTGTTGCTGAAAACCCCTGTTGTGTAAATTGTTGATGTAACTGGGTTTTGGACTATCAGAAACAAGTCTTTCCTAGAATTTCAAGTGTATGGACCAGCATATGTTAGTCTATTGAGAGTGCAAAGCATGCCAAAACTTTCACTAGCATTTGCTGTAGAGATGAGCAAATGAAATGTTTTAAGAAGTGAAGAATAAATCAGAACATGCTAGGCAACAGCTCGTGTGTCCAGCTCTCAAGAAATCTCACGAGATACTTGTCATTTCGTCATTCTTTTGAGAAGGGAGGTCTCCCTTGCTGACTTTTTTCTTGGATAAAGGTTTACTTTTTGATTTTCTTTTCTAAAACCAGAGGCTGAAATTGCTGACACGATTTCATGATTCAAAAGTACTTGGATTATGAGAGGAATCACAAATATCTCTTCACTGGCAAGTAATTCATAGTAACATCTTCAGCTGAAGACTTTAGGGATTTTTATGGTGAGCCTTTGACACATTTGGGTGTGTGTGGTGTACCTGGGCTGGGGATGCTGACTGGTGATGCTCTACAGGAGCTGGTCTGTCTCTTGTCACCTGCAGTGTGGTTCTGCATCCACACATCTGCTGGTTTAAAATTAGACTGGATGGTAGGCAGAACTCACTGACTTTGTTTTGACTGCAATGCAGACACATATTGTGTTTCTTCACCTAAAAGAACAGAACAAAAATGAGGATTTGTGACAATCTGCATTAAGAGGTTTATTCACTGTGAGTGTTAATGATAGCTGGAGAAAAATAGCATACCAGAACGTGGTGGCAGCTTATGCTGTCAGAGTAATATCTCATCACACCTTTGACCAACGCAGCTGTGCTGTTAAAACAGGATGGAGTTGGCCTTCATAGGGAAGCAGATGAAAATAGAAGGAAGCAGCCATTGGACATGGTGAAAGCTCCTGCCCAATTGTGGCTGCAGGATTGGCAACCCATGTCTCTCTACCCAAGTTCTTCCCCTCTTTTGGAAGGTCTATCACAACATCCTATCATCCTCTGGACTGTTTGGGCATTTCCAGTCATGATCCCCATGAGTACTTGAGCAGACTGTGAGTTTCATACAGTCTTTCCTGGAGAGGGAAAATCACAATTAGTGAATTTCTAGTGAATACAATGAGAGTGGGCTATAACATTAAATTTAAACTGTGACAGGATTGAATATAGTTCTGTAGCTCCGCTAGTCTGAGAAGTCTGGTATTAGACCTACCATGACTGACCCACTGGTAAGAGTATTGCCTTTTGCCACACCTTTTGTTTTGTTTTAAAATAGGTTGAGTTGGATATTTAAATGAAGAAAGTGAATTGTTGCAACCACATGCTGAATCAACTCCCCTTATAATTTAATTTTGCATTTGAAGGCTCAACTGTATCAATGTTTTTAAGGTTTATCACCACTATTGCTGCCTCCTTTTCACAGCCACAATCAACAGGGGAGACATCAACAGAAGGTGCAGCAGAGGAGGCAGCAGCACAAGTGTTCTCTCAGTCCTTGAGGGGAAATACCCTGAGGAAAACAGTCCCTCAGGACTTATTAAGTACTCTGAGGATGAACGGAAGGAGGAACATTGCAGTGCAGCTCAAAGTCTGTAAAAGTTGACTGCAGCTTGAGTGGTGCTTTTTGGAAATCAGCAGGACTAGGAAGTAATGAGGTGCACTGGCCTAACTTTTGTGTAAAATTGCTATTGGAATAATAGTAGATTCCAATAGTATTGTTGTCAATGGTCATTGACATTCAGTCAGGCCAGTAAACCACTCTCCATTCACGATTTTAGATCCTGCAAGAGACAAATGGAAACATTCTTGCTGCCTTGATGGCTTGTAAAAAACACCAGGGCTCAATGTCAGCTCAATCTCATGGTGAAACTACTTCTGTGGTCCGTGCCCAGGGCACACAGACCTCCTTCCAGAGCTGGTCCAGAGCCCAAAGAGCTACTGCAGCTCTGTGGAATGGATGTGTCCTGTGAGGTGGGCTAGATCTCTCAGACCTGGCAAGAGAGTGGCTGGAACTTTCAGGGGAGAGAGGAGTTTCTGGTAGTCTCCCCACAGTAAGTCTGTGGGCCCCAATATGACACGGGGGAGGATGCTGCTGCCAGAATAGGAAACAGGAGATTTTTGTTGATACAGTTTGATTTAGAGCAACATGAAGGGCAGCAGCACAGGAGCTGCTCCTTGCAGTGGGTAGCAAGGTGCTTTTTTGCCTCACATTGGGAAAAGTAAGCTATGCACTTCCCTTTTGCCAGTGGGAGCTGAAGGGCAGCTGAGCCTCGAGGACAGCAGATAGCAGAGCAGTACAAAGTATTCCATGATTTCTCCACAGAAGATGACAGTGTGGCTTCCTAGTACTGAACAGCAGGCATCTCACTGACCTCTAACTCCTGACTGAGTATGCCTATGGCGAAATCTGGGATGGATTTTCCACATACTTGTTAAACTTCTATACTTGTGGAGGGATTTTTAATCCTCATGGAACACTAATATTCTGCTGCAACCTCTCTGAGGAAATAGCTACATAGTAGCTATTACTAGTAGTAGCTAGCTAGTAAATTATTTCTTTCCTTTCTGTCCCTAGCTCTGGACTTTAAATATTCTTTAATTTACTTCTGCTTTTTTTGTGGCATAAATATTTACCTTTATTTTCTCTTGTTCACAGATTGCTTAACATTGTCCATATGACTTAATTTTTGGTATTCTTCCACTGGAGTCATAGAGTGGCAAAGAATGGAAATTAATCCCAACATGTGCTGATAAAGTCCAGAGAACAAGGAAAAAGCAAGGGCACAGGAACCAGAGCTGCATAAAGGGAGGAGGCTCTTGGATGCTAAGCAAAAAAATGCTTTCTATTTTAAAAATTTACTGACAAAGATGTATGGTTCACCCAAATTTGCTCACTTGATACAACATACAACCACAAATATTTTTGCCCCAAAGAGATTACCTGAAAAACTGGTATTTCTGGACTTCTGTGAGGTTTGCCCAAATTGTAGTCCATGGTCTGACAGCTTTACACTTAATCTGTAATGGAGTCACTAGACAGAGACTGAGTTGTTCTCAGCAACTTTGAACATAACTTCAGACCACTCTTTACCAGTGGGGGTAACTGGGAGGAAAGGTATACACTCACACCTACAATGATGGTTACTGGCTGCCCCATGAACATTTATGTCAGAAGAGATGGGATGGACTTGAGCTGTGGGCTGTGGGGCGCATCTGCAGAAACACATGGCAGCACAAAGGAGCACATGGCATCACAGAGGAGCACATGGCAGCACAGAGGCTGTCTCTGCCTGACCCTGGAGTGGGGAGGTGTCCCCTATGCAGAGGAGCCTGCAGGAAGCTGACTGACAGGTGAACAGCATGTGATCACCCCATGGAAGGACATTAGGAAAGCGTGTTGCTGACATGGCAACATGAGATAGGTCAGGTAGTGACAGGTATTGTATAAGGAAATATTGTGCCTTGAGAAAGTGTATAAAACTAGCTCATTTCTTTGAATAAACAACTCAGATTCCCTGCTGCTCTGGGTCTATGTCTCAGCCTTTACACGTTTGGATGCAACCTTTTGGCTATGGAAAAGAAAGCAAGTTGGCTGCCTGAGTTACACAGAGAAGGAGCCAAACATCTAGGTAATCTCAGGAGCAGGAGGTGTCTATCATCTCTACTGCTGCTTCTGATATTATTTCATTTGAAGCCAACAGTGTAGATTTTTGATGGAGAAGGTTTTTTCATTTCTCCTCTTAACTGGAACTACCACATTGCAAATGGCTATAGAATCAAATATACAAGCGTATGTGCCTGATTTTATAAGTAAAACCTTTCTTAACAGTTATAGAGAACAGCTGTTGCCCTATAAAGACACAGGGATTTTATTAGCCCCCCCTTTCTTTTTAACTGTGCTATATAATTGTTGTCTCCCCTTAATTTTTCCTTTCCATCATCACTGTTTGATAATTGTTTTTATGTAAGAGCTCTTCATTGACTTGACATTTCTCACAACAGCTAGAACAAAAGTGATTTGTTTGAACTGTAGGAGGTACCATGAATTAATAGCTGAATTCTATATTGTGTTCTCATTAAGGGGGAAGACAAGTCATCTTTTTTATGAGTAACAGTTTTACCTTGTAATATTTCACAGCAAGCAAAGACACCCTGGACACCTACAGTGTCTCAGTCAGAGGGTGACAGACAGTGCAATAGCATACACCCTGTCTTCAGTATGCTGCTGTCAGTCACCAGTGACTGAAGCTTTTTGTGGTCCATAATAATGCACAGTTGCTTTGCAGGAGAAATGCCAACACTAGACAAATGCAGTGCATTGTGAGTTATTTAATTGGTTGTAGATATTTTTAAAGTTCTTTTTTTTAAAAGAAGATATTATTCTTTCCAGTTTGTTAAAGTGATTTTTTGAGTTGTTTGTGTAACTCCCTCTCATGCAAATCATCCTTCTGAAGAACTTTTCTGGGACCTGTGGCAGGAGAGAAGATACCAGCACAGTGGCTTTCCCTGTTACGCTATTTACTGTTTGTGTTTTGAAACATATTGCACATGGTAAATTTTAGAAAGATAAGAACAGAGACATGTATATAATCACCCAGTTGAGAAATAGTTTTCATTAAAGTATTCGTCAATTTACTGGGCAAAGTTTAGGAATATAAAATGGTTGGGGCAATTGCTTCAGGACAGAGGGTCTGGAATAAAAGGGCTATACCCATTGACCAGTCTTTACCTCAGCACAATGAAGTCAGAAAAATTATAGAGTTCTTCTGTCACACCCTGAAAATGAAAATCTTTGTCAGGAAATCCAGTGAGAAATTTGTATTTGATGTCAGAAGGAGTGGAATGGTGGTCTAACTAATAAAGAAAGCAGTTATTTCCCTGCTAGAAAAATAGCTCGGGACTAAAGGTTGTTATTTTTTGCATTGAAGTCTTATCCTTTTAGAGTCCATGGCGATTTTGCCACTCTCTTTTTAATGATTGGGATTACACTACTAATATATTTTGATCCATCTTCCATGAAAAGAAAATTAAAAGAAAAAGCCTTACCCTCCTCTTTTTCATGTACTCATGCAATATGCCCACTTGCACATAAAGTGGCTTTTGTAACTTTTATTTCTTGCCTTTGGGCTTGATTTCAAAATACTGTAATATATTTGGCTTTTGTGACTTTCACTAATTAAACCATCTAAAGCAGATGGAATTACAGAAATTACAGGGTTTAGAATACCACCCTAATTGGTTTACGATCTATGTGACACTACAGTGCCATTCAGACTGTGTGATGTATAAGGACTGCACAAAAGAGAATCCTCACCAGTTAATTTTCTTAAATCCCATTATCTGCAATTTTTGCTTCTTTTTAGTTCCATTCTGTTAAGCTTTTTCCTGGTGTCCTTTTTGCTGTGGGAAGAGAGAAATCATCCCATTGCCATGCTGGGCTTTTTTCATCTGCTAAAAAAACCCAAACAATTTTGTTTTCATCTGCAGTGGAATAGAACAAGTAAATAACACAATAAAAATGAGTGAATTTGAGAGAAATAACCCATATTAGAAATGTAAAATAGTCATTGTATACTCTGATACATTTTTAAATGATGGGGATTTGAGAATGGACAGAAAAAGATCCCATTTTTTGAGAATGTAATCACATAAAGTTATAATAATGCTGTGGTTCCATTGCAAAGGAGGAAAAAAAATCCTTCTGTTTCTTTAAATTATCTCATTTTGCCATTTAGACGTGATTTTTAAACTCACGATTCCCTTTTGTTGCCATGGTAACAGGTTTTGGCCCTCATGGTGACAGAAAAGTATCTCAGTTCTTGTTCCTCTTTGAACACATATGTTTCTATGTATAGCTGAACAGGCAGAGGGAAGGGAGGTGTGACAAGATCACACCTTTTGGATCAAGGTAACACCTTGTACCAAACCAAGGCTGTGCTGAGGAAATAGCCTGAAGCAAGGACAGATTTATTCCTCCTGATTCCTGTTTGGACTCATTCAGACTCCAGCTTTAATGATGCCAGATAGGTTTGCACCCTTGCTCCCATCCCCCTGGTACCCCCTCTTTCCTAGGTGACATTTTAGAGATTTTTTTTATATACGTAGCAAGTATTTGAATGAAATCTGGTTTTAGGGGATTCCTATGAAGCTGTCTGCTAGCATCTTGCAGCATTGCAGGGGTCAATTAAGAGAAACAATTATCTGGTTTTAGAGCTTTAATAAGAAAAGCAAATCAAAACAGAAAAAGCAACAACAGAAACTGAATAGAACAGAAAAGCAAAAGACAGAGAGGAAAAGAAAAAGTGGACAAAAAGTAATGTTAAATAGCATGGAGCATGACTAATGGCACAAGCATGTTAAAATCACTGGGAAAATGTCCTTGGAAGACAAATGAATTTTCAGCAGAATAATTAACTTAATTAACAAATTTGCATGCATATTCATCAGGCTATTGAAGTCTTTCCAGCACAGCTTGATGAGCATTGGTGTAATAATTGTCTCATTTACATTCTGCAATCTACTACAATTTGGGGCATGCAAAAAAAGCCGACCTCTTCCTTTTGACTTTCTTTAGGACCCTGACCCTCTCAATAAACACGTGCAAACAACATGTAGTGTCCAAAACTTAGCCTTGTGTTCCACGCTTGATAAAAAAACCTGCTTCCACTTTGCCATGCTTTCCTGCCTTTCACCTCCCTCTTCCTTTGCTTTATTTTTTTCCCTTTGGCCCAGGTTCTCTTTTTTTGCCTCTGCTTGCTCTCCTGGGTAAATCTTGGCATCAGTTTTGACTTCAAATCTCCTGGGCTGCCAGACTGCATCATGTAAAAATTGCCATTTTCCTCTATCTCTGCAGGGCAATCTTTAAAGGCAGTAAGGTGTGACGCTCCAGACTGGCAGCTTGGCAAGAAAGAGCCCATGGATACCAACACACAGGAATCTGGAGGGTTCACTCTGACAGGCAGTCAGTACGGGGAACAAAAGAAATTCAAAAGAATTTTTTTTTTACATTTTGCAGGCATATGGTCACAAGACCAGCAGAAATATATTTAATTACTGATATTGTCTGTTAAGCAGAAATAATGTACAACAGCAGTACCTTAATTTTTTTCTCCTTAGATTATAATAAAGTGAATTAAAAGAGGGGTCTAGCACATAGTTGGTTCATAGTATTGCATTTCAGATCCATTTACATTTTTACCCTAATCATTTGCAAAAGAATCCAGTCACTTGATTTCAGACTACCATGATTATTTTAGCATTTTTTAAAATGGCAATGAATGTTTTTAAATGCAATTAGGCCATTTGCCAGCATTTTGTTACCTTGTTTTAAATGAAACCCTTCAACCATGCAGGACAGAGTCTCTACAACGTTTACAACTAATTACTAGGTAGGCAAACTGTGCCATAACTGAGTTGACTTGTAAGACACAAGGCTGAATGTCTTGTACCAAATGTAACTCTCACTGTGTTAATTTTCAGGCTGCATAACAACATTATACAAGCTGTTTTCCTCAGAACATAAAATCATAGTAAATTATGTTCCCTGACTTCTGGTTAAAAGGTTCACTGGTAAAAGAAATGCAGGACCTAAACCAGGATGGATATGGAAGGTAAAAATAGTGATCCAGAGTTGCGAGATAGAATTCCTAAGCCTATTAGCTTCTGTTTCCCTCTTCATCACTCCTGAGATGCCCATGTGTCTAGAACTATGCTCACACCCTGCACATTGAGCAAAGCAACACTGATTTCCAGCTTGTTTAAAAAACATGAGGATCCAGAAACCTCAATATTCCATTATTTCTGTCCCTTCAGTAGCTTCAGCCAGAAAGTATGTTATAGGTGTTCTCCATGAATATCAACAGAATTGGACCTTTCAGGAAATGTTGTTGTGGCCATTTCCTTCTGAAATATTGCTGCTGCTGGGATTTATGCGGCCAACTGCAGCCCAGCCTGAAGCAACCAAATATCATTCCCTTCTCAGTCTGATGGAATTTAAACCTATCATTAACCAAGCAGTTGATCAACTAGTTGTAGTGAGTTTTGGCAGGAGAGGAGAGCATTTCTACACCTCTTCATCAGAGTGGTTCTGTATTTATACTTAAATACCGAAAGTGTATCTACGCAAAAGCAGTGAAGTTGTTACGGTAAGACCTCTTTCAAGAGTGTAAGCTGCATTGACTTGCTTGATGGAGGTGAATTTTTTCATCAAAATATAACAAGAAAAACAAAACATTCAAAATTAAAATTTCTCAATTTGATAGGATATTTATGGCCCATTCAAATCTGTAAAACAGACAACACCACAGAGACACTACCCAAAAGTTACAACTTGTTGTTGCTTAGCTTATAGAAAAGAGATCAGTATATTTTTATTAACCTTTGAACAGTGCAGCATGTCCTCACCAAACTGTGAGTTCCTCCTTTGCAAGTACTGGAAGAATTTCAAAGACGTTCACATCATGCGATTTATCTGTTTTCAGCCATGATAGGGTTAGTTTTTGCAGTGGCCAGGAGGGAGCATGGCTAGGACCTGGAGGTTATTTTGTGAGGGTGGGGGGCTGGAGGGTGGGGGTGAAGGATGGGAGAGGAGCAGAAGAGGGGACCGAATGGAAAGGCAGTCTCTTTCAGGGAGAAGGAGTCCTTTCCCGGTAAGAAATTAGAGAATACCATTCCTAAAGCACAATAGACATCAATTAGTTTGCCAGTTAAAGTAGTTTAAAACTGGGTCATTTTCAGACTTTAGAACCTGTGTCAGTTCAAAAGTACCAAATGGTCCTAGCAGAATAATAACAACTGTCATTCAAGACCTTTCATATAAAGCTAATGCACATCTCAGGTTTAAGCTGTGTTTGAAAAGCGTAGGCTGTAATTAAGCAATGTTATTAATATTTACTTTTTCCAGTAGCAGTTACTATTATAGGTTAGAATAGATGTGCCATGATCATCCTAAATAGACCCTATATAATACAAATAATTCTACCAAAAATGGTATTTCTCCCCAGTGTTAATATGTTTGCAACAGATTCACTGATTTCAGTGACTCTGAGGAAACTGCATGTATCAAGACAGTTGCTTGTTCCATTTTTCACTGCATTTGACAATTACACCTCTACATTGAGATGGGCAGTTTCCAGGCTCTCACAACACTTCTGCTTTCACATTTCTGCAAACTGAGTCAGTAGCACCAGGGAGAACTGAGGAAGGAATCAGTCCTGTGGTCACAAATGGAAAAATGAAATTTTTTTTATCCTTGAAGGAATAATCTTGTCTGAATCATAGCAAGAATGTTCTGAAAGCATCACATTGGGGCATGGTGGAGATTTTCTTGTTTTGAGTGCTCTAACTTGAATTCTTATTTTCTAAATTAATCATTTGTACTTGAAACACTGTGTAGTTTAAGATAAGTGAAACTCTAGAAATATTTTATTTTTTAGCAATTTTACATACTTACATTAATTTGAAGTTTCGGTGATTAAACTGAAATAAAAACAGTAGCCCAATGTTTATTTTTATACAAAATTTACCATATTTGTTTAGAGAGTCTGTAATGCTGCTCAAAATATACATTTCTTTTTTAAAGTTGTTACTTTAAAATTGAAATCACAATGAAAAGAACAATGAAAACATTTTACACTGAAGTTTTAAAACAAGCATTTAACTTCTCAGAAAAAAGCCCCAACTTTAGTCAGCTGAGATTGTTGACAGGCTTCAACATGACTATGAATAGGCTCTGTGGGGTTTTATGCTGGTTCTCAAGCTGCATTTTTGATGCATTTTCTATTCAGAGAAATAAAATTTCCTCTGAAACTGAGGCTGATAGACCTGTGCAACAAGAGAGAGGGAGGAAGCCTGGGGACTGGGTTGGAGCTCAGGATTTTTCCACTTCTTATTCCACCCACCACGCTACAAACCCAGGACTCTTCCACCCCTACAATTCATGAGTCAGTGTAGAGTGTTGGTCATTTCTCTCATTTTGTGATATCTAAAGCCAGCTGTACAGTTCTCAGCTTTGCAACCTTACATGATCTGCTTTATCCCTCAGTACCTTCTGCAACTGACAACATAGAATTCTATACAGCAGCTTTCCATTTTCAGTCTACCCCTACAGTAAGGCAGGAATTACCATTAAAGAGAAGGTATTGCTTTTTGTTTTCTGGTAGTTGATTATGTGATGAGGACTCCTCAGCACATGACACATTCTTCTCCTCCTCTTCTGATGATAGTCCGACACTTTTGCCTTTTGGCCAGTTTATGATGATTTCCAAGATCCCTGGGCAATTGCAGTTTCCTACTCAAGTTCTGTGTAATCAGAGTGATCCTGTTAGTCTATGTAGCATTAGTGGCATGATGCGTGGAAGGGACTTTCCCTTTGAACATCCAACACAGCAGTGGCTGTCCAGGTACCAGGAGGAACTGTACTACAGTGACAATCACTTATGCCACAGCTTGAACCCCTTCACAAGCTGCCACTATCTCTTTTTCAACTGGATTTTTACAGGCCTCAGATACTTTGTATTTCTGACTCCAGAACCCCAGGGCTCATCCCCAAGTGTCCCAGGATACCTTTGTGCCAGAGACTGCAGGAAGGACCATGCTCCCCATCTGCGGTGTGATGGACATTTTTCACATTTTGTCCTTTCCAGACTGGCCCAAGGGCTACTGCATGAACAATCTCCTGTTTAAATTGCTCAAAAAGCTTGTTGTGTCTAGGACCCCACTTGAAATCATTCTTCTACTGGGTCACTTGATGGAAAGGGTTTACAATCCAATTGTAATCTGGAATATGCACCTTTAGAAAATCCTCAGTGCCAAGAAAAGCATGTTTCCTTCTTGCTGGTTGGTGGAGACATAACTTCTCTTTTATTGACCCCATCCATGGGAATCTTGATGACGTCCATCTTTCCATTTTACTCCTAAAAACTGAATTTTCTGGGCAGGTGCCTTGACCATACTTTGTTTTATGACAGAACTGGCCATCAGGAGAATTTGGATTATCTTCTCCTCTTTCTCTTCTGCTATGTTGCTGCACATAATGATGCCATCAACGTACTGCAACTATTCTGGAGCCTTTTCCAAATCAGTCTGGATGAGTGCATGGCAAGTAGTGAGACCTTGGACTCCAGTTCGCACTGAAGTTCCAGCAGGTCCATCAGAGCAGCACTCAGTGGAGGTGTAAACTTGTCCAGGCCATGATAGTCCACTATCAGCCTCCTCTCTTCACTGGACTTATACACTGGCCATGTGGGGCTATTGAAGGGTGAGAGAGTCATATTGACCATTCCCTGGCTCTCCAGTTCATGTATCATCTCATGGATGTGGGTCACAGAGCCCTGGTTTGTGTTGTATTGTTGATGATTCACTGTTGTGGTAGCAATCAGTACCCGCTGTTCTTCCACCCTCAGCAGTCCCACAGCAGAAAGGTCCTTTGAGAGACCAGGCAAGGTATTTAGTTGCCTAATTTCCTCTGTCTCCACAGCAGCTATCCCCAAAGCCCTTTTGAGTACTTGAAATACCCTCCTCTGAGTTAATCTATGCCAAGGGTGCATGGGGTCTTTAGGCCAATCAGAATGGGGTGATTTTGCCATTCATTCCCAGTCAGGCTCACCTCAGCTTCCAGTACTCTCAGCTGTTTGGATCCCTCTGTCACCCTAGAAACAGAGATAGATTATGTCCCTACAGATCTTGATGGCACCAGGGAACAATCTGTATCAGTGCAAACTAAAGCCTTTTACTCTTGTGGGTCCAGTGAGCCAGGCCAGTGGATGCACATCAATAGGTCTGATTATCCCTTTTCTCCATGTGGCTGGAGGCAGGGCCCCTGTAGTTCTGGTCATGGTGATCAGTGCTCATTTCTTACAAACATGAACTGGAGACCCCTTAAAGAGGACCAGAAATAACATTCAGCCCTTCCATTCTGCCTGAAGACTCACCCACTGGAAACTGGATGATCCTTGAAGAATTTTCTTTGGTGGTTGTTCTTCCTCTCAATTCATATACTCCTGCTGCTGTTAGGGCAGAGGTGGGTTTTCCATCCCACTTTCTCATGTCCTCTCTGTGTTCATGCAGGTAAAACTGCAGGTTACCTCGTGGTGTGTACCCCTCTCTCCAGAAGAGGAGTACATGCTCCCAATGGCAGAGACTCTGGCCCATACTGGCAGGGCCATGGGACATTTTCTCTCTAGGTTGCTTGAGTCTTTCAGGTCTGTCCACAGTCTTGTTCAGTCATTCCACAGCTGAGGCACAGGTTGGTAGGGCGGAAAACAGAACTTCGTATTGTCAAAGGCAAGTAATCACCTGAAGCAGTGTTTCTTCTTCTTTCATTGACATCAGTGCCAAAGGGTTGGCCTACGATGATGGCATGCTCCATAGAAACTTGTGCCATGTGGATTGTGTACATTGGACCTGATCTGGATCTACAAGGGTCTCTTTGTTATTTGAATCCCTGTAGATTACCTCCAGCACAGTTAATTCTCTGATGTACTGGATACCTTTCTCCATGGCTTGTCTCAGTGCACTATTAGGCCATCCATGTGAGAATACCATTCCCTCATGCTTGACAGATTGTTGCCTCCAGAGGCTGAGAGTTTCTGTCCTCTTTCCAATCCCCTTGCTAATGCCTACATCTTGGAGCAGGCATCCCAATTGCCTGGTTTCACTACCATCTAGTTTCATACTGTATCTTGTCCAGCTGTATGTCCCAGCATCAGAACAGGCAGGTCACAAGAGGCTCTCCTGACTGGTGGCTGAAATGTTTTTGCATATCTTGCAGCTCACCTGGGGGTAGGGATCAGGTGATTCTCTCTGGCCCTGCTTCTTCCTCCTGTTGTAAGCACCCTATTCCTCTTCATCCCTCACTAAGTGAAATAAATTTGTCTTGAATTTCTTGATGGGGCACCTGCTACTGGCACAAGTTGTTGATCTGGTTCAGCTGCACTTTGAGTGGCCACAGTGCTTGCTGGTGTGTTTTCATTGCCCTCCTGCTGAGGTGTTATCTAATACAGAGCAATGTCCAAGAAATCATAGTCTGGGCCCAGCACACTGCAATAAATTGCTCCTCTCTGGAACTGCCACAGCATTCTCCTTGCAAGTATTCTGTCACTTCATCAGGGTGCTGTAGTTGTTCAGGGATGAACTCCCAAGTCTGCTCCAATGAGCAGATTTCTCCAACAACTGGGCCTTTTTCTCCTACATTCCATGCCACTCATGACTATCCACCATCAGGACAGATCTCTGAAAGATCATGTTAAAAGGCTATTTTAAATTGTTACCATGGTGTGGACTGCGCTGAAGAGACCTGGCAGAGTTAGCAACAAGAACATGCTTTCCTTAACATCCAAATGGAATTCAAAATTCTCCAAAGTTGTTGTAAAAGGCCTGAAGAATGAAAAGGGGGTAAAAGTCTGGAGAAGTTCATGTTCCCCATGAGTATGGTTGTTAATGAATTCCCAGTGGTAGAAGCCAAGTCCAGGGCAGGAGAACCACTGTGAATACAGATCCCAAATGACTCTGTTTGCCCTTGGTATTACCATGCCATAAATTAATATAATAAAATACATCAACAAAGCAATCCTGATCCTTCTCTCCACTCTGAAAAATAGTACCATGGTGGGCACATATTGCAAATAGGGAAACACATACAGGGTTAGATACCCCAACCACATGAAAAGCCTGAGCAACATTGTAACCAGAAGGCTCCACAGCTAATATACAAATACTTAGATCAAAATTGTTTCCAACCCATTCTGATCAGATCTGGTTTTATCTCAACACTTCATACCCCACAGTGAGTGCCATTTAAAAATTGTCATGGTTTAAGCCTATATGGAATTTAAACTCTGCACAGGTCCTCCCCTTTCTCATCCCCTCCAGCGAGAGAGCAAAAGAAAAGGCAGGTATTATGGGTTGTCTTTCTTGAATTGGGAAGACCAGAATCGAACACAATACTCCTCACTAAAGCCCTGCAGAGGGGCAGGATGACCTTCCCTGACCACCCTCTTCCTGATGCACACCAGGACACCATTGGCACTCCTGGCTGCAAGGGCACTACTGGCTTATGGTCAGCTTGTCATTCACCACTACCCCGAGGGCCTTCTTTACAGAGCTGCTCTCCAGCAGGTCAGACATCCAAACTGTGCTGGTCCTTGGGGCTATTCCTCCCCAGGTGCAGGACTCTCCATTTTGCCTTTGTTGGACTTCATTAGGTTTCTCCCCACCCAATCCTATCAAGGCCCCACATAATGGCAGCATAGCCTTCAGATGTGTCAGCCACTCCTCTTAGTTTCTTATGATTGGCAAACTTGCTAAGGATGCATTCTATCTCTTCATTCAGGTTATTGATAAACAAGTTGAATAAGACTGAACCCAACATTGGTCCTTGGGGAATGCCACTGACTACAAGCCTCCAATTGAGTTCTGCTCCACTGATCGTGACACTCTGCTCTGTGCCATTCATCCTGTTCTTGATCCCCATCAAGGTCCATTCCTTTGACCTGCATTCTGCAAGCTTACCTGTAAGGATGGGAGACAGTGTAAAAATCCTTGCTGAAATCAAGATAGACAACATCCACTGCTTTCTCCTTGTCAACCCATTCTACCACACCAGATGGTCTACGCTCTCTACTGGGATAAACCAGCTGACAATTTTACCTGTATGTATTGTCAGCAAGAGACCAGAATATCAAGTCCCTTCCAGAGTTGCATGTTTCTATTTAGTACGAAAAGAAAAGCCTCTGGCGAGTGTAGAGAAAGTCTTCAGTTTACAAGAAAATAGGTACTTTAGAAGATGCCTGACTTGCTTAACAGAAAATAGAGTAATAGGCAGCTTCTCAAACTTCTTGGTAGGATTTTTTTAACACTGTACTTTGTGCATTTTTGTCATGCATTGCCAACATGCCATATGCTTATAACACATGGTAAAAGCATGGGTAAGAAAATGTAATTGTGACATGTAAAGACAACTCTGTATCCATAATACTTCTGAGCTAAAATACACTTGTGCATTTGTTATACCAGTTTAGAGGACTTTTTTATCAACTCTTTGTATGTATATCACTGTATATCAAAGGGATAATGTGCCTCAAACTTAGCAGATTCCATAGAAAGAAAGGACTGGATCAGATGGTATCAGCCAGAGTTTCAATGCTGTAGTCTGTAATTTGCTACTGATTTTCAGAAGTTAAAAGCTTTTCACTTGAGTATCCTGTTGTCAATTTACTACACTGGAAAAGCAGATTTAACTGATTGTTTCTAAAGTGTTTAAAAAATACATGCATGTACAAAAGAACTGAAGCGCTGTATTGATTATTTAATTGTGTAATGACCAGCTTCAGTCTTCTGTTTTTCTATATGTAAAGACTAGCATCTCTTATCTCAAAGAGTTTATACCATGAAGAGATAATGAAAACAAAAAAAGTTGGTATAGAAAAAAACCTAATGAGTGATAAAGAATATTTCCTTAAGGTGAGTCACAAAACATGCAGTGGCAGATTTGATATGAAATCCAGGCTTTCTGCATTCCAGACCAGTTTCAGACACACTAGATCTTGCTGTCTTCAGCTACCACTGTTACTCATCTCCCTGGAGAGATGAGGAGCCTAGCAGCTGTCCTCACATACTGACATATAGGGCAGACTCCTCTTCAGAAGGTGCTGCAGGAGTTTGTCTTTCCAAACATGCCACCAATAAAAACAACTGCATTTGAGAGAAGGAGGCAATAGAAGACAATGCATGAGAAATTGCAGTTAGGGACCTTAACCTACTGAGTCATTCAGGAAAAGACTCCATCTGTCACTGAGCAGAGAGAGGGGCTCTTTCATGGAGATATTCAGTGAAAGAACCTAGCTAAGATGTGTTAGTCAGGCCAGTCTTACAGACATACATATTTATGAGTGGACATTGAGGCTTGCAAAGTATTTCCATAGTTGATTGAAGAATATTTTACTACTTATTCCCACAAAAACCACTATTATAATACCAAGATTACCTGCCACCAAACAACAAGCAGACTTCTCAAAGATGATGTGTATGATACAGTTTAATAAGAGATACCCAGGCACAAGACACTGCAAACCCAGGGTTACTCTGTTCCTTGTCTTTTCCTTTGCCTCCTTTCTCTCAGCAGACCTCTGGGCTAATCACAAACTACAAGAAGAGAGAAGGAAAGTTTTCATTTATCATCCCTTCAAACTTACAACCCAAGTGGTCAGTCAGTACAGACAGATTTAATTCATTCATCTAAAAACAGAAAACAAAGCCGAGGCCAACATACAATTTTGTTCATTTACCATTTCCCCAGAGGGCTTATAATGGAGTTTACTAACACCTTGTTGGCAAGGATAGTGAAATACTCCAGACTTTTACCTCCAGAGATTTCAGCTTTCATGGTGACAGCAGTATAGATTAAAAAAATCACAGAACTGTCTTTACTATTTGCATTCCTGGCACTTCAGGCATTCATATGTGAAGTTTCAGGGATTACTTAAATAGATTGTATTGAAACATCAAATACATGAATATGCTCTTCCCTGGCTGATGAGAAAGAAGATTTTAAAGAACTGGTGATGCCCACAGCCAAAACACACTATGTCTTTATCAGGAAATGGTGTGTCCCATCCTCCTTTGAAGTGTGGGATAATGAAGTCCACACTGAAGAAACTCACTTTCAGCATGTCAAACCCAACTCCAGGTTTTCCCCAGAGGGTGCCTTGCAAAAAACAGTGGAAGGTGTTCCTTTGTCCCACAAGGACATAATTTTTCTCCCTGCAGAATCTCCATATGTACTTCTTAACAAAATGTAAGACAAAAACCCTCAACCAACAGACATATACAGGCAACAAGTAAAACCCTCATACACGAGGTCTTGCATTTTCTCCTGTGGTACCCATTGCCTTAGGACAGTGTAGATTGAAGCAATGTTAGAGAAGCTGCATGTCTTATCAATATTTGTAGAATTTTTTTGGACAGTTTTACATTACTTCATTTTTCAGCATTGACTTTTAGTATTTCTGCTTGTCATCTGTATGTGTTGACTACTCCTTAACCATCCTTCTGCCCTTTTTGACACAGGGTAAACCTGTGACCCTTTTGGGCATAGGGTAATTATACAGTGTGGTCCTGTATACAGGAAACCACCAGCAAGACACAACTTCGGAACTTACATGGACAACAGAGGCATTGTGCTGGATTCTAGACACTCTCCACACCAGATGACTTGGTGAGGAGCAAATCTATTCTCAGTTATTGACCCCTTCTTTTGCAGGTGCTCTGTTGTTGTTCTTCAATTTCTAATGAAACTATTAATTCCAGAAAGGGAGATTGTACTGACAGCTTTGTGTTTGGACCTTTTTGGAGCTCCTTTAAGTACAAACCTCATCTGTGTAGAGCCAACAACATGGTGGTGATGATGATAAACCTTTGGGAGCCTGAGAACTCAATTAATCACAAAGCTGTGCAACCTGACATAAATATTGACACACCTAGATAGAACAAGAGCTGGCACAAGAGCTGATAGGAGGATGAAAAGAAGAGCCTAAGACTCCAGGGCCTGACCTTACCTCTTTTTATTTTATGTTGAGTACCTCAATCCTGCATTGTGGTCATCTCTTTGGTATAAGAAGTTCCGCCTCCACTCCAGGCACCTGGGCTTTGGAGTTTTAGGGGGTGTTTGCCTAAAATTTCAAGAAGAGTGAGTTCCAGAAAGGTCATCTATCATGGAAGACTAAGAAAGAAGGAAAGAGGTTTTTTTTGTCAGTGATGTGTTATCTGTGAGGGGTTTCTCTCTCTCTCTCTTTTTTTTTTTTTTTCCTATTGTATTAGAATAAATTTGGCAGGCAGTTGCTGATTAAATTCGAGGTGGACTTATCTGAATTTGAAAACTTAAAGAATTAGAGATTGTTTAGACCCTGAACAGATATGGCTTTAATCAATTTTTGGTCTTCAGTACTGGTTCTAATTCCAGTGCTCTGGTCTCTATGCAGATATAATCCTAATACTCTCTTGGCCTCGAACTGCAGTAGCAGTGTCATGAGCCTAAGCAAAATGGATCCCTGGAAGGGACAGTGACAGTCAGTCCTCTAGGAGAGCAATGGGAACTGCACCTGGCTGTGATGCATTTTTCTAGGACTGAATCCCCTGGAACACCATGGAAGAGTGTATAATGAGAATTTTGCTCTTTTCATTTTGCTGTCAAATTCAAATCTGGATCCCTTCTGTTGTCAGGGTTTTCGAACCTTGAATTTAAATTTTGATGGATTTATCACCAACCACCCTTTGCATGGAGTTGTTTCCATCTATTTCTGGACATACTGGTTGTGCTGGGATAGCAAATGGTAGGAGAAGGTATTATCTTAAATGAGCTACATGAAACAGATTTCTGTCCGTGTCCCCTCGGCATTTCTTGATAACAACACTGTCAACAGATCTAAACATTGTCAAGATGTGTGAAAGAAGCTAAGTTTATGTCTGTGACTAGAACTTTCAGAGAATGGGTTTCAAAAACTTTTCATGTTTTTATTTTTTCAACAAGCAGGCAAAATTTCCATAGAAAGCAGATACTTAAAAAAAATTTTTAGTCAGAACACCAGTTTTCTGTTGGAAGGGTTTTGTTGGTAAAATGTTAACAGGCTCTTCTTGGTGATTTAGCGGTTTGAACATTGCATTACATAAATTTGCATGTCTGCTAATGGAAGACAGTTCAGCTTCAACCTTTAAAATTTCTGCTGGATGATTGTGACCAAGTTTCCACCAATCCTCTGAATTTTTTACAATATTGATTACTCAGCCCTCAGCACATGCTCTGTGCAGTAAATATTTAGGTCAATGAGAGAATAACTTTGTATATATAAAGCTAAAAGATGGTTTACTCAAAGGACATTATTCTCTGTATGGCCTTGTAATGTTTTTGCACAAAGATGAAGTATCACCATAGAATTTAGTATCTTTGACTCTAACACAAGTCTTTCACCCTAGCTTCCACAGCGCAAATTTTCCCCAGCAGTCTATGTGTACAAGAAATAAAGCAAAAGGAGAACAGCACACACAAATGTCCTCTTGAGGAGAAGAAAAAACAAACGTGTGACACACATCAATTCCTGCTCTGATGGAAGGTCCTTGATACTGTAATGGTGAAAACCATACAAGAGATTGAACAGGAGTATTTTCGCTAAATTGTCAAGTTTTTACTGCTCTTTCTCTGGGATCACATCAAAGAGATATATGGACCCCTGAATACCATTCTCAAAAAAAGCCTTTATGTAACTAACCAATAGGTGACAATGTGTAAGTGCATATTACTGAAATTCTTAGCTTGTCCTTGTAGATAAAACATTACTGCTAACACATGAAAAGCAATTTTAAAGTGTATTTTTATATTCATTTTTTAATTACAGTAAACACATTTCACCTTATTGTATGCATTCTATATGCTTTTCTTTAGTACATGTGTTTCTGTGTGTCCAGGACTCAAAGAATTTTGGAATTTTTCTGCTTGTTCATTCATTCCAAGCTGTGGATTTGATCCCATAGTTAAGCAATGAAAGTCTTGCTTTCATTGCTTAACTAGTGGTTTCTCTTTGCACAATTACTTCTGTACTTGGAAACTTTCCTTCCTGCAAGTGAATTAAGGCTAATGTTGCCTGTTCCTCTGCTTTTGTGTTCTAGATTTGCTACTTGATCAAGTGCTTTCTGAGCAGCCCTGGCAATGGGAAGGGGAAAGAGGAGTTGCTCTTTCCTGTAGGCAAGAGAAAGAAAAGTAATTAAATACCTTGTAGTGAGCATAACATATTTGATAAGAATAGTTTTGATAGGTCAAAAGGGTGTTGAATTAAGTTGTACTAAATTTTTTTACATTTTACCTCTGACTCCAGAAAGGCCTCCTGGACACTTTTCCATTAAAGAATTCAATAGTTCATTTTCAAGAGGAAGGGTGAGTGATAGGTCCATTAAAGACTGTGAAATTCCCTAATGTATCACAATTACAAAACCACCTGGGCTAGGCAGAGAAACATTTTGTTGAGTCACTGGATGAGACTCTTTAAGTCAATGTGCTTATGTTCATATGTAAATCACTTTAATAAATAAGCAGCATTCCAAACTGTAATTTACTATCTTTAGATAATTGGATAATTGCAGAATTCTTTACAGTATTTATAAGAGGAAATTGGCAATTCATAAATGTTAAATTATACTGTTTCTGCCTGTTTGCCAATTGCATAAAATTACTGAACTAAATCTTGCAGTTATCAGAGTAAGACAGTTTAAGCTACAGTAAATTCTAAAATATAGCTAATCTGTGCAATGCAGCTTCACATAAACTTATGTCAAATACTGTGTGAAGAGATACTACTACCTGTTATGTAGAATGGATACAGCAATGTCACAAGTGCAGTGCACTGGAGTAATTGGCTCTGCTTCTGAAAGTTCTTTAAGACTTACTAACTAATTGTTTTCAGATAGGTTCGTAATCTTAGGAAAACTGCCTTTTGTGCTTGGTTTTGGACAGCTACCTTATCTCAGTTGTTTTTTAGAATATGCTCCTGTACTTATTTATTCCCTGTGACTATCTTTTTATTTTTTACATAATTTGTTTAATTATGCAGGCTGGGTTCAAAATATCTGATTTTTTTTTTTTTAAAAAATTCTTTTTTTTTATGCTGTTGTTCATTGCTTTGGTTTGTGGGGTTTTATTCCCCCTGAATATTGGATCATTGAATTCATAAGAGGCCAGAACTGTGGTTTTGCAGAAATTCTGAGGTCAGTGCTGTTTATGCAAGAGGAAAAATAAATATATATCTTTAATACAAATCCTAATGATCAAAGACCTGGACATGCTGCTTTGGTATTTTTTGTTGATGTTACTTATGAAGTCACCTTATTTTTATTATATTATTCACCAATTTTAAAATGGAGCATATATATTTTCTCTCTTGCAAATCCAAACTATACTCCGTCTTCCCTGAAAAACAGAGGTGATGTCTTTCAGTCTCGGGTATTCCTTTCCACAGAATTTTCTCATGGTTCTTTCCACACCTTAGAAGCTCCGAGTTCCTTTGACGACAAAAGGAGACAGAACAGAATTTTTTTCTTTTTCAATCTAGCTGTTTTTTCTCGCTTGAATGTGGTATCCAGATACACCAGTAATGAGTAGTGCAGCCTGGGCTGAGGCAACCGAGTCAGAATGTCGGCATATGGATTCCTCAAGCAATCTGGTGTGCAACTCTATTATTAAGCTAGGAAACAGTACAGGGCACTTGACCCATTCATGTTGCATCACACAGAGATTGCTCTCTGGAACTGATGATCATGATCATCTTGAATTTCCTGCAATGGTTACAGGCTGAGTTGGTAATCACAGAAATATTTTGTCCCATCCCATTAGCATCTTGTCGGGTAGCAACACTTTTGGGGTTACAGTATTTGAATATTGTGGGGTTTGTTTGGTTTTTTTCTTCTGAATGTAACAAAATTTAAGTTGCAGTCTCACTTCTTAAATACAAGCATATAGTTAAATTCTCAGGCAGACATTTATTAGCATTTTGCCTTTGTAGCCATTTTCTAATCATTGTGCAGATTAAGTATTTCAGGAAGAAAAAGTTACTGTAGATTTTAAGAAAGTACCTCAGGCAATTTGCTGACATATATCAGTGCACTTGTCAAATGCTTTGACACAGATGTCTGGTTTTGGCAACTACAGAATTTGAATATCTTACCCTGTACATAGCTATTCATAGAGTCAATTCAGATCTGGTGTAGGTGGGTGCAACTTCATTGACTTCAACTCTGAGGCAGCCGCCTGTACTCATGCTGAATTTAGGCTTAGAGAAGTGTGCTGAAGAACAACCCGGAGAGCACTCAAAATGGTCCTCTAAGACCTATTGCTGTCTCTGCCTGTGTGGGAGCATGTGTCACAGGTGTTCCTGGGCCATCACAGACAGCCATGGCGGTGATGGATGGTCTGGCCTCACCTTTCCCTTTCTCCTTAGGAGTGTTAATTTGGAGTCAGAGCCAGCCCTGGGTAATGGTTCTCCATACAATCCAGTGCCAGTCCTTACCCTCTAGCTATCACATTGCTTCCCCAGTTGGAGCTTGGAAGTTGGAATTCTGTATTTCTCCTTACAGACAGTTTCTTTGGCCACTGTAAATATGAAAAAGCTTCTTTATTCTCCCTCCAATCAGCCAGTCTAACTTCCTGCAGCTACGAATCTCTAGGATTATCATCACTTACTTAACTGAACTTTTTGCTAGTTTTACATTAGGCATTGAGAAGATGCTTTTTCTGCCCTTGGTAGAGCAGCCACCCCAAAATGTCACTGTGATGGAGGTTCAGGCTGGGGGCACAGAGGCTCTTTGTCACCTCAGTTGGCCCCAGTCACTTTGGGTACCCATTGGATCTTCAGCTCTGCTGTCCAAAAACCCTTCCAGGGAGAGTTTCACATTGTGAAGAGGACAGCAAGGAAATTAGTAACAAGCGGATCAGCCTCGATGTACCCTCTAATATTCTAAAGATGGGTGGAGGCTGGTACTGCCTCTGCAGCTGTTACTTCCCCACTCAGCGATCCTCCACACCATTAAATACATTAGTGTGACTGAAGGGGAGAGGGAGGGCATGGGTCTCTGGTATTGCTGATAGTACCTGTTCTGCTCTGTCCCAATCCAGTGCTGTCAGCTTCCCTTCCCTTGTGTCTGGTATGAAGGGTTGAGTGAGTGTATTGCAATTTGGAGCAAAACCCTAACATTAATATTTCAATATTCCAAGACACAGGGCTTTGCTAAGTTTATATTATTTGCTAAGTTTATATTATCAATATTATAAGAGAAGAATGAAAACCTTGTTGTAGATGCTTGTTTGCCTGCAGATAGAAACACAATTGCCATAGTAAATTCAGGATTGTCACTGCATATCACATCTAGATTTGATTTTTCTCAAGATGAAGTTTTGAAGTAAAACCCACAGGATTGACACAATGTCTTTGATTGTAAATCGTTACACTGAGCTGCCCTGCTACTATTGGAAATAATCACAAAATACAAGGCTACATGACACACGTTATCCTTTAGTCTGAAGAACACTTTTAATTTTATGCTCTACTTTCACATAAATGCCCTCACTTGCACCTTAACAAGCCCCCAAGCATTGGTTACCAAATGATAGCATCCTCCCCTTTTGTTCGCTCATGATAAAATTGAACAACTGGGATGGAGAGAATTTGGCTCTGGACCAAAACATGGCTAGATGCATCTGCATTTGGCTCTGTGCCTTAAGATATAATATTCAAATATGAGTTGCCCTTAATTTTTGTTTAAATAATCCTTCTTACTTTTTTTTTTGAGGGGGGAGGTGGGGAGGAGAGTGATTGCAGTGCTTGCAAGATGTTTCCCCCTCCTGTTATCAGATTTTTGTTATTGTTAAATGCAAATTCATCTCTTTTTCCCCATGGAATTCAGAAGAGATGAAACCCAGTGGGACAGTTAGAAATTAAATGGGTCCCCTAGAAACTGCTTTTTCAGAACCTCTCAATATTTAATAAAAAGCTGTACCATTTCTGTAGTTTTCTTTAAATATCACAAAAAGTATAGTGAGGAAACATATTTCTCTGATTTAAGTTTTTTTCTATAAAAGAGCTTTTATTACCTATGAAATCCTTGAGGTCTTCTACTCAAAAAGCTTTAGCTGATACTGTTGTTGGTTAACAATTATGCATGTACTATAGAGAGTAAGGGCTTGGTACATACTTTCAGGGTCTGACTGTAATGGGATTTGGGTTTAACTGGAGTAGACTTCTGCTTGCAACAGTTACACATAAATCCTTTGTGCACAGTGCTTCCTGTGATTAAAGTAGGGCAGGACTTTGAGAAGTGGCCTAGTACCAAATTAGCTGTAAATTGAGTCTTGTCTTGTACTTTTCCACTCATGCTGCCCTAAATTCAGAGACAGAAAGGGGGGAGCAGGTCAGTGGAGACTGACCTTCAGCTGAGAAAACATTTGTTGTATTCTCAGTGCTTTAGTTGATTTTCTTAGTACTGATAGTGCCGAGAAGCAGTACCAATTGAATTGGTGTAAATAGAGATTATAATGTGGTTAGGGATAACACAATTGACAATACCTGTATTTAAAAAAACAGGAATGCCAGTATGTCTAAAGCATCACCAACATGTTGAAGCTTGGTATTTTATAAGACAGCAGAGCATGGGGATTGCTTTAAGACAGCAAACTGAAAAAAAATTTCATGTATAAATGAAATGTGTTTTACAGTTATATGCCCCAGCAGGCAATTTACTCATTGGGGATAATAATTCAAAATCTGCTCTGCCTTGGTAATAAGCTGAGAGACAGAGTGGCATTTCCAAAGACCTGGTTTTCTTAGTCCTTAGGAATAAGTTATTTTAGCTTTGGTGGTTTTTTTTATTTTCTTTTGCTTTGTTGAGTTTTTGTTTGTTTTCTTTGTTTGTTTTGTTTTGTTTCTTAGAACAAAAAAATGCTGTCTTCTGTCCTAAAAGGCTAGGTTTATTTTTTTTTTCAGATTTACATGAACTGTTATGTAAATCATGACAAATATGGGGACTTAATATCCACACTTTGTGATGGAGCAATTTAGAGTCTTCCTTAGCCACCTGATCCAACAACCTTGAATGAGGTATTTAAGTCAGGTTCAGTGAGTACTTGTAAGTCAAGGGCTTCAGTTGCTGAAGTAGTTAACAAAAGAGGGTTTTGCTTATTATTGCAGTATTTTCAGAGGCTGAATTGCTCACTGTCACTTCTCAGGCTATAGTTACCGTTCTCCTACAACAAAGAGAGGGAGATTTTTAGCTTGTTGTCAGGACTGGAAAGATGGGCTAACCAGACTGCTGAAGCAGAAGAGGTTTACATCTTGCTGGGTGAATGTGAAAACTAAAGTTGGTGTCAATAAATGTTGATCTCAAGAGGTAACAAGGTGCAAAAAATTTCATCTTGTTATTTATGAGGGATCAGATTTTACTGAAACTGACTCCAAAAAATCTCCCAGTTGGTATTTTGTCTTCATCCTCTCTTCTCCCCATCTTACTGTAATAGTACAAGACATTCTTTTTCCTCTCAGCTATAACTGTGAATGAGATTCAAATCTAGGAGATACATCGTGGCTGTGGATCTATCACATCCAGTAGCTGAAAAAAGTGTGATGATGCAGTGTCCCAAGAGAAACTATTTAAGAATTTTCTGTAAAATTCTGGTCCTGGTTGCCACGTGGGTTGCAGTTGACCAGCACAGGGAGGAGACCCAGCAAACTGAGTAACACTATTACAACATACTGGGCATAATGGCATGTTCCTTATTCCTATTTTCAAAACTTTTCTAGTAGAAAAAGGAGCTTTGCTCTAAAAGTGGAGGTGACTCTTATCTTTCTGAAATAGTACAATGAAGGTCACTTAAAATTGAAAAATGTAAATGATATAACAGAGTTCTTTAGTACTGATCTTACAAAAAACCCCAAATGTTAGAAGTTGTTGATGAGTCCATAAAAAGAGTTTCTTTCAAGAAAATTTACTGAATCTAGTGATTAAAAAAAAAAAGTTAAGTAGGTGTACCTCTGCATGGAACAAAAGTCATACCTTTCTCTAAATTAGAAGGGGAAAAGAGATTTCTCCTAATCTGATGTTCCTCTATTGCTTTTCTTTATTCTAGAAGATTTCGCAGCCAGATGTTGGTTCCTACTGAATGAATTAACCCCTTATACATTTTACAGGTGCTATGGTAGCTTCCACAAAAGAACTATCACAAGTGTAACCTATTTTTTAATTTCAAGAAAAGATTTTTGCTAGTAACTGCTACTCTCCCTTAATCATGAATAAGGAGGTTGCTGGAAAACAGCATTAAAATAATATCAGCTCTCTCAAGAAAAAGACAGTGGAGGCAGATCTAATTTGTATATACTGCTGTTAAATTATAGAGCAGCACCAATGAGGCATGAACCATCACCTGCTGACATTTTCTTCAACTGATGGCTGCAGAGCACAGTATCTGCACAGTTAGACATTGATGTTGGTGTCAGAAAGGATAAAGATCAGAAAACAGGGTATTTGGTATGATTTGACCACTTAAGTATTGTCAGTTCTCCAATGAGTGATATTGTGTGTGTCTACACCAGGAGGCTGTAGCTGCACATTACAGACATATAAGGCAGCTCTTCCATTGCATGAGGCTTCCAACTCAGCAACTGTGGGACTCCTGTGGAAAGATGTGGAATTTCATCAAAATGCCAGAGCAATGAGGGCACTATATCAGTTGTTTATATTGAGACCCTAAAGCTAAACTTAAGTGGAGATGCCTGTGAGAGCTGATCCTCTGGGCAGGGAGGCAGATTAAGAACCTCTCGTTGCTGCCACCTGAAAGTCACATGTGGATGTGAAGGTCCAGTGCCTCTGCAACCAATTGTTTCTGTTTGAGCCAACAGGTTGTTTATAATCAACTGCTGATGTGTATCGTGTTCATATTGTTAAGTGAGGGGGTTTTTTAAGTTTGACAAGAAGATGGTCTCTGCCATGACAGTGTTGGGAGTAGTGTCTGTGTTACACTGATGCCTATTGAGAGCCAGATGCAGTTAAGGGATAAGGGGTTTTTACCCTGGTATTTTAATAAGGATCCTTATGGCGCACCGTTTCGCCAAGGTGGGGCGCTCTGCAATGCACACACACAATAAATCATGTATACAATTTATAGACCTTACAAATGAGCATATCTAATAAAGATGCCCCAATGGGAGGCCTGAATGAATGGTGTGATATCCCCTCATCCAAGGAATTCCCCCTGGATGGGCAAAACCTCCAGTTTACAGGGTATGTTCTAGAGAGGACCTTGGTTTCTCAAGATAGCGAAGGGTTTTCTGGCCTCCTACTGGGAGGCTTTTAGGATGTTTGGTCTCCTGGCCTAACAAAATACTAGGACTATGCTAAGTTATCAGACTTGAAAGATTACAAGTATGCATGCTAAGAATACTGAGGATACATAAAAGTTATATAAAAGAAAAGGAAAAAATTATCTTGGCATCAATACAGAGGCTCACATTTGCTTGTGCTGGCTGGCTGCCATTCTGATACAGCCTGTAAGGAGCTTCTTAGCTTTAAGAAATTTCTGAACAGTGCAAGTGTAGTGCCACTTCCCTTTATTTATTATTAGTAAGCGCAGAGGCTGAAATGCTTATCACTGTGCTTCAGTACAGATGTTTGCTTTTCTGCTTGGGCATTTCTTGTGTCTCTTGTCCAGCTGCTGTCTGGGTGTTTCCCACAGCATCTTCTCCATCTCATCTCCTGTGCAGTTCCCATGTCGAAAATGCCTTTCAGCTGCCCTCTCAGTCAAGCTCTTGTGAAAGCAACTCAAAATCCTTCCATGTCATATTTGAGTGACTGCACTATGGGTATCATGGATCACATATGCATGTCGTGTCACTGGACTGGGCTGTCTACTGCTAATTTTAGGGTATAGATTTTCTGAGAGACAAATGAACTTCTATGCCCTGTGTAGCTCTAAGTTCACCTTTGGTGTGTGACATGGTTCCTGGGAAGCAGATACAATCTTTCAGCTGGCTACTTTGGCAGGGTTTTTTTTCTGGAAAGGGTTTACATCCAGCTCATGCCAAGTATTTTGTGTCCATCTTTCCATATCTTTACGTTTTCTCATTAGAGCCTCTCACATATCCAAGGATGGGGGCTTTTTTTGCCTTTCCACAGGAAGGGAAGAGTTTTTAATGTAACACTTCTGCTTCTTGGTTATTTGCTTTCCCTAAAGCTTGAAAGTCATTCCTTTCTGTCCTCATGCAGTGAAATCCGATATGACCTACAGTAAATGCCACTTTCTATCTGAAATCCCTCAACAATTTTAAGGATCTTTAGACTCCAGCAGAATAGCCAATGTTCAATCCTTACCAAGTAGCTTTTCAATTTTACATACCTGTTTCAAAATTCCAGTTCAAGACAAATGTGGAAAGTTCATTGTCAAACATATGTAATATATCAGCCACAAAATTAGGTTTATGTAGCAGAAATTATCTGCTTTCTGAGTTAAAAATACACTAAAAAAGAAAAGCCATTTACTTCTCATTAACAGATTTAAAAAGTAAATCCTACTTAGAAATTTTAAAATTCTTTCTAAAAACATGATAGAGCAGTTTTAGGAGATCCCAAGAGCCTTCTTTAAAGGCTCTTTCTGTCCAGTTTCCTCCTTTTGCCTGTATCAGGTAAATGATTACTGCTCATGTTACCAACAGCTCCCTGTGTCTCATGTCTCCTGATGTTCAGCCCTTGCTCTATCACTCTCCCAGCCCACAGCAGCCAAAAATGTGCTGAAGCCTTTGAGGCAAATGAGGTTTTTTTGCTGTTCCCATCTCAAAAAACCAACCTACAAACAAGCAAAACCAAGAAAAACAAAACAACAACAAACCAAAAAACCCACCCAAAACCCCCAAAACCCTCACAAACAAACAAAACACCCAAGCCAAACCAACCAACCAACCCAAAACCCACAAATAACCCCAGAAGAAACCTTTACCAAATCCCTGGCCTCTGCCTACCACCTGTGAGACCAATTTAATAGTAATGTTTCAGTGCAAGAACCAGTCATACAGGTGTGGCAGGGGTGAAGGTGATGCATCGATGCTTACCTGTCATTTAAGAGAGCATGAACCAGAGGAGTGATACAGAGCTATTCATCCTTGCAACTGCTGCAGAGTATATGCAGAAGTTAATTTTTTACTGGAATAGGGACACATTCAAGTCTTTGAATGCAGACCTTGATTTTTACCTTAGTGAGTGAGCTCTTGCGCCTTCAAAAATAGCTCAAAGAAAAGACTCATGTACTGTATGGGGTGTCTTTTAATATTTGGACTCTCCAAATCAGCAAAATTAAGGTATCTTTCTTATTGTATCTTCTGTGTTTGATCCTTTTCCAAGCTCCCCACACAATAAGGTTTTTGATGAACAAAGACGTGATGACGAGACTATTTCTCTAGATCCTCTTTGGCAGCAGGAATTTTGGAAAGCTAAGAAACAAATTGTTGTAAGGGTGTACCTTTTCCTTGTTAACCTTGATAATCTTCTCTATTTCAGCTTCCCAACGCCAGTAATTCCAGAAGAGACTTGCATTCCAAAAAAGCAAAATTTTATCTGGCATTTCTGCTATTTTTCCAAAGACCCACTTATCACAACACATGCAGGGCTAGGAAGTAACTCACCTGAAGTCTATCTTAATTTAATTTAGTTCCTCCCTTCAGTAACACACCTGCCTTGTGGTGGGTGAGATATATCACATTAGTCAATGCCAGTTTTCTGTAATGATCTGAAAGAAGTATGGGAATATAGTTGAGAGATTGTAGTATAGTTGCTAATATACATATGGAATGCAGGATTGAGGTCTCCAGCAGTATGTTGCCAGCTTTGGGAAATATGTAACTCTGTCAAAATGACCTAAGGTGGCAGGGAACAGCTAAAATCAATGAATATTCAATAGCTCATTCATTTTAAGTGGTTAATTATTCACAAATTTCAGTGAGTTTAGGTACCAGATCAGAAATGCGAACCCCAGATGACACAGAGCTAACTGTGTGGCCTCTTAAAGGAGCTTCTGAACATATGGAGATATAATAGTTCTAGTCCCCAGATGAGAGGACTCTTACCCTAGTGGGAACTGATTCCAAGATCTCTTACCTGTATAAAATGACCACACAACAGTTTGTTAAAACAGTGTTGACAAAATGCTATTTTAGCATAGGCAGTAGTCAAATGCTTGATAGGCTTGAACTTGGGTCCTAGCTGGGAGTGTACTCAGGACCCAGTCTTGTCACAGGGCTCTGATCTTATAACTTTTTAACAGCCATTTAGAAAGCCAGGTTTCTACCTGTTCTGGTACTTTTCTTTATATTTTCCTGTGAACGATCGACAGTTAAATAACTCTATATGGGATCTCATTTGTTTGAAAATATCCCTTAGCTCAGAAATGTGACTGTAAAAATACCGTGTGCATGTTTCCCACATTCAGTTTTGTTCCTTGCTAATTTCTGTACTGTCTACATTATGCTAAAAATCTTCCTTATAAGAAATTCTCTTATAAACTAAGCCTACCATTCAGGAGTCCAAAGACCTTCTTTAGCTGTTAATCACCACTAGTGGTGAAAATGCAACAGTCCATATTTCCTGCTGTTGCAACTTTTCATTCAAGGTTAGATGTAAGATGTAACCTTAACATAGTTAGGATTAACAAACTGAACCATGTATTTTGCAGTTCATTGTCAACACTGCTTCTAAAAGGAAATAAGCAAGCTCATTCTTTGCTGTTTTGTCTCTGCAGAGCAGAAAAAGAACAGAAGCAACAAGAGCAACAACAAAGATTTGATGCCTAAGCAGATATTATTTCAGTGGGATTAATTTTCTTTGTTACAGATTCTTATTATACTTTAGTGTTTCTGCAACAACTTAAAGTTTCTGTGTTTTGTCTATTTTTGTCCCCAAAATAAATAATATGCAGTTTTGCCATGGGAAAAATAATAAAATTCTCTAATAATTTTGTTAAATTGTTTGCAGGTGTCAGTCATAAATATAGATATGAATAAGCCAAAATAATAATTGTATAATAATAAAAAACCATAACACAGAAATACACCATGAGTAAACTGAAACATCAAAGGGTCTTGAATATAGTTCCAGTCTTTTATTTAATATGGTAATCTCTGGGTTATGTATTACCTCCCCTGTTCTAATGATGCAGCAACCTGCTACGATTTTTTTCAATAGGGAGTAGATGTAACTTTTTGGGGAAAAAACATTTTGCTCCAAAACCATGTCAAGAACTCCATTCTTGAGATATTGCAAAAAGTATTAAATAACGTGCTCTGTCATCTAATAGAGAGAAGTTTTTGATTCCATAATATAAAATGTAGTAACCTTTCTTTAGCATCTGTGTATATCTGTTGTCTCCCACAGAAGCTTGCTAGAATTCTTGACATTTAGCTTCAAGCACAATATTTACTCTGCACCCTGCTTATCTTCATAAGCATGGTGAATGATCTGCATTTATCCAGGCTCCAGCTTCTGGTGACAGAGAAGGGTACAAGCAGCTGACACTGTGACCCTAAAATTACTCTAGCCTTAGAGCAAACAAAGCCTTCTGCTGAACAATTATAGAGTTTAGGAGAGGTTTTGGCAGTTTAGTAGAATTAGCTATGACAGAGGGATGCTGCAGAGGATTCTGCCCCCCTTCTTTCCCCTGCAGCATGACTTTTGTTTCTTGAGGGTGAGGAAGGGGTGTGCAAAGCAGGTGCTTCAGCAGAATATATTCTTACACAAATACTGTGCTAGACTATAAAAGCCATTAGCCTTTTATGTTTTATGTTGCCCTAAAGACACCTTGACAACACCACTCCTGCGCTGCAGTGAAGTTATGCTTGCAATTGTAAAGAGCAAGGACAGAAGTAATGTCAACCTGGCTTCACGAGCAATCTTAGAAATACCTTGCGGGCATTCTTCCAGCATTGGTGTCAGCAGAGTACTTCCACAGAAAATGCATGTCTTTGTTTTGATGATATGCAGAGTGCTAAGAAAATGATGTGTTTAGATACCATTTCCCATTTACTGCATCAGCAGTCCATTCTGTACCCATCCTGGAAGCTGCTCTGCTAATAGATTGGGGCTCTTGATATAATGTCTGATATCCTTGATCAATTATTTTTGCTCATTAGCTTGTCTCAGAACAGAGGGAGCTTTCTGTAAAGTCCTGCCTCAAACCTTTTCTGCTTTTTCTCTGGGTGTGTTTGTATACATACCTGTGTGATAGAACTATAACGATTTGCTATATCTGCATTTAGAGCCTGGTAATTTTCTTATAGTCTATGCCAGCACAGCTCTGGGTGGGGGGCATGAAATAAATCTCCCTCAAAAAATAATATGTCTCTTGTGTAATGAGCTGAGTATAGCACCCATTAGCAAGCAAGAATTCATGTCATTCTGTTAGAGTAGTAACTTTGCCCTTCCCTCCAAGGTAGTACCATGACCCAGCATTTGAGGGGCAGCAACCATATCATGGTGTCATTTTCAGCCCAGTAGTTCATCCACAGGGCTTGAAACAAGCCTTACACCAGGGGTCACCTGGGCTGCTCTGGGGCGTGAGCTGCTCTCTGATGGCAGACACTTCTTTAGTATCCTATTACCAATTTATAAAGGTAACTGATTGCCCAGGTGGGATTTCGTTTTTATGCCTGGTGCATTTTTTTTTAATTGTGTGTGTGTGTGTGTGTGTGTGTGTGTGTGCGTGTGTGTGTGTGTGTGTGTGACTGTGACAGTATGCAAATATGAGTGTCCTGCACCTCAGGATAATGACAAGGAGTGGAGGTAATTTTTAAGGAGAAGCTGTATAAGCACGGCACAGTTATAGTTCTTGATGTAAAGAAAGTCACCAATTCACAAAGGAATTTGATTACCTCTATCCATTATATACACACAGTGAGTGATCGCGCTACTAACCATCTGTCATCTATTTCATTTGCATCATCAACACCTGCCCTGTTTATCTGCTACATTCTTTTCTTGTCTGAATTCTTACACTGCTTTAATAAAATACAGAACTGTTATTGTTAAAAACCAATTAATTTACAATCCTCCACAGAGATCGTATTACTTATATTTCAATTTAGCTTCTAATGACCTGCTTTCTTACAAAATGACTTAATTCCGGTGTCAAAGATTAGTTATTAGACATTACCCTGATGCACCAGTCATGTACTGCTGAGACAGCCAAAGCAGCTCTAGGTGTCCCCAGTCATTAATCAGAACTCAGAGACATTTTCCCTATAACTCATTACAGAACCTGATTTCATATGTCACTTTAACTCTTTGCTCTACTGAGTATTTTAAATCTACTCTTCCTGTTGTTTTCACAGTTTGGACCTTCAAGAGTGAGAAAATTATTGGAAGTCTAATTGCTTTGGAAACAAACTGTTGTTGCTTGTGTTTTCTGCTGGCCCTCTGCTGAGAAATTAATTTTGCATCTCAACTGTTATGAGAATGGGGCCTAAAAGGCAGGACTTCTTGTTCCCTACATTTGTTTTGGGAGAAATTAACACAATTCAAGTTTCCACAGAATTGCAGCAAGAAATGTACATTCCTTCCAATGACAAGAGGCATTATTATAACAATAGACCCAGAGGCCAAACTGCTTTCATGGGAGTGCCTTGGGAAGGCAGCTACCACCAGCCACCTCCTTCCTGGGCTTAACAAAAGGTTTTATGAAGCAAAAGGACAAATCCAGCCAATTCTTACAGCATCAGCTGGGTTTGTGAGCATTCAGAAGGATGGCTAGTTTTGCTGTTCACACATTGATGTTTCATACAGAAAATATTATGTGCAATGTAGGGTAGGGTCAAATTCTTCATTCTCACTGTATTCCAGGCAAGGGTTGGCTTTTCTTGCTCATAAACTAGCATGGCTTCTTCCTCCTTCACATGTGGTATAGCACTTTATTTGAGAAAATTTATTTGTGAGGCATTTGCAGGCTGTGATTTGCAGACAGTAAGGATGGATTTGATCTTTGGAAGACAGTATAAAGCACTATTCTGTGTCTTTGTTTATAGATTCTGAGACACATAAGAGAAATACTTGCCATTATATTAAATCCCAAATCTTTAGAACACTTCAGCAACTAGGGCATAAAAATTGCATATACAGCTGACTGGATTATATATAGAAATTGAACCTTTTAAACAATTTATGTCAACTTAAGCTTTTGAACAATTACATACAGAGTATTTTTAAAATGTATAACAAAATTAAAACTTCAGGCTTCTAAAAACTCATTCATGGAGATGGCACAACTGGCAGGATTTAATGTAGAAAAGGTTATTTCTTTTATTCGCAGCCAAGTCTATATGCTGCAGTACTACTTCCAATAAAATTTTATTTTTAGCATATGTAAGTGGTGCAGTTGAGAGTGAATGAAATTTTTACTTTCCCAAATCACAGTCACTTCTGTCTGTTGAAAACTGAGAAGATACCTAGTGTTATGAAAGGCAAATAATGTCTCATTTAATTTCTTGACAACTGCATACCATGCTGGAAGACTAAGAGATACTCTTCATTTTCCTAAAGCACAGGAATTGGTTGTAGAGTGCAAGCTGATAAAACTTCAACAGCTGTCTTATGAGAAGTAGGATTTTTTCATACTAGACTATCAAGGGACATATGAATAGTATACCAGACTAATTCTTAAACAACAGGCATTCTATGAAATGATCAAACTCAGCTATGAAGGCCTAAGAATAACTTTCTTTGGATGGCAGAGGTGGGACATTGTTCTTCACATACTGTGAATGTTAAAGTCGTGCATAAAACATTTTGCTATGTGAGTGTTCTATTTTTATAGCTTATAATATTTACAGAAAAAGAATCTGAAATATTAATATCTTAAATACTGAGAGGACCAACCCTTTGGACAATATATTATGTCTCTTTGTATGAACATCCTTAACAGTGCTGTTTCCAAATGATATGGACTAATTGTTTCAATCAGACTAATAAATAATTTACATTTATAAATAGTTTCTACACAGGATAATGGAGCATGATGGTAGGGTAGGAAACATCAACCTAGAGCCTAAAATGTCTTCAGATATAATCCTGAAATGATTCTCTTTTCAAATGGTGAAATGTTATGCCTTCAACTCAGGCATCACATCATCAGCATCCAGATCAGGAGTTATGCCAAACTAGATGCAATCTAATATGGAAATGAGATGTTGGCTTTGATATTGTGTCATTCTTCTGAATGGGATCACCTGCACCCATATCTCCTAAGAGGAAATTTCAAACAGAGTTAGCTCCTTAAACCTTCTAATTAAAATGAGAAATCCCCAGGCTTCCATGACTCAGCCTCGGAAAAAGATTATTAGGAATTTAATAGGGAAAATATCGCATCTCAGACCATCTGTGACCCAGTGCTCTGTGAGAATTTAAAGAAAACTGGAGGGAGGAGGTGCACGCTCCAAAGCACACTCTAGAAGTATTTTGTTGGAGCTGCAATAAATCAACATGGTTAGAGTACAACCTTTTTCAGATTTAATTACTGTTACATAATTATTAGCAAAGCAGTCTCCTCTGAAACTGTAGAACTCATTATATCAAGAATCCCCAAGCTCCTGATGGAATTTATAAGCTAGGTACTCTCTTCCTTGCTCTGGCAAAATGCAATAAGAAGCATTTGATTTTGTCTCCAGCAATATTTTTAGTGTGAGGAGGTATTCTTTCTATTCTATTCTATTCTATTCTATTCTATTCTATTCTATTCTATTCTATTCTATTCTATTCATTTGGGGGGATATTCTTTATTTGTAATTTTTTATTATAAAATACCTTTATTTTCTTTTGTACACTTCTCTGCTCCCGGCATAGAATCTAAACATAAGCACTCAGGGACAGATACCCTTTCTCCTTTGTTGAAAGGGATTCACATCTCATTTTCTTCATCGCTTTAGTAGCTACTGATTGAACCAAAGTATGAATTCTCTTATGGAGATGCTGAAGAACAAAAATTTTTTTTTGCATTTTCACAGAGGTTTTGCTATGAATACAGTTTGAAACCTGTCAATGATGTCAACAAATAGCCACCAGGGAAGACTATTTGGTGTCTATCTCAAGCAAACCTGGGGCCAGCCCCTTCCCTGGCCATTGCTGCCTGGTTAGAGACTTTTGACAGCTGCCTCCTGGCCTCCACTGTGGGACAATGGAGAGATTGCAGGATGCCCTGACTGTTGGGGGTTAGATTTGTTTTTGGTTTTTTTTACAAAAATTTTCCCCATAAGTTGCCAGGAAACTAGCTACTGAGTACTTATGGGTGCTTGAGGAAAACAAAGAAGTGGCCAAAGGAGAATGTGACACCGGGCTACACTTTTTTGGGGCTCTGGGAGTTTTCTCTTGGAGGGGAAAAGACACAGCAAGGTTTGGGGGCAGGTAAAGCACGGGGGTGGGGCAGCTACACTTGCTCTTGCTCTTGGCATTGGAGGGAGGACGGCCAGGCTGCTGCTTGCTGTGAGAGGAGTTCACTGTCACCACCAAGTCTGGTCCTGGGAAATCTACCACCATCATGTGCCCAGGAATTCTGAGCTCCTCCTCCTGCCCTGCTGGAGCTGGGCTGACCTTGTCCTGCTGCTGCCACCACTTTTATGGTGCTGCTTTGAGGCTTTTATGGCACAGCGGCCTTGCACTCTCCTGCGCACTTTCCTGTCCCTGTGTGGGACATGCCCACCATTCCAGCTACCACAGTGGAGCTTCTGATCCATCTCATCCACCAGCCCGGGATTTTCCACCATTCCAGCTTGGTGCTCTCAAAGTCCTGCAGAGACACCGAGATCAGACTGCCCCAGGCTTTGTGAAGCAAAGCTCCTCGAGGTTCCTGGTTCTGTTTTGTTGCTAATGCTGTTGTTGTTTGTTTGCCTTGTTATACATACTGTTATACATACACACTCCAAAATACTATTGTATTGTTGTATTAGTTGTCTTGAAAAATCGCAGATCTTATCCTGGCAATTTGTACAAAATTTCTCAGCTCAATCCAATTTTTTTTGCCTGTAGACATAATTGCTGAGATAATACTTCCACCAAGGCTTAAACTAGTGTCTTGCAAAAGGTGAGATGCTGAGCTATACTGGGTCACATATATTGGGATAGTCACTTTTGCTCTGTATTTAATAGAATTCAATTATGTTCACAGATATTACTCTTGGTAGATATTACAGGTTTCAAAAATAACAACGAAGAAAATAGAAATTAATTTTGCATAACACTTTAATGTGCTCTGTATCCTATATTTAATAAATTATACACTTACATTACTCCAAAAGAGAGATTAAGGAAGAAAGCAAGAATGAATATGGACCCTCTTTCATATAAGAGGGCTCAAGGATCAAGATGTGCATTTCACATGGCGCCAGCTGAAGTGAAGTTTGCTGCACTACATTTCTAATAGACAATATATGAATAGATGGTTTAGAAAGGAAGAGAGAATGATCGAGACAGCTTGAAACTGGATTTCTAAATGAAGAGGAGTCTATATATATATTTTAAATTTTTTTTTCTTCGCTAGGAAAAAGCAGTTGCTTGAAGTGTTCTGGAGAAGTATGTCTTGAGGCGATCACAAGGAGAAATTACAATAGTTAAGGAAAGAGGAATTTACAGTGTAATACTTGTTGGGGGGCTGAAGAAGAAAACGTTACAGAAAACAGAAGACAAAGACAGGACATGAAGAAATCCTAGTTTATTAAACTATCCATGAAGTTTATTTCAATTGCAGAGAGATCCAGATCTAGCTACTTATCTGAATAAATCTTCTGAAGCATCTCACTGGAAAAAGTGTAAGGAGCTTATTTTCTTGGGCACATCCTTACTTTGTAAAAGATGGGCTCAGGAGGTTTATTGGCATGGCGGCAGAGAGCATGATTCGGGCAGTTATGTGGGCCACTGGGTAGATCATCAGATTGAGGTTTCAGACTCTTGAGCAAGTTACCATAGCTTAATGAGTTCCTATGTAACAGCTGAGCTGTTGCAAATGTAGGGTAGCACATGCTAATTTAAACTATCTTCACTGGGGCTCAGCTGATGCATGGCAGCCATTAAGCCAAAGTGGCTCAGTCACATGTCTAAAATCTGATTTAAGGAATCTGGGTTCAACTTGGTTCAGGAAGTGGACCACTAGGTTTCTGTTCAGTTAGTAACTTCTTGGGACAGCCGTTTCATCTTGGGTTTTCTCATGCGTTTAAACTGCAGTAATGATGCCAGCTCACAAATACTAAGTGTTCTGAGGGAAATAAAAAAAGAAGGGAATGTTATAAGAGTAGGATGTTTGGATTTTATTAGGTAGAACTGTGGAGGATGTTGAACTTTGGCAGAATGAAATGCAAGTTTTTATTCTTATTCCCATTAATATTTGAAGAAATCTAATGTGTTTGAAGGAGCTTTGCTGGTAGGAATTCGGGCAGAATCTTGCCAAAGTGATCTAGCCTTCTATTGGCGAGTGCACATAACCTCAGCTGAGATTTATCACACTTCCAGAGAAGTGCTGAGGAAAGGATGGAAAATCAGGAAATGTGAATCTTATTTACCACTTGCTAACTTTGGGACTTTGAAAAGTATCATGTGTCCCTATCCTCTCAGGAAAGGTGAGAACACAAATGTCTGTTTTTATTTTTTCCCAATATGGTATGCTTTTAATAATTTAATATTGTGAATTTGGTTTACTCCCTTGTTTGAAATGAAGGTCTCCCCTGTGGAAGGATTTTATTTTGTATTTGTGTGCTGATCATAACAAGTGGCACTCCAGACAGCTATTCTGCTCAGAGCTGAAAAACATCAAGCCGTTCCTTTAATACTACCAATAAACATTTCTGTTATTTTTTCCCACAAAGTGGTACTCTAAGCATTGTGCCAGTTCTCCAATGACAGACACTCTTAGAGGTAAAAGAAAAGTATCAGTATTTACTGGTTACTATAACATTTCAAAACATTTTAAGAATCACTGAATCCTAATATTTATGTATGCATGTCAGTTACAGTTCTCTGCTACTCTTTATTAGATTGACAAAATACATGAATCATCAGAGTTACGATTGCCATGATAATTACATTATATTACAAAAGAATAACTCTGTAGTGAAAATGTAAAATAAAAGCATAATATAGTGTACAGTGATTCAATATTTTTATGATTATTTATTCTAAAGTCGTTGAGGTTGTTCATGTATCAAAATGTTTGATCCAAAAAGTAGCACCTTGCTGCAAAAACGGTAAATGTGTCCTTAAAATAGGACTTTCAGAAATTGCAAATGACAATGCTTTTCACATTCTCACAGTCCATTTCTTGTCTTGCTCCTTTGTTCCAAAGAGCTTGAAGACAATATACTCACAAACCTCAAAAAAAGTAATCTGACATCACTGCTGTGTGCATTTACAGTGGATGATAACATGGAACAGCAGAGCAAGATTTGAAGCCCTGGATTTGGGGGTCCTCCCTTGTAAATATATGCAGGCTTTGCCTAGTTATTCATCAGACTAAAGATTTTCAAAAGAGCTGTGCTAGCCCCCTCAGCTACTGCTTCTGTGCTGGCAGAAGCAGCTGTCTCTTACCATTATGCCTGGAGGAAGCAGTGGCATTTGCCAGCAACTCCCTTTGTGTCAAACTCATTTTCTTCATTCTCTTATTTCATTTGCATAGTCAACTGGTCCTTATGCCTCAAGAAAATCAGGAGTGCATGTGAGAAGTAAGTTGTTAGAAATGGAGGTGCATGAACAGACGTCATTATATTCCCAACAGATCTGCTAGCTCACGAGAACATAACACCAGGGAGAGACTCTTTGTACCAACAGTTGACAGTACTAAAATAAAGAAGGCAGCTCCCCCGCTCCCTCGCATTTCAGGAAATCATTGTGCAAATGCAGTGAAATACATCCATGAGCCCTTCCTTCACTGTGATGCCCTTCTGATGGACAGGGCTTATTGATGTCAGGAGTGCTGGAAAGAGTAAGAATTAAGTTATAATGGGCTGCCCACTTCTATTTTCTTCCCTCTGTCTCACTTCTTTCACAGTAATTTAGTCTGACATTATCCCACAAGTGTAGGTTAGAAATTAGTCAAAATAATCTGAAATCCTAGAATAGCCTAGATCAGAGGCTATTGTTTTATTGAATACCTTCAGAGTCAGGGCTTAAGGACTGTCAGTGCTTTGATCTCTGATGCTTTTTCCTTATCTGTGTCTAGCCTGGCTACAATGGTATGCTGATGTCTTTGCTGCCCAGAAGAGGTCTGTCAAAGATATTTTCCAGGAGAGTAAATCTATATTTATGTATGCTGTGCTTACCACAACCACTCTGAACCACCAACAGTTAATGATGCCTCAGATGTATCTCTGATAGAGTCTTCAAGAACCTCTTTCTCATTCTTCTTGAGTAGCTCCGTGGACATTTGATAAGCCTGACCTAAATCTGATGTGCTCATGCCTTTGATAGGTACTCCCAGGCTTCTACTTGATGTATTATGGTCTCAAGATGTGAAAGCCCTTTTTTTTCTGCCCCAGCCCCATGCCTTTTCATTCTGAGTTTTGATAAAACTGATGTTTTGCTGGATGTGGTTTCCCAGCTATAAGTGAGATCCAGGCATAGACGAGCAATGGTAAACCAAAACTAATGCTGACTCATCAAACAAGTGTCAGTTGCAAGCACCATTAATGAAAAAAAATTCTGTGCCAATGATTTTGGCCTTATTTACTGTTGATGTTAATCACCATGCCACAGCTGGTGCCAGTTTGAAGAAAAAGAGAAAGCATGCTGGGATTCTCTGACAATTTTATTAACAAAGCTGATCAGAAAGGTTCCAACAAAGCAAAAATGCTTTGAAATATCTTGCTTTGCTTATAAGATATACTTCATTGAATGGAGTTTTTCAAGAAGGAGAAAGAGGGAAGGAATAAGTAATATCGTGACCTGTGCAAGGTTGCAGTCTAGTGAATAGAGCTGTGGCATGGGATGCTGATGTTCACAGCCTGCTCTTATTTGGAAAGAACTTGGTTTATTGCTCTTGCTCTTAGTCAGGTAATCCATCAATCAGACTTGAATCTAGGGGAATAAATCCACTGTAATCACTCTCCAGCATGTTTTTAAAGTAAAAAATGAGCTTGGTGTTGCTGGAATTTGGTGTAGTTGAAGAAGGTAAGAGAGATGACTTTGAAAACAGGCACTGTTGCTTGTTAAATCATGACAAAGTTCTGCAACAAGATGACTGATAATGAAATGTATGTGCAGCATATTGCCTTTATCTAGTTGATATGTTCAAATTAATCACAGTGCATGCACAGCTCTGGGTACATCATGCAAACACTCAGCAGTACCTCACTTAGAGGTGATACATATATCCTCATCAAAATCTAGCCTCTTCGGTTGTTTATAAGTTTTGTAAACTTTCTTTTAAGCTTGGTAAAACTGATGTTGTAACATCTTATTATATTTTGGTCATGTCATCTCTAAAAGAGTTATCGGGTGCTCAGTGCTTTTAAAAAATGTACCTTCATGGTTAGGAGGATGAACTGGTAAACTGCAGTTCTGACTACAGATACTTTTTAAAATAAGCACTGGTTAAATCTGTAGTTCTGTGAATGAATGTAGATATTTCTCAGTCTTAGTGGTGTTAATCCCAAGTGGTTAGTGGTTTGGGACCTTTCTGGACTGTTGTGCCTGTGTAGAAACCACCCTGAACAGCTTTTCTCCCAGTAAGCACAAGCCAATTTCATATGCTTACATACCATTCTGCAAATGAGCCTCTGTAGTGACCAGGGAACCTAAAACTGAAGCCATATGGAAACTTACTGTGCATATTAAATTGCATGAAGCAGTGTTAACAACGTTTTGATTTGTGGCTGCAAGTAATAAATGAATTACATTAATGTTGTAGCTGCAAGCTAATTTATCCAGAATTACTTTTTAATAACCAGCATCATGTTCACTGGTAAGATTTAAATACATTTAGGAAAAAGTCTGAAGATTTTTTCTTAAAAAAAAAAAAAGGGTAGATTCTAATTTTAAAACTGAGTTTATTTTGTAATTCTCTAGATATTTAAGAGTAAATTGTCACAGAGCACTGGAGTGAACTGCAGACCACATTACCTGTACAGGAACTGGGGCAAATCATAGATGAAATGGACAAACCACATAAAGACTCTGTTTTGTCTACTACTACCTTTACACATACTGGCCTGCAGAAGAGAAGAGGCAGGTATCACATTGATCTAGGATATCCCTCCTTGTGTGCAGTCCTTCACTGCCAATAACTTATCCTTTTTGGAGAAGTTTCTTCCCAGGCAACTTCTCGGTGACTTTAAAAAGGCAGAGGAGGTTAGTGAGTGTATGCTTGTAGTCTGGGACGGCCAGAAATGTGTGTGGTCTTCTCTTATGCTTTGATTCATTAAAAACATAATTAATATATTAAAACTAATTCTGTAGTGTTATTTTTGCCCAGAAGAATGCTAAATTTGAAGGCAGGACACATCCCAACACATAGATAGCAAAAAGAGTTAAGGGAATATGATCACAGTATCAGTGAGATACTGCACTCAAGCAGTATGTACTGTTAATTGCTCATGGAGGCCACTAGGCATATCTTAAATAAAGAGCTTTTCCATAAGGCTGTGCCTGTGGTAGAGACCATTACTCGTGGCAGAGTCACCATTTTACAGGACATGCTGACATCTGTGTGAGTACCTGAGAGTACGGGGAACCCATGACTGTGTAAGATGCGGATGTATGGTACAGCAGCATAACCTCCTGTAGGGCATCTTTTGCAGGCTCAGCTGTTTGAAGTGGCTTTAAATCCAGCACAAAGGCTGAAGTAACTGTTATGGGGTAGATGACCTGCTATGTGAAGCAACCAACTCATTCAGAATGGGGATGGACAGAGTTGTATTTGGGACATACTGTCCAGACAAAGCAGACTGGTGCCCCAGCCCACATATAATGTGCCTGTCTCAGAGGAGGTAATTAGCTGAATTTGTTGTGACCACAAACTTGCTTTTTTCATTGCAGAAGTTTCCTCAGCAGTGTTTCTTCTGGGTGCTGCAGTGCATCTTGTGTTGAATTATTACTCTATCCATTAGGAGAGATGTTGTCATACTTCTGGTGGTGTCTGTCACATTCTGCATCACTTGTTATGTTGGGTCTGTGTTTCTGTGGCTGCAATATTTGTCATTCTGATTTCTGGGCTTGGTTACCTTAAGATTCTCCTACAGTGAGAGTGTAAGATGAGGCACAGGGACAGGTTTATCTTTTTAGCTAGGCTTCAGTTATTAAATTGAAGGGAAAAACTGAGAATGTAGTAAGGAATATATGAAATTTAGGAGTAGTGGGAACGTGATGGTTATGGCTTATTTGAATCCACTGACCAAAACTTTTTGTATCCAAACACCTGACCACTTGTGGTCCTACATAGTGGACGGCTATTCCCTCACTGTCTCACTGCATTATTAATTTTTCTAGAATTTTGGCATCAAAATAATTATAACTACATGCATTCAATTTTTTTCCCCCCGCTTTCTGGTGGAAACCTGCAAAATCTGTTCCAATGGGCGTAGGTGTGCCTCTGTATGTAATCTGATGGGTGTGAACTAAAATGGTTATTGTATCTATTGTGGGGAAAATATTTACCTCTCTAAAGTAATGCCTATTACCAAGACAAAGATGCTAAGCCCAAGAACAGCTTTCCTTGTAAATCCAGAAGGAAAGAACTTTTCTTCATGGCTGACATGGCTCCTTTAGACATGGCTCCTTTAGATTTGGGAATGTAATCTCAATTGCTTAATTATTGAAATTAACAGGAGTCCTGCTTCTGGTGTTCTCCATGTCTGGACAATGCTTTTTGTTCCTATAGACAAAAAGCATTGCTTTTGTTTTGCTTTTTGCTTCTCCCCATGTGGGGCAAATATTGACTACCATTCATGTGGGCCTCTCCCTGGATTCTGAGGAGGATCCTGTCAGAGTCTCTTTGTTTGCAAGCGGTCTGCCCAACAAAAATGTCATTTCAGTTGCATCTAAGCATTATGCATCTGCTCATGTGTCTGTAAATAAATAACATCGTGGATAAGGCTATGCCTATCTTCCCATGTGATTTAGACTCCAATCTGGTATCTGCTGAATTCCAACAGAACAAAAGTGGACCCAAGTCCTAATCTTCCTGCTTTCAAGTGTACAAAATTTATTATATATTCTGTATTTAGCCTATATTCTGTATCTGTGCAAAGACCTCCAATTCAGCTGATTATTAGATTTTGCATTTGCAAATAGAATGTTCAAACACTTCAGAATTAACGACATTTTACATGTGGGCATTCTTACAAATCAGGAAATGTTATCAGTTTCAAAAATGCTATTTTCTATACTAATCAATAAGAATAAAAAAAATTCTAAGACGGGGTAAAACTCCCAGACCTGCTTAGCAATGTTCTACAGAAGTGTAAAAACCCCCCAGAGTATCAGAAAGTACAATGTCCACAAGACTGGGGTGAGTATGAGAATATACTGAATATCCTATAAAAACAAATAATTGTAAGCTTTTTTCCAGGAAATATTTTTTTAACCTCCTGATGTAGTGCAGATTTTCAGCTACAACCAGATATGTTCTATATACATGGTGTAGAATTAAGTCATGCAGGAATAGAATTAAATCTTGCAAGTAATGCAGTTATAAGGAAAAATGTGCAAGTGTAAGGAGCAAATGACAACGAAACAGTCAAAAGAAAATGGTGTTTTGGGGAAGTAGGGGGAGGAAATCACTTTACCATTCAAAGGTAACAACCTTTGCAGCTGTTGCCAATTCAAAGCCAGTTGTGAGTCATAGGGAGGCATTACGGAGGAGGCATCACTGTAGGCATTACAAAAAAAAAAACAAAAAAACCCCCTCACACACACACAAAAAAAAACCCAACAAAAACAACCCAACCAAAACCCACAACAACAAAAAAACCCAAAACAAAAACAACAAAAAACCCCGGGATATTTTCCCCCCAGAGCACTTTTGCTTGCAAATTTGCCTTTTGCTTTTCCTAGCTCATTCTTTCACATCCTCTGAGATGAGGGAGAAAGCTCTGCGGGAAAACATTATATCCTTTTGGCATAGCATAGAAAAATTTTGTGAGATTATTTGCTCTGGTCTAATTGTGTGGTGGAGAAGGCTTGGGAGTGTGATTTTGCATGGCAGCCCTGTGTACTGTAGTTAGATTTGTATCAGTGAGATATGACAGGTCTGCCCTCGAGATTCTGAAGTGGCACAGTGCCAGCTGTTCACCATGCTGATCTGTGTCTCTCCAGAGCAAAATCAAAACCTGCTGCCATGGTTCAGCTCTGGGTCACACCCACAGCCAGATTACTGAGGCTTGGTTTTTTTGTTAATTTCTTCTTAATTTGAAAATTGCTGAATATTTTTTAAAGGATGCTGCTTTTCCTGACAATTCAGCCTAAAGCAACTCTGTATCTGCTTACTAATACATCAAAGGCTGAAGGATTTTGATACTAGGATTAAACCTGCTTTGACCTTGTGACCATAAAATATAACCATAATTAAGCTAGATTCACTTAATCTGATAAGCAAAACCATGCAAAGAATTTTAGTTTTGCTTTTGCAAGGAAAGATTTTGCCATGTATTACACTGGGATTTCATTCATCTTTATTGATGGCATTTCACTTAATTGCTGCCATTTGAGAGCCCTATAGGCAAGGCAGAGAAAGAAGAATAAAGTAGGCATAAAAAATGGGAGAGGGAATTGCTAGTATAGAAAAAAATTCCCATCGTGTTTGTGCTTGTGCAATCTCCATACATTTTAAAAATCTTTGTAGAAATAGCTATGGAATGAGAAAATGCAGATAGTCCCAAAGGCACCATAGTCAGGACGTGTCCTAAAACAAGGGTATCCCTACTGTAATTCAGAGAAGGTTTGAGATCTCCACTGAGGTCTGGCAAAACTGCCCCTCCCTCTTTCTTTGTGGTCTCCCTGGGATTTGTAGCACTGGGGCTTGGGCCACTGGTTCTAAGTTGTACTCTGGGGGAGGTTTTTCTTGGCATGGGGTTAAGTGGTACCACCTAGTACTACCCAGTGTATCCTACTCAGAGATTACTGCAGTGTTGCTGAGGAAAGGGTGCTAACACTACAGCACACTGTTACGCCTCCTGGCCCTTTTTCAAATTCAGGCACATCTCTGTCTTCAATAAGACTGGAACATTATGTTTAGTTTATTTTCCTGTATTTTTATTAGGAAAAAAAAATCCTGCCCTTTTTGACACATTTGGACAACTTTTTTTATGCTCTCATATTAAAAATGGGTCTTAGGTCAGATGGATGATTAGCCTGAACCAGTACAGCCATTCTTAAATAATTAGCGTGTTTCCAATACCATAAAAAACCACAGTGTTTTTTTAAAAATCACACTAAAATGTTACTCTGGGCAATAATAAATGGCAAAGAGTTCCACTGTGTAACAAAGCCACAAATGAAATAGCTCTTCTTCTGCCAGCTTTGGGGTTCCCATCTCTAAAAGGGACAGAAGGTTTCAATATTTTTGTGCCAAAGGGCAGAGAATAATAGAAATTTCTCACCTAATTTTTCTGAAGCAGTTACTCTTTTACATAATTCTATCCTCAAGAAACTGAAGTCAGTGAAGAGAACAAGACACTCAGAACTGAGCAGGTTATTTTGCTGCATGAAAGGAACTGAAAGGAGACAAACCTCAAAAAGTGGAGATAATGACTAAGAACCCCATTGGTTTTTGTTCCTGTGATTTTAAAGGAATAGACCTTTATTAGTACTCAGATTTTTTCGTCAAAATAAGGCATCTTCAAAGGCTTTTGTATAAATTATGTCAGAGCTTGGAGCATCTTTTTATTCTGTGACTGGCCAACAAAGGAGCACGGAAATGTTTGTTGTGTGCATAAAAGAAGGTATGCAAGAGAGCCTGCTCTCGGGGGAATTTCCTACCTTCATATCTCTAAATAATCCATACCCTCCTAGAAAGAGAATGTTGGAGGGTTTTTATGCCATCTCAATATTTTCCTATTACTTGTTCCATTATTTATTGTGGAGTGACTTTCCAACTTGCAATGCCCTGAGCAAGCGTAGTTCTTGCCTTGAGCTACCAGAGGGGGAATCTGGCTGCAAACTGCCTCCCCATCTGTCGTGGAGTGAGCAAGAAAGATCCGAACTGGCAGGGTTTTTTTCCCCCTTTTCCTTTGTCTCTGCTGCCAGAAAGGGAAACAGGAACTGGCCCATGAGTTATTGAGTTAATATATGCCCAGAGAGTTGCAGACCCCCGGATCACAGAGCCTGAAGACTGAACACCCCTTGGGTTCCTGCTGGATGTGTTGTGGTAGGCATTTCTTTCCCTTGGTGCAGGACATTACAGCTGTCTCCTCACACCACTCTCAACTTATGCAAAGAAAGGCCCTCCCCCTGTGCAGCGAGGCACTACTGAAGTGCTTGGTGAACTTTCAGCCTCCTAGAAGAGGCTTCTCTTAGTAAAACTGGTTAGATAAGTTTGCTGCTAATGCTCAGTGGAGGTATTTCCCCCCTACAATTGATCCCCTGTTTCTGGGCCCTCTTGCCTACGGCTCCTTGTTATATATTATTATTTCTCGGTGTGCATGAATCTGTGTCCAAGATTGTGGGCTTTTACCTCATTGACTGGCTTCGTCCCCCATCTCTTGCCCACACTTTTCCATGCCTTGCCAAATATCAGCTAATTCTGAGGAACAGCAAATGGAATCTATTCTAGAGTTTTCTTTTTTTCCAGATCCCTCCTATATTTGGTGCAGAACACCTGGGGATGCTTTTGAGTTGATAGTCATCACCATCACTTTTCATCCAAGACATAAAACAGCTGCCTGTGCCTTCCATGGCTGACCCTGAGGAAACGGAGGATGATCCTGAGACAAATCCCTGAAATTTGGCCCAAGATTCTCCTCCAAAAGACTCCATTTTGGTGTCATATTTGTGCCTAGACAGGATATTGGTTGAACAAAATCTGATGCATGTCCCTCTACCTCTGCAAACCTGAAAGTGTTTAGACCCTGATACAAACTTTGGGACATGTTACCCCTTTCCTTTGGGGGCAGCCTGGTCTTAGAAGGGATGAACTTCAGCCTATGGTTGTCCTGAGGGAGCCGCAATGATTGGCAGGGCAGAATGTTTACAAGTCTTGCTTGTGACATTAGGAAAATTATCAGGACAAATTGGCCCATCCCCTCTTTGTCCAGCTGTGTACTCAAGTGAGGCTGAGATTGATGTGTCATTAACAACCCAGACTGTGATTCAGCCAGGAGCTTCCAACTTGCATGTGAAATTTGCATTTTTTTATACAGCTTTTAAAAAAGTATTCCCTCCTCATTCAGAGCATAGTATTTTTGCATGTCAGTCAGCTGCTCTTTATCCATCATAATAAAGAGGTCTTGCTCATTCAGAGGTTTAAAGACTGTTGGCTTTTAGATCAATGGTTTATTCATTTTGTCACTCATGAGCTTATAGATAAATACCCATAGCTGGTTAGAAAACAACTGAGGCTCAGCTAAGCTCACCTCTTTTAAAGTGTGCAGGACTCTGCAGACCTCTGTAGCTGCTGAAATAGTATGGGTTGCATACACATCTGTAGTTTACTGGTGCTGTTTTTTCAGTCAACATTAAGTTTAGCAATGTCCAGGATTTTTTTTCTCTGAAGTTCTTATCATTCTCATACTCCAGCCCACAAGCCAGAGCTGCAGGAACAGCTAGTGTCCTGTGTGTTAGCTCAGGGCACTTCCCCATCTGAAACTTGGCATTTCATTGAGATATAAAGTTACTTTCTTCCCATAACCTGTGTTTCATTTAGCATGCAGCTATTTATGTGGTATTTTGAATCTACTGCATCACTAACACATCCTTCTGAAAATAGCGTGAGGTTCACCCTTATAATTCTTGACTTCCAGCTCCAGACTTGAGCATTATGAGTGTCCTGGGAAGAAAGGTGTGTGTAGGCAAGACCAAAAGCAGCTGTCTACTATGAAATAATAAGTACCAGACACAATACAGTATCACAGCTAATAGATGTATTTTAAAAGTGGAAACATCTATCTTTAATTGCATTTTAAGTACGTAGTGAGAAACCACAGTTATACATTTTTGTAACAAACCTTTACATCTGAAGTCATAATAATACAAATAAAAAGTGCTGATTATATATGGTCAAAATAACTGAGGCAAATTTTTGACAACATCTAAATATGATCATGTGGCCCCTGTCAGCAACACTCTAAAGTCAGGCTGAATAATGTCAATGACAATCACTGTTTTTCCTTAGTTTACCAAAAACCAACAAACCAAAAAAGATTTTGGTTTTTTGTTTGTTTGCCTTTAATTTTTTGCATAGCTTTCAATATTGCTGCCCTCTCACTTCTGCATATTGCAAGCCCATCTCAGTTCTGGATAATTACTTTAAAGTTCTTAATGCTTTTAATCCAGTTCTCCTTGAATACATAATATATATTTTCTACCAATTATAAATACATCATTTTTATTAATCTGATTTTAGTAACATGCATTTTTATAATTACTATACAATCAAAATAGACATTGACTTTACACAGTGTGTATTATTTTATTTCAGTAATATTGTTCAGACACACTGCTCAACAAATCAAACAAATAGGAAATAAAAAGTTAAAAAGGAGGGAGGAAACCTCTGGGAGGAAACATATTCTCACAGTGATTACAGACAAAAAAAATACTTATAATAAAAAAGGGTTTGTTAATACATAAAAAATCCTCACAATAGTTGAATCACACTTTAGGAACTAGTAAACATTTTAAATAGAATTGTGCAGTGCCAAATTACGCAGTGCCCAAGCATCTGCTTGCTCTTAATTAGATGGGGAGGTGAATGACCACTGTTTATTTTAATTTTCCTCATTAATTATGAAAAACTGCATTCAATTCATCTTGTATGGTGAGAGACTGGTTGCGCAGATGTAAGTCATAAGGGAAGTGGCTCTCTGTAGGCAACCTGAACATCGAGCTCTGCCCAAGGGGACCCCTGGGTGGCACTGCACAGTAATGCATGCCGTAATTGTAATTTTTGCCGTAGTCCAAGCTTTCCTCTTGCTTCAGGGAAAATATCCCATTATAGTTAATTGGGGGAGGACTTAAGGGACCTTCAAACTGTGGGCTGGCACACTCAGGGGAAGCGCTTTCATAGAAGGACTCGTAAGTGCTGCAGTAATTGTAAGGTTTCATGGACTTAGAGTTGTCAGGAGTTCCATGCCCTGCGGGGGTGCCGAGCTCCGGGCTGTGGTAGGGAGGATAGAAGGTGGAGTAGGGTGTGCGGGCATGATGGGCACCTTCACCTGCCTGGCCCATTAGGAAACTTCTGGCATTAAGCTGCAGGCATCCCGCCACCAAATTTGTAGTCGGCTGGGACAGACCCTTGCACAAGTTTTGGACAAAGGTAAGCAGGTCAGGTCTCTTGCCAATTCGCAGTATTTCAGAAAGAGCCCAAATATAGTTCTTGGCTAGTCTTAAAGTTTCTATTTTGGACAGTTTTTGTGTTTTAGAATAACAAGGGACCACTTTCCTTAAATTGTCCAGAGCATCGTTAAGGCCGTGCATACGGTTCCTCTCTCTAGCATTGGCTTCTTGACGCCTGAATTTAATTCTTTCCATCCTTATCTTGCTCGTCTTTTTTTTCCTAAGGCCCCTTCGCCTTGGCAAGCCATTCTCATCCTCCTCTTCTCTCTCTTCCTCCTCCTCTTCTTTTTCTGTGTCTTCTCCAGGAGATCTTTTAATGTTCTTTCCTCGGAGGATGATCTGCTTTGAAAAGCTTTCTGGGTTCTTCATTTGCTTTTGGTCATCACTTTCTCTGGGAAACTTTCTACACATCTGGGATTCTGGCATTACAACAGACTCATCAAATGGTAGTGTTAACATGGTTCTATAATCTTAAGTTACCTGAAAGAATGCCAGCACAATGTTTAAATATTTCCATTTTTAAAGTTTCCCGACTCACACAGACAGCCTCATGCACCTTATCTGTGTCTGTGTGTAAGCTCTCTGTTTAAGAGAGAGAGTGTGTGTGTGTGTGTGTGTATAAGTGCTCAATCTATATTTTTGGAATAAAACGGCAGTTGCAAATGCCCACTTTTAAAAAAAAATAGCTGTTGAGAATTCTAAAATCACTTGAAACATTTGACCCTGCAACTGAAAAGCCATATTTCTCACAGATAAATATGGAGTAAATTTATATTTGAAATGTACAATTAGCTCCCTGCTTATTTATTTTATTTTTAAACAAACCCTTCAAACTCTCACCATTATGGAATGCAAAGAAATGGAAAACATGACAAAGCAATATAGAAATTTCATTAATTTGAATTCCCCTGGGTGGAAAAATGAGGAGAGGGAATGCAGTTTTAAAATTGAAAAAGTGGCAAATCTCTATTACCTGATGGTAAATATTTTAAAATCACTTTTTGACTTATACTTCAAAATTGTGGGTTCTTCCCCTCCACATTTCTTCCCCTATGTATCAAGATATTAAACTTTTGTAAGTTACAGTGACTGAGAAGGGAAAAAAATGGAATATAGCCCCCCAAATCACTCAGCTAGTAATGTAATTCAAAACAAAGCATTTTTCCTAGTTATTTGTATTAAAATAACATAATATTTATTTCATATTAAGACAAAAATCAGAATTATTTAACCCTAAACGTATTCAGATTAGAGTTAGGAAATAAAATTCCCCTACCCTTTCCCCCCCCTTTTTCTAGCAAAAAATCTATTTGATATTATCTGTTCAGTTAGAATCAATCTATTTGCTTTTTTCCTTGTTCTTTTCTCCTTTTTTTTTCTTTCCCATCAATAGGGGTGGGGGGGAGGTGAAAAATTCCCTGCACGCTATAGCAGTGTTTATGTTCTGCGAGGCTCAGATGTCTTCCTCCAGCTCTTAGCTGACAGGAGCGGTCTGTAGATTCTGACTGTAATCCTGCACGTGTGCTCAGAATCCAGCCTGGAAAGGAAAAATAATTTCCTTTTCCCAATTTCTTTGCTTTTGTTTGCAGTTTGGGAGCAGCAAAATCTTGTATCCCATGGACTTCAAAGAGACAAGCAAAGTAAATGCAGGGACTTTTTAACAGAATAAAATTAAACAAAAACCCCAGTCAAAGACTAACTCTATCAGTATTGTCTACACACTTGCAGTATTACATAAAAGCAATGAAAGTTTGTAATTGCATCAGCAGAATAAAATGTTAGGAGTTATTAGACAGCAAATAGCATACACAAAATACAAGACAATGATACTGTATCTTTAAACACTTGCATGCACACCCAACACCAATTGAAATATATCTTTATTTGTATTACCTTAGCTTTTTATTTCATTCAACAATCAGTTTTCATTTTTTGCCTTCCAAATCTTTTCAGTCTGAATGTCGCATCGTCTGCTGGAGTCTAGATCTGTGTATATCTGCACTATCTCATTGATCTCTAAAAAGTGACATTGATGCCAACTGCCAGAGCTGGTACCCATGCCATCTGCTAGTGACGTCACGGGGCAGAGAAAACCACGTGAGCCTTTCTCCTGGGACCTTCATTCTGCACTGATCATCTGGCATCCCTCTAAGTGGGTACCAGCATTCATGTATCAACACAGAAGGTTAGACCGATAGGAAAAAAAAAAAAAGAAAAATTCTGCACCAGCATTTTGCATACAGTAGGTGCATTTCCACTGTAGTTGCTTCTTTTTAGCAGTCTAGCTGCATGGATAGACATGCCAGAATTTGGTACTTACCCTGCCTAGAGGTACAGCTGCCCTCTGGTAGTTAATATGGCATTGTTTATATGAGAAATACTGTCCTGTATTGATCTGAATCCCTCCAGTGCACCTGGTACCCAGGGACTAAAAAGAAAAGGCAAGGAAAGGAAGGCAGCAATGGGGAACTAATTCTGGTGCTATAACACATAGCATGGTCACAAAAAGTAGTTTTTGTGTAATGCTGCTGGGTGTGATTTTGGGGTGTGGGTTTTTTTGAGTGCAGCTTGTTGCCCCAGAGCACAGAATAATAGGAGCAAACCTGATGCCATCTGTAAGAAATCCTTCCTTCACATCCCTTGGTGGTTTTTGACATTGCAGAAATAAAAGAGGCATTTATTCAAAACTGGACATACAGCATGAAGGTTTAACAAATCATGCCTTTTATTCTGAAGCACGTGGCAGGGCTTGCTGGTCCCTGACCTGCTCTGGCATGTTGCAATGACACTGGGGTGCACCTGCTCAGAAGTGTAACTTAGGATTCTCGAAGGGTTTGGCCCCTGCCATATTTTCTCAGTCTGCCTGGCCTTTTTGTGAGTGTTTCCCAAATATCTCTTTAAAAACTGAGTTATTCCCTTTGGAAACCTCCTAAATATCTCCCCCTGCTCTTCTGTTTTCATACCTAGCCTCTCCTTTCTTCATGCCCTTGTTTCTTCTGTCAGCTGCCTCTCCTGTGCTCCCTGCTCTTCCTCTTTTAACCCTTTTGTCTCTTTCTGCTGGCAAAAGACAATTAAATGAAGCTGACAAAGACTCTTAGCTCAGCCTTGCCACGGAGCTTATGACAAACTCCACCTTTATGTGTTAGGGGTTTGTGTTTGGTGTTGTTGATTTTTTTTTTTTTTAATTTAAGGAGTGGCATGTCACATATAAGCGATATCAAGACAGTTACAGGGGGAATGATGTGTTACCTTAGAAACATTTTTTTAAAAATATTGTTTCATTATTATTGTGTATTACTGCTTTTTTGTAACTAAATAATCTCTATATTAAAATAATGAGTGACTGAGTATGCTTCTAGTATTAAAATAATCCCTGGCAGAGCTGCTATTGTTACAGGTCTGTGTCAGCATTTCCATTATAAATCCTGGTTCTGAAGGGTTTATAATTCATCTGCTTTAATTCACATTGGTCCAAACCTTGGCATTATGTTCTATAATGTTCTCAGCCCTCATCCAATTATTTTTTCTTTCACAAAGTTTCATTTAAATATGTTGGGGAATTTTTTGAATAGAGACGGGAACAAAAAATAAGACTGCAGTACAGAACAACACGTGTGGGAAGATCATGCTTTATACATCTATATGTATGTGTCCAATGATTTTACAACCTTTCATTAAAAAAAAAAGAACCCAAAACCTTGAGGATTTTTGGTTTTTGGTTTGTTTTAAAGAAGAAACACAATCAGGTCACTCATTCTTTATAAAATGCAGGCTTTATTTTTTAGGTTTTTTTTCTGAAGGAAAATTTATCGAAGTGACAAAGATGTTAAAACTTAAGGGGAAACTGTTCAAAAAGAGAAAGTGCTGTACTATTCATAGCATTTGCTTCATTCTTACTGCAAATATTACAATCTGTGTAACAAAGGAGAGAGTAGAATCCCATTATCCTGAATAAGAATTTATGTATAAAGATTTATATTGTTAAAGGTTCTAGGGGTTGTCAACCTTTTAAAAGATTTTGCATTTTCAAAGTTTTAAAAATGCATGATAATCTAAAAATGAAAAGTCCTACAGCAACCAACACAGTTTCAACACATACTAAAAATACCATGAGATACGTAAGGAAAGGCTGACATTGTAATAGTTCTGTGTTTAGGGAAGGACCAAGAAAAATTTCAGTTATATCACACAGTGCCCAAAACACGTGAAAATATTTTCTCCATCCTTTTTTATTATTGAAGTAGATGGCTATTTTTTTAACAACTCAAATGCATTTTTGAGCGACTATTATACTGCTACTAAAACCAAAAATAAATTAGTTTGTGTTGAATGATTCCCTCTATAGGAGTAATATTACAGTTTCACACATTCCTAGTCCATCATTTGACCTTTTTAATATTTTCAAATAAATTGTGGAGAAACAAAATAACTGAGACATCAAGGTTTAAAAAGCCTCTACTTTGCATGCATAATAACTTTTCATAAGGATTTTACTACGCATTTTGTATTATGGATCCATGATATGCAAATAGGTACTGCTGTTAATATGCATTCACAGCATACCCCATAACTGCTGCTTTGCTGTCTACTGTGAATGCATGTTAAGAATAATACAGACAATACAGTCTAATGCACTCTACAGAATCGTTGCACAGCACCAAATATGTTACTGAACACATATCACAATTTTTTACTGTACCTGGGTTGTATAGTCTTGAATTAAAAGTGAGTTTATTTCAAATGCAATATTATAATAATACATTATTAGTAATATGTATAAATAATAACACAACCAAACACTCATAGATTGATTTAAATAATACTGAATCAATAATAGATTAATGAAATAATACTGAGTTCCAATGACTACAGAACCTCCATGGTGCATGAGGAGGACTGACCCAAACTGCACTGCATTCAATGTGAGTCCTTCAAGTAAGTTCAATACGCTATCATCGATGACCCAGGGAATGTCTTACTCTTTTTCTATTTTATTTTATTTTATTTTATTTTATTTTAATTTTTCACCCTCTCCAACCCTCTCCTAACTGGCCCATATCTCCCTATTTTGCTGAAACAGGAAAACCACATCAAATTAAGGAATTCAGGAACATTTTGAAGTGTGGTAGCCTTGGTCATTCACTGGGAGCAATGGGACCTCGTAGGCAGCAGGAAACTGTTCAGAAGAGGAAGATAGATAGCTATATCTTTTTCTTCTATTTGTTTCCTCATCTTTCTAATGTAAGCACTAGACATCACTGCAACACAGACACAGTGATAATCATGTGATGCCAAACTCCCTCTTCCACACTCATGATCTGACATTAATTTGCCTTCCTCCATAACACAATGCACAGCCCACAATCCACAGCCCAAACACCAGAGCAATTGCTGCCTGGAGAGAGACCAGGGGGAGATGTATGTCCAGTGCATCCTAAATTGCAAAGTCAGACCACAAGGGACAAATACATGGGTGAAAATGTAGAAAGCAGTGGCTCTGGTCTCTTGCTGGGTTTCATGCTAAGGAAGAGGTGGAAACACTTGTTTTGCAGGAGTTTTGTGTGTGCTTTTGGGTTTTTGGTTGATTGGTCAGTTTGGGTTTGTTTGTTCTGGGGTTTGTGGTTTATTTTTTTATTTAAATTATATTGTTTTATAAAAATATTCAGAAGGCTGTCTGGTCTGCCAAGCTCAGTGAGTTTTAGACTGGTCAGATTTGGGGCTTTCTGGTGAAGGCTGGACCGTGTCTCTACAAAATGACCTGCTCGGGGAGAGAACCACAGCAAGTGCCACATACATGTTGCATGCCAGCTGCCTATCCCGTGTGCAGCTAGCACACCACGAGACCAAAGTAATGTGTCTCTCTGTCTGTGAAGAGTCCCTCTTCTGCCTCTTCCTGTCCCCAGTATGCTGCTGTAGACTGTGGACTTTTTTTGTGGGGAACTTACCACTCCCATCAAGTTGACTAAGCACTCTTCTGCCAGTGCTAAGACAATACATGTCCTCCCAGCACAGATTAGAAGACACCAATAGGGAACCCTGGCTTCAGAGAAATAAACTGCATTATGTCAAGAGGATTTGGTTCAGTCTGAGAATTCAATTTTCAACCTATCTGCCAATGTGGCAAAATATAAGAGTGTCTTGCATTAGGCCCCCTTTAATAAGGATATACTTATTGCTCCAATCAGACATCCTTAGTTTCATTCATGTTTTGAATAGACTGTTAGACACAAATAGGAAAGAGCTGTAAAGGGGTTAGTTCCTCTATTTTAATGGGAGTTATTGAGTAAAACATGAATGAAGAATCTAAAAAAAAGGTCGCTAACTATAAGTGCTTATGGTTAACAAAAAATTAGTTTATGACCAGAAATTACTCTATGGTTTCTGAAACACGCAACTAGAATAGATCTTATATAGATACAACATACATTTGGGATAATGTTATTAATTTTGAGTTACTCCTGGTTAACAGAAATATAAAAACGTTGAGAGATGGTGTAACCAAATAATTTTAAAATGGAAATATTTAATAATAAATAACAATAAGTAATAATAAAATTTGAAATGGAAAATACCTTTGTTTTTTTAAAATCACATGGAAAAGTACTGGCACGATATGGCCTGGAAGTTTTCGTACTGGATCAAGAGTTGATGTGTACTCTGCAGGAATATGGGATTTAAGATACATCTCTCCCTGGGGTAAAATATTCTAGTCAGACCAGTCACGTAGCTGTGTCACTTCTTAAAACTGCAGGGTGTTGAGAAGATTGCTATTGCTTTGTGGTGTGAAGCAGCCCTATGGTACTGTGAAATGGGTTTTTTTCATTCATACTTGGTGACTGGAGTTGTCATACCTCTCTCCTACCCTACCTTGAGGATGATCTGAGATCAGTAAGTTTGTAAATATTTAGAAGCTGCTGCAGGGACACTTGGCTCATCACCATTTATTCTTTAATGGCAGTCTCTGTCAAACAGCTACTCAGTGATGATAATGTTCTTCCTTTTCTTCTGCTGATGCTTACAGTGATTCAGGTGTGCTTCCTCTGTGTTTCCATTTTGAGACTCTGCTCCCAGCAATGCTTGTTTTTTCATGAACTTTGCAGCTAGTCCCTTTTAGTAGACTAAAATCAAGTAAAACAAAGCTTGGAACGGTGTTAAAATAGTGAGCTAGAAAGCAGGTCTTTAGTGAAAGCTTCCAGGTGCCCCCATTGTCATGGGCAAATCCAGCATTGGATTTCTACAATTTTTGGAAGTTTAACAAATTAGCATAATTAAAAAAAAAAAAACTTTTCAATTAGAACAGCAATTGGTTAGGTAATTTCCTCTGGATTCAGCCTCTTTGGAGTTGTTCCGGGGGCTTCTTTGCCCCATTTCTTGTTATGTCTTCTAAGTTTCAGTGGAAAACAGTATGTCCTTGTCAGGCTTCTTCTTCTTAAGAATATGACTAAACAGAACTCCAACTATGCATTAGAAGGGTTAGCTTATTATTCTAATATCTAAGAGAAAGGGTAAGAAAAACACCAGGAGCTATATAACTGTGTATTAACAGTCTGCAAAATTGCAAATATATGAAAAATGTAAGAAAAGCTAAAATCTTTAGGCATCAATAGCATGTGTGTATGACTGCAGAAGAGAGCTGCACTGCTTCCCCTTCCTCAAGGAGACCCCAGAGCTATGATGAATGCTTTTTTTTCCATACTTGCTTGCAATCTTGCTAAAGCTAATGGGCTGCTTTCTTCTCCCCACTGCAAATTTCCCTCAGCAAGAGGTGCCTGATGAGATAGTCTCCCAAGATCACCTGCGTAGATGTTCCCAAAACTTTTTTCTCTTTTCCTGCAGTCTTCTCCCTGTGACAATGTTATCCATCCCACATGGAGTGATGACGTGCTGCACTCTACATGTTGTGGTCATGCTAGGGCAAAGCCTGTCCAGGAAGTGCTGGGAGCTCTGAGCACGTGGCTACAGCACTGACACAGATGAGCAGAGTGGCCTTACAGAAAGCAAAGGCCACAAGATGAGCAGTTTGCTTAGGACCTAAAGTCATAAACATATATGTGTGTATATATATTTATTTATATGCATTCTATAAATTAAATGCAATATGCAATATAAGATACTTAAATATCTCAATTGCCTTAAACACTGTTAAGATCACTGAAGGACTTTGCCCACTACAGCAAACAATGTAAAAAAGCCACTGCTCATCTGCAACCCCCCAAGCCCATCCCACACCTGTCCTCCCAACCCATCCCGCCTACCTGTCCCATCTACCTTTCCCACCTTACCCCCAATATGCATCCTGAATTCCTGGAATTTGGACTGTGAGCCAAGTCACCTGATGGGAATTTCAGGTAAGTTAAAAGTGTTACGATTATCCAATTCTCTCAGGTCTAAGGAGAAGTAAACAAGGCAGTGGGAGAAGAATGTATCCACAGGGAAAACCAAACCCAGCAGCTGCCCTGAAAATCAGCCCTGACTGGATCTGGCAGGGGAAGGCCATAGCCCAGAGACACATTTTTGAGGCCTTCCACCAGGGCACTGCATGTCATGCACAGTGCTGCAACAGATCCTCAGTGCTGCAAAAGACAGTGTAAAACTCTTACCTCTCAACAGGGGAGGAGCTTGGCCATTCCCACGTATACCTGAATGTATATTAACCCATCAAACTTTCTTCAGTGGGGGCCCCTTCACAGAGGAGACCAGAAGAAAGGCAATTGAACATGGTCTGGATCCTCGAGATGGTGACTTTCTCACTCTCTCCTCTCCAACCCCTCTCTCCCTTTCCTATTTCTTTCTTTCTCTCTCTCCCATTTACTGTTAAATAAAATCCATACTATTGACATTGACATATGATCTCATTTGCACCTTAATCCAGATAGAGGCATCTCTCTACCAACTGGATCTTAAAATGCAAGGAAACCAAGAAGTTGAATTAATGATGACTTGACAGAAATGTAAAATAAAACTTAAGTGTAACATTAGCTTCTGTTGGTCAGTTCCCTCCCAGGAAACTATAGAATGCTTTGCAAGGGAACTTTGTCAATGTTTATTGCAAACTTTATAAGAAAGTCTGACACTTTTTTTATTTGCAGCAGACCTTTGAAACTCAGCAGGCAGAAAATCCTCAGACTAGAGAACTGACTTCTTAGTCTCCATAAAACTTTACTAAGTCCAAGTAAGCTCGTATGTAGGAACCATAATTTCCTTCCTCTTATAAGCATGAACACGTTAGGAAAATAAATAAATTAAAGTAAAAACTCGCAAAGGTTAAGCCTATTTTGAATGTACACTATTAAAGGTGAGAAGGCAAGTAGCAGACAGAAGTAAATCCCAGAGCTACAATTGCCTACAAAACCTCCATTCTCTCTGCACACAGGTATGCAGATAGTTTCATAACAGCTCAGCACAGGTGCTTGCATTTTTAGGAAATAATATTAAGTGTTTAGCAGGATGATTCAGGCTTACTGTAATGGAAATATATGCTCCTTTTGATTTGCCTTTTATTATCTGAATTTATAACCCTTTTAGGACAGGACTTTTCCTGTGATACTGGTCTGATTAAGATAAATAAATTTTTTGTTCAAAAAGCAGAAAAGCTGTGCAATTGGGCATCCCAAGCTATTAATGAACTATGGCCTCCCTTACATTTCTCAAACTTGAGAATATTATACTTCTGGACTGGTCCTAGCATCCATGATTGCCAAACAGCCTTGCAACATGTGATAATGCATGCACTTAAAAACTAGAGAGCTTTCCTTATTGAAAAGAAAATAATTTTGGATTAAGAAACCAGAAGGCAAAATAAGTAAACCTATGAATGCCAGAATCAAATATTTATAGGAATGAAGCAAGGAAATGCTGCTTTCTAGGAGGAAAAGGCAGGCTTAAGGATCTTACAGCACTGATCCTGAATTTTTTACACTGATTTAAAATGTTCGGTGCAAGTGTTAGGAGTAGAAGTAGTAGTTAGAAGAGTCCAATGTCTATTTGATAGACATTCCAGAGAGATTTTTTCAGAGAGATTAGGTGATGTGTACAGTTACTGAATCATCTAGCCTTCCTGCTTTTTCTTGTTACACAAAACTATATGCATCTTTCATTGATTTGAAAAAGTCGAAGGCGGACAGCTATATACTTTGAAGGATCTTGACCATCTCATTTTACCTCAAGTCAAGCTGGAACATTTGAAGTCTTTCTTACCCACTAGATCAATTTTCCCTGGAGCATCCTGGGGATTTGGTGGTGGAATTTCACTGCAAATAGAACAGGAATTTATAAAACCATTTTCTATCTTAAGGATTCTATCCTCAAGCTTCTGAGAAAGTGAAAGACCAGCTAATTTCATCTTAGCTGTAAAATGGTGCTTAATTCAGATAGGACTGTAACAATATTTCCCCAAAATTATTTTGGAAATCCTGATGTTTAAAGAACAATTTTCTTCAGTAATGAGTGAACAATTCTATTACTTCTAGCTCCAGTTCTACTTTCAGAGTAACTCATGTTTCTCATCTTTGTAAAAATCCATTTTAATTGTGTTTTTCACCAAATATGCTGAACAAGCAGACACACTGTAAGACAAGCAGACAAATTGTAATGTAAAATTCTTAGATTCTTAAACCTAACAAATTCAATTCCCATATATTCAAATATAGAACTAAAGAAGTAGAGTCAAGAGGGGATTTTACTTACAGCTGCATAGAGGTTTTTTCAAAAGTAGATGGACACCCTCTCAGAAATAGCATTGTCTAAACAGTCAATCAAGTTTTCCAATATCAGCATGACTTTGTGATCTGCTGTAAAGAGAAGTGAGGTTATCATGCACTTAAGTCCAAGATGAAGTAAACAGCGCTTTCTGTAATTGATATCCCTTATGTCTGAGGAATCTCTAACGAGTTGTGTAAGTTCTACAGCTTGACACCTTCCTTGTCCACCAGTCATCATGAAAATCAGTGCTTCATGCCACAGTTTGAGTCCACAATGTTGGTTTTGGAGGTAACCACTCTGTCAAGTGATCTCACCTAACAGGATGTGTAAAGGAAATTGTGCATCTTTTGGCAACCTGAATTTTTCATTTCAGTCCTTTGGCTGGCTGAGGACCAGTTTGAATCTCCAAATAGTTTAAAACAGCCACAGCCAGAAGGCATCTAGAAGCTTTGCAAAATCTCTTTCCTAAGAAGGGAGTGCGGCTTGCTGAGCCTGAATCCTGCTTGTGTTTCTCCTCTGTTGTGCTAGTTGCCATATTAACTTTCCGCATAGCTCATGTGGCCTTACTGTGAGCCTGCCTCTTTAAGCTCTTGAAGTGCTGGGAAAAGTTCACATAGGGCATAGTTTGCAAAATGCTCAGTCAGTGGTCAGCAGAAATAGTACTGAAGATGCATGTATTTTTGCAAGTTAGAAATCCTTTTTTTCTTCCTATGGTATTGTTCCCAGTGTTAGACTATATGTATCTGATGTATCTAGCTTTATTTTGGTTCCTTTCTGATCATCTTTAATTCAGTTGCTATTTTTGAGAAATATGCATAGCAGTTCAAATCTTATTACTGCAGTGTATCCAGAAGAGAAAAAAAAAATGCACTTAACAAATTGTTCATAGGCATGCATTCTGAAGAGTGTACTATGGTATGCTCAGGGTTTCATTCTTGTGTTCAGAAATTTTATGCATGACTTGAGTTGAAGTGTGCTTTCTGCCTAGAGAGGCATGCTGGAGTCTGCATTCTGCATTTGGACCTGTAAGACATCTAGCTATGTAAAGCCATATAGGTAAGATTTCTCTCAAAAGGGTATTTTGCTATGAATTTTGAAGACAGCTGATGTTAGCAGATGGTGACTAGAATAGCCATCTCTCCCAGTATCTCTAAATCCATAAACAGTGTGAATACAGGCAGTGCGGTAATGATTTGGTGAGGCAACATAGGAAATATACTTGGCATTATGGCATGAGGCCAAATCCTGAGAGATTCACAGTTCCTGCACTATGTCTTGAAGGCTGGGTGCTGGAAGAGTGAAATCTGTGATGCTCAGGTTGGTGGGATTTGGAGTAAATATTGCTTTCCATTCAATCTGTTAATCATTGGGTTCTTGTGGCACAAATTACCAATAAGATTTTTTTTTGCAGAGACTCAGTGGAAATGCTCTTACTCTTATAGAAACAGAAATCCTGATTATGAAGATATCTACAGTTTGACTTTGCAACATACAGTGCCAAAAAAAAAATTCTTTCAGAAGAATGTGTTTATTTTTTGGCAAAAGGGCATTCTAATGAAATTTCGTGCTGAGAATAAGGTACTTAGGCAAAGTAGGATTTTTTAATCACTTCAAAGGCATTTGAAAGGATGCTTCTTTTAAAAATTGCATATAATACGTAAAATCAAAACAACAGCAATTTTTTAAAAAATTGATTGATTTCAAACAAATAGTCACTGGAAATTTTTCACTGGAAAATGTACTTTTTTCCTTTGCTTTAGTTTCATATCTGAAGGAAAGAAAATTTTAAAAAGGTATCTTTCTTCAAAGAAACATATCAATATGCCTAATGTACTGAAATCCCTATAGCACTGGCTTAAATAATTATAAACCTCTTTCAGCCATGTACTGAGGATTTCCAGTTTTCACTTTTTAAATCCATTTCTCTATAATTTACAATATTCTACAATTCAGATAGCCTATGCTTCTTATTTAACTACCATATATAAATGTTTCTACATGCTCCCCAAATATTTCTTTTTCCTCTAATCATGAAAAATTCCTGGAAGCAGAGGTTCAGCCTTCCTTATACCCTCAATTCCATTTTGCCAAACCCAACACAAAAAAGATAGCCTTTGTTTAAAAGTTTAAGGTTCTTAATTAGCAGAATTGTCAGACTAATTGGAATACCAGTTAGAACTGGCAGGGCTAACATTATTAAGAAGTGCTGTGGTCTAGTGTTAACTGCTGTTCAACCTTATAGTTTGTGAAACAGAAGGAGTACGGAGATGTATACACACACACACACACACACAACCTCCATTCTCTTCCATTTTAAATGGAAAGGGCCCCTAATAATCCATGCTGTCAATGTGTACTTAGGGACTGTTTAATCCATGAAGACACTGATGAAATGTTAATGACTGTTTATGCACAAAAGTAGCATTATGGAATAAAAACTATTAAAATGGCTAAATTCCACCTGTGGCTGGAAAAAGTACTGAAAGTACCATGGATTTTCATTTGAGTTGTGCAAGAAAAATCTTTATTTTACTTTCCATACTTGTGAAAGCTACCTTAAGCTTCTTACAGCACATGGCAAATGGAGACCTTACAGCATTGTATGAACAGAAATTTAGCTTCAGTGCCTGCTGGTTCAGGGAATGTTTCATAGACAGAGGAGCTGTCGCTCAAGTTCTCACAGTGAGTCAGATGTACAATGAGAAATACACTGAGAGCTCCGCAACTTTCAGTCTCTGCACATGTGCCCTTCCCACTGATCTAATTCTAAATGCTGAGATGATCATGGAAGGAAACAATTTTCTTCTTCAGCCTCAAAGGAAAATAAAAAAATCTCTATTCAGACTACGTACTTAAAACATATGTTTCTGACTGAAACCATAAGGGACTGCTTCCCAGAGGTGAATGCTGTGAATATTGCTGTGAATTCCTTGCACACTGCTACCACATGCACATAATACAATTTATATCTGCAAATATTTATGTCTACAAGTAATTAGGAAAATGGTGCTCAGGCAGCTAGAGAAGCACTTGAGAGCCTGGCATGTCCAAGTCCCAAGTATAAAGGTAATGTTTCCATATTCTAAGTACAAATACATTCTCCACTTTTATGTTTTCTCCAGCTGGGCTGATTGCCTTCTCAAATATCTTACCAGTGGTAGATTGAGGCAAGAGTGATGGTATTGATGATTATTTATTTGGGGCAATGGTGGTGTGAATTAGAAGAGGATAGACAGAAGGCAGGGCAGAAAAATAAAAGGGCGGTAACACCGCTTTTCCTGGAGCATGTGGAGATAATGCAGCAGGGCATAAACATTTTTCTGTTCCTCTCCAGCCCAATGTAGTTCAAGTATTTCTCAATTTACACCATAGTAATTTCAGTCTGATAAAATCAATCTAGACCTAACTGCACTTCCTCTTCTATTCCAGAGAAATGGAATAATTCACTTCCATGTAAGTCAGATGTTTAAATTGTAGGTGTACGGTCAAAAAACCTGTGCCTTGATCAAGTCTTGTGTGCTAATATTTTATTTGCCCTTTGTTTAAGTAAAGCTGGAGTCAAATACGAAAAATGTGTCTTTGCTCTTACAGAAGAAAAGGTGTGAATTCACATGATTTATATAGGAAAAATGATTTAAGGATCAGCTACAGACTTAACCTTCATAGTTCCTACTGTGCTAGGCACAAAGATAAATTTGATTCTGGATAAGTAATATGCAGAAAAAGAGAAATAATTAAGATACTTTAAGAGAAATTATGAAAAAAATCTTTAACTGAAAGAGTGTTTTCTTTCAGCTTTTCACTAGATAGATATATCTCTCTTAAGTATCTGGCAAAGATGTGTTCCTCCCTACTTTGTACATCAAAGCAGGAAAGGGTCAGCTTCTGAAATATAAACATAGTTTTTCTGTTGAAAATACTGTGAGGGAGTATACCGACAAAATATTTCAACATTCATCATGGCTGGGATTGAAAACAAATGAGGAATTTTTGTGATAACTCATTGGAAGATAACTTCAGTTTCCCTGTTTCAAGGTACTTTGCAGCTGCAACTTCATTTTAACCTGTTACATCACAGGTTTTTGTTTCTGCCTCAGTGTGTTACAGTGAGGTATCTGCTAAGATGTTGAGCAAAGGACTTTGAAACACAATAGAAAAGAGGAACCATCCAGTAGGGATGCAGTGATTTAATGTCACTTTTCTGACCTGCACTAGTGACCTGCACTTGTCTCTGAAGCACTGAATTGCTTCACACTTTGATTTGTACTAGAGATGCTTCTTGTTGCTGCCATGAACAGCTGTAAACCACAGTGTCCCAGCCCTGGGCAACCCCATTGCTATATATCTTAATATGCCCCAAGTGCGGTTCCTTATACTGAGGCCCTCTCTGAACTATGGTGATGGTATTGCATCAATGTGGGAGTACAGAGGAAAGCAGCAGTCTCAACTTGCTCCTCTGGATATCTCACTACTTGGGTAAAAAGGCATCCTTGTGTTTGGAGTCCCTGGAGGCAGAGCTGAGGACATGGAGCTTCATTATAAAAAAAAATATTTTCCTATTTTACTGTTATTTCCCCAGTCATTATTTTTATTTTTTGCTTAGGTGGTTGGCATTAACCCTTATTAATTCTATTGTTTGCCTTTAGGGCTTCTCTGTGCTTTTTCTCCACCATTAGTCTCTTCTCCATTTTTTTTCCCCCAATGATTTTATATGTGGTCTTTATGTTAATTTAGCCTCATAGTTGTCCTTTTGCCCATTGTGTATGCAATAATTTCTAAAGAGATAAACAATATTAATTAATTTGTTGGGTACAAAAGACCATGTGTATTATGCTAACTCTAGTGCTTGGTCACTGGAGTGATCAAGTTTTCCTTAAACTTTTTTTCATTCCTTTTGCATTCTAGCCTTATAAGGAATTAGAAAAGACACTAAATAAACTTCCAAGAGCCATTCACTCCCAAAAGACAAAGGACCACATAGACATATCGTCCAAAACTGAGAACATAGAAATTTTTGGTGTTTGTTTAGATCTATGGTCATTATTATCTCATATATATTTTGTAGCATTAGCCTTTGGTGAAGAGAGACCCCTAAAGTCTGTACATGAAGGTTAAAAAGAGATTACTTTTATTAAATCTCAACCTGTTCTCTAACAGTTGCTGAATTCTGAGAGCCCTGAAGCATGACCCAAAAAGCATTACTATAATTAATTATGGTAACCCTGATATGCATATCAATTCCCTTTTCCAAACATACATTTTGGAAATCCACTTCTTATGGTCACGTGTTGTCTAGCCTAAGTACCTATGAGCACAGTCCATTTAGGATGTTTAATTTTGGGATTTTTTTCTCTGTTTAAACCCCTAGTGTGTATGAGCAAATCGGTCACATCTCAGCTTTAGCAAAACAGAGATGCTTTAGCCGTCCTTTTGCCTTCTCTTCTATCACTGAGTCTTTTATTCTTCAATTTAGAATGAACAGACTTGTTCAAAACCCATCAAAATCCTTGATGAATTTCTGGCAACCGTTGCTATATTGCCATAAGGCTTCCTAGTTCTGTGCCCTTCCTCCAGACATTACTAAGTCAGTACACAACCAAGAAAAAAACTGCAAAGCAGCTCAGTGGTGTGGTACGTATTCTGTTGCACTGAGGCCACCCGTCCTTCCCAGTAAGGGAGGGAGGGAGGGGGATCTTTACACTTAAAGAAAACGATATTGGAAAACAGGGCACCAGCACTGTGCTTATGGAAATTATTCACTTGGAAGCAGCAGAGTGACTTTAGGCAGGTGAGGTCCTCCTTCAGAACAGGGCAAAGGAGAGGAGCATCACATAGTTCTTGTTCATGCTCTGCTCACATTAATTTTTTTTTTTGAATGGAATACTAATAAATAGTGAAAAGTATAAAGCAAAATATACAGCTAACAGAACTCAGTAGTCAGTATGCTACTTTACTTGCCAACAAAAAACAAAAGTGAAAATGTTAACATGTGAATGATGCTCTCTGTATGAAGAGGTGCCATGTTCCAAGCATAAGTGCAAACTAAACCCACATTTGTGTGAATAGTTAATTACAAGGGTGAAAACACTGTCAATCTTAACAGTCATCTGGGTTTCATCTTGGATACCAAATGGGTCTTGCTGTTCTATATGTTAAGAAAAGTCTTGATTTCACAGTCCTGACAAGAGAAGGAATATCAACTAGAAGTGAGTGCAAGGGCATAAACATATCATGATGAATTTTATTAGAATCAATTTTTTTGATTATATATTAGTATTCGGAACTCAATCAGAAAAAGAAAAAAAAGAAAGAGAAAAAGAAGAAAGGAAGAAAAAAAAAATAAAGAGAAAAAGAAAAAGAAAAAGAAAAAGAAAAAGAAAAAGAAAAAGAAAAAGAAAAAGAAAAAGAAAAAGAAAAAGAAAAAGAAAAAGAAAAAGAAAAAGAAAAAGAATTTATTTGCATGATGTTGAATGGCATAGCCACTACTATATATTAGCATTTCAAACAAAAATGACAACTGTTTGAAAAATAAATTTTGTCTTTGGCTGTTACACAAACTACTCTTTCAATCTGAGTTATTTTAAGGGGTTTTAAAGTTTTCCTATGTTTCCTAGAGCCTAAATCATAGGAGTTCAAGTTATCTGTTTAACAGTATTTTATTCCAGTGTTTGGATAGGAAAGTAATATAAATAAAAATAATCTATTCTAGGGTTTCAAACTATGAGAAAAGTATACAGCTCACTTCTGGTTGAATCTAGAATGATAAAAGCCCTTGGAATTTAATTACCTGTAAATCTCACTTTTTTTTCAATTTATAACATTAAGCAAAACATTTGTGAATGCTATAGTTTTTTTTTTTTTTCAAATAATGGAAGACTATGATATGTGAATTGTCTGAATTTCTGATAATAGAAGTCCTCTGTTGACTTTTATAACATCTTTGATTTTCAACCTACATCTATAAGGCAGGTTAACTTAAAATACATTCAAACTCTTAAGAAAATGGTCTGTACATCTTTCACATTAATGAAACAATGGTACATGACTCTGGATAAAAAAGTAACCAAGTGGAAGATGAAAAAACCTGGGAGCTTGGAAGATTTCTAGATAGCCTGAACTTGTGTGACAGAAGAGGATTCCCTTAGCTTAATGCCTTTCTAAACCTCTTAGGAGGGTCTTTGGCTCCAAGAATGCAAGTAATGAACTGCACACTACAGCATTGCTGGGAGTTGACGTAGCCTCGTTTGATGATGGGATTTTTTTTCACAACTAGGTGCTTTTGGGTTTGTTATGCTATGAGGATTTTTTTTTTCCTGTCTGAAAAAAAGCAAAACATAGAATAAGACCCACCTTGAACACTGACCTTCACACCTTGGCTGGCTTTGGTACCTAAGGGTCTATGAGCGTGATGTCCTGCATGCCATTGCTGGGACATAATATCAGTATGAGAAACTTGCTGCACCTTCTGGATACTGGTGTGGGGAAGGAAGACTAGAGATCACCTGAGGCTGGGCAAAACACCTGTGGAGGGACAGGGGAATGACCCTCCCTATTTCCAGGGTGTAATGGCAATGTAAGGATTGCAACAGAGAGGTGGTGCAAGATGGGGAATTGAAATTTCCCAGTTGAAATGGATCAGCAATAAAGGAAAATTCAAGACCAGAGAAGGGCTCTGAAATCAGTTTCTTCTTCAGCTACTCTTTTCCTTGAACAACCTATTCAAACGTGATCTAATGAGGCTGCAGAATCAAAGAGTATATATAGCAGACCCAGATTTCTGGGATTTAAGTGCAAGCCTTAACAGAAAATTCAGGTAGAGAAAAGTTGAGTGTTTTCCTCTACATTATCTTTCATGGATGTATAAACAACATTTGCTGCAAAATGTGTCAACTATGGAGCTCAGAGTCACAGCCTGCAGCACAGCAAACCGGCTTTTCCTGGAGCTCATAATGTGATAATTAAATTGCTAACAGGCACCTTGGTGATGGCATTTGCTGGGAATGTGCAAGACTTCTTACAATCATACCTTTCTGTAGGGAACCTATCGGTAGAGTCAAAATCAGGGTTTTTTTAATATATTTTCTTCAATTAGTACATTAAATTTTTATGTGGAGTGAAATGGGACAGGACGCGTTTCCCTTCCACTGCACAATGATTTATTACCCCAAAAAGACTGCAGAACTAATTAGCAGAGTAATTAATTAATATAAATTTGCATATTTGCATTTGCAATTAGTGCAGCCGACTGATTAGTCTGAAAATGGGAAGTTTGTCTCATTAGATGTTGGTGTCTGCTGGACTGGAAAGCGGCTGCCAGATGAGGCAAAAAAGCATAGAATAAGCAAGAGTGTGTGAGCACACGTGCAAGCTCATAAATGTTTTTTGTTAGAAGAACTGAGTGCAAATATGTGGTCTCAGATACTAAGACTGCTGGAAGGTTTCAATACTCTTTTCTTGCTTTTTATTCTTAATCACTTTTTCTGCCTAATTTTCCCATTCATTTACTTCCTGCAGCGAGTCACCGCAACCATGAAACTCATTGATGGTTCTGTACAGTCAGATCTTTAAGGCAGGGCAGCTGCTGCAGATCTCCTGATTTTGGTGCTGAAGGGAATCTGTAAGAAGCCTTCTTTCTGTGTGGTTGATGGGACAGGGCTATTTTCCATCTTACTGGCTACATCATATAATCAATTCCTAATGCTGAGAAGTCAAACTCAGTGGTGCCCAGAAAAGCCCAGGATAAGTGATCAGCTTTCTAGGTTGCTGTGCTGTTGTCTTTTCCTCCTTGGACACACTTGTAAGTATGCCTCTTTGTATACATCTAAACAGTCCTCCTGCTCTGCATGCCTGAACTTGGTATGACTGGACAGCTGTTGTCGAAGGTTTTAGTAAAGTTTGAAAGGACATTGAAGATGATGTGTCTATCAGGTAAGATACTCAGATGTAGGCTGATTACCAATGCTCTTCTCAGGGTGTCAGAGCAGAGCTAGTTTTCACAGGAGTCAGTGGAGGAGTCCTGGTACCTCTTTGGGGCATTTTACTTTTCTCTCTCCACTACAGCTGGAGGAAATCTTCAGTCCTCCTCCACTGAAACTGATTGTCTCCCCTTCAGGTTTACTGAGACTAGAAATGGCTGGCCTTAAAAGAGGCCTCTGTAAGTTCACTGGGTCTACATTCAAAAAGATTTGATCAGATTTTAGCCATTTGGTGCCACTTTGACATTTGTGTGAGTATTGCTAAGATTGAAATGCATACTGTCATAGTTCACTTGCCATCAGCAGGCATTTACAGCACTGTGAAGTCAAATTTCTCTCTGGCTCCTCTGCAGTATCATAGCAAGTCACTTTGCTTTTTCTTTTTAATTTTTTTTTTCATTTAATACTAAGCTTAGAATTTTAACTACAGCTGTTAGAACTGTGGTTCATCTGCAGTTACACTTTCAATAAAGTATAATTCTATATTGTTCCAGGAATGAGCTTAAGCAATGTACCCTTTACAGATACAAATTCTGTCCTCTCTGTTATAGCATCATTAATTTGTGAATCTGAGTGCAAACTGGGCCCAAGTCAACAGGAATATATTATAAATTTCAATGTTCTTTTCAGATTTGCAGGTGTTGATTACCTCTCAAGATGCCCCTGTCCTATTAGATGTATATAACATAATTCAAAATGTAATCATCCCTATGAAATGAGGAAACCCCTATCTTTTTTTTGTATGCCTACACCAATGTATGATAATTTATTATTATGATGTCTGTGTGGGATTGCAAGCAAAATTATTCTTTCCCCCTACCAATCAGTAAATTTTAATTCTGTTCACTACAAAAATTACAAAGTGAGAAAATATTATTTTCTAAAATACTATTTCTAAAATGTTAATATTTTCAATTATGGAATCCAATACTAGTAAGAAGGAATGTGTGAAGAAATACTTGATGAAGAAAGAACTGATCTGGGTAAAGAATTTTATTTAAAAGAATCTTCTTACCATTACAGATGAAGATATAAGTTTTACAGTCATTCTTTAATAAATATATATTTTTAAAGTTCTATCATACTCAATTGCATCATAAATAATTAGGAAAAAAATTTGAACATAAATAATTTTTTCCCATAGGAATATCATCTCAGGCAAAAATCAAACAATTTGTAGGACCAAATAATCAAACTTATTTCCACCAAATTCATTATTATATTTGAAACATAACCAGATTGTCAAACACATTCAGGACCAATAGAGGAAAATGGTTTCCCATGCCCCATTCCCATCAAGTTCTCTATCTGCACCCTTTGGGAGCCTTTAAAAATCTAGCCCAGGTGAGAGTCATTTTGGGCATGGATGCATATATGTATACGAGGGAACCCTGGTCTGGGACTACAGCACTGTGTTAGGTAAGTGTTCGCCATCATGTAGGACATGCCTGTTGGGATGGCATGTTACAGGGCCTCAGCACCACGTGCACACAGCTATCCTCCTGCCAGGTAAGAATGTCTTGGTACCACATCAGCATCAGAAGTGCAGGCAGATACAAGCTCTACTGAGCTGGTCTAAAGTTTTAATTTACAGGCAGCTGTGAATTTGCTTTTCAATCTAGATTGAAGCATCATTTGCCTTTATTTGCAGCCTTGCATTCTGACACTTGTTTCCAAGTCTGACCATCAAAAGAAAATAATGTGCTAAAAATTCCGTACTAAAAAAAAGTAAATCTCTGGCCATTTAGGGAGATCCTTTCCCCCCTACTTCTCTCTCCCTCCAAGTGCTGACTCAAAAGCTGAGAAGTTGTTCACCCTCTTCCTAAACTTCCCTGTGCAAAATAGCAAAACATTCTGTTTTCATGAGGTCCAAATGTTTCATTGCCCCTTTACTAAAAGAGTAAAGCAAAAAGGCAACTCTTTACCAAAAGAGTTCCATTTTGTATAAGGTTGCATGAGTCCAGCCACAAAGTAAATCATTTTGCAGAAGCACGACACAGAAGCAAACAGAAACACACAGGGTATACAGAGCAGTTGTTACCTGCAGTTGGACAGCAACCCCAAAGAAGCTCCAGCAGCAGCAGTGGCACAGCACTCTTCTTGGCCACAGTACATGGCAAAGAGAAGGATAGCAATGCAGTCAGCTTCAGAGGTCTAACTGGCTGTATAGGGCCAAAGGAGAACCTCTGAGCTTCTCTTTTGAATAAACAGCAGAGGGAAAAGTATTCTGTATTCATGAGACACAAGAAGGGCAAAAGACAGTTTCCATTTGGATTCCACTAATGAAATGCAGAGTTCTTCAACCCCAGTTGCTGGAGAACTACAGACTGACTATGGATGCAAAGAGAAAGGTCAGAATCTCTCTACATGTTTGACGTGCAGTCAAATTAGTCCCAACACAGAAAAATGGTGTCATTTCATAAAAATCTTTGTACATGTGGAATCCATTCCACAGCAGAGGCAAGTAAAATGATATTTTTCTAACAGCTAGGAACTTTTGTGTCCAGAAATACGGGCAATACTGGAAACTGTAAAAATAAGTCACCTCCCAAGTTTCTGGTACTGAAAACTCGGGTATTTCAGCAGCTGCTCCCACGAGTGAGATGCAAAAGAACCTCAGTGTCCAAGGAAAGGGTATGATTTAAAGTAATCAGATCTCTAAAGTGGTACAAAGAGGAAAAAAAAAAGACAGTCGGGATACTTACTGATCACTGAAAAAAATAGGCTCCCTGTGCTATAGGCTATAATTTATCAGGAACTTGCAGCGTATTCTAAATATAAACTGCCCATCCTGGACAAGGTAGGTGGGACTGGAAGAAGAGATAAGCAGCCACAACATTTGGTAGGAAACACCTGCTGGCCTGTTATCAGCAGACAAGATTTCCTGGGAAAGGGAGCATGATGTATGACTGATGACAGGAGGTGAAAACATACATGACAGTGTAGACATATGTGACCAAGATGAGAGGGAACACCGAACTGACTGCTCAGACAAAACTCAGAAAGAATAAACTAAATCTGGATTATAGCAGAATGTAAATCACTGCACAGCAAATTGAGGACTTCAGGAACCACAAATGAAGTAAATACTGTAAAACAATTTCCGCTAAGAAATGGAAAGCCAAGGGCTCTAGCACTACCTACCAATTAGTACTGGGTACAAAGAACAGCAGAAGTCACAGGGTGTCCATAAACAACTGGGATGAAGCAGCAATCTGAAAAGTGAAGGATACTGTTGGGAAAGAAGCAAAATACTTTATGAAGACAAGGGAAGTCCCAGCACAAGGAAATGTTGAGCAGCATTTGAAACAGCTCTAATGCAAGAAGAAGTTCACAGGACTTCACAGGAAGTTGAAAGGACTCAAAATATATATGTCAACACAGCAAAATTATATTCAGATGGAAATTTTTTTTTTCCCTGGGTGTCAGGAGCTTAGTCACCACATGTACCTGTGCTGTTACCACTGAAGCAGATCACAGGCCCTCAGAGTACCTTCATGACAAACCCCTAGTATCCACATGGCCAAGTTCTTTCTTCACTTTTAAAATGTGAAGGTACTCCATGAAAAGCACAATACAAGCCTGGAAGAGCAATTCTTTTCAGAGATTTTTCTTTACTGAAGTTGTGTTGGGCAGCAAAGGGGAAGGAAGAATTTCAGAAATGTTGTAGCAGTGCTTAACAGGAAATTAATAGAAAGTGATGATGTAATTAGTCATTTGGAAGATGGAATAATGTCAGGTGTGTCTGTACAAGAGCAAGTTTCTTTTGTTTTGGAGAGATAATGAAGTGAATTGTGCAAAGTGTAGCAGGTTAAGTCAAAAGAATCTGTGGCCAGAGCCAGAAAAAGTACTTCCAGCAAACACTTTCATACAGTACTATATGATTTGGAGGCATGTCCTCCCAGTTAAATATTTCTCCACTGAGAGCCGCATCATAACACACAATTTCCTACATTTGCTCCACATGACAGGGCTGGTGTTGTGGGGAACCTTTGAGCATATGAGTTGCTGCCTGGAAAGGCACCAGGTGTTTTTCTCTGACACGGAGGAAAAACTCTCTGATGTTGAGTGATGACAATAGAATTTTTTTTTTGAGGCCACTTCAAAAAAACGAAGGCTGTTAGACACCACATTACCACCAAAATAATCCCAGAAAGCAGAGGAATTTTTTTCTGAAGACCCTTGGTGATTTCAGGAAATAACAACTAATGGCTTACAGGCCATGGTGTCTCAGGTGCAGCTAACCCCAAGTGACTGAAGATGAGACACATCATTTCCTCACACATTTGAGTGACTTCTGCATGAGGTTTTCTCTCTGACTCCAGCTATAAATAGGTGTTACCTGTTTGAATGCTAGAAAGCTCAGGAAATCATGCAACTTCTTGGCTAAAGGAAGCAGGAAGAATCCTCCTATGACTAAAAGTAGTAAGGTGGAAGAAAATCTCTATTCTATTAGAGAAAACCCCACATCACAGTGTTTGGCTAATATTGTGGTCACCCAGGTGAAATGCAAAACATTCTTAGGAAAAGCAGTTACCAAAGTGAAGCTGCAGTGAAGCGTTCACTCACCTTTCTGCAACTGCCAAAATGCAGTTTCACCTTCTAACCTACCACACATAACCAATGAAAAAAGAGAGAAACTTGTTTAGAGGGCAATTCTGGGCACTAGCAGCAGGATCCTGGACTGTGACTTTCTCTGACAATGCCCATTTCTCATTGCTGACCATGGAGAGATCTGGGAGTTCATCTTTGTGCTGGGTGCTCTGTAGAAAGATGCCTTGAGGCAGGTATTGTGGTAAGTTTTTGCAAAAACACAAATGTTTCCTGTAGCAATGTCCTTTTAAGGAGTGGAGCTGAAGCTTAAACCCCATTAAACATTTCCTGTGAAAAAGCCGCTTGGGGAAACTCAGGCAAAGCAGTCACGCTCACACATCCACACACGCGACTTGGCAGCTCAGCAGGGAGAGGCAAGAAGGCTTTTGCACTAGATCAGTTCCAGCCAGGTTCATTTCCACCAGCCAAAGGGTTATCCAGAGTCAAAGAGGGCTGAACATGTCCCAGCTCAGGTTTAAGTATGAGCTTCAGCAGCCACTGACCTTGAGATGTGGGGGTGGTACAAAGGGCAGGTAAGGTCAGTGACCTAAAGGGAAACAGGGCCGGTCATTGGGATCCCACCATCAATGGAGACATAAGGGAAAGGAGAAGCCAAGGGACAAGGGCATTAGGAAGGGTGGGGGGCACCAGGGCAAATCATCAGATCACCATTGGGGAGTTCTTTCTTTCAGGCTGGGTGGAGATTTAAAGTCTGTCCTGCCAAGGCCAGACCCTGGGTATTGAGTCAAGGGGTTGCAGAGATTCTACAGTTTCCAGCTGAAACCGATCTGAAGTAACAGAGCCACAAAACTTCCTTGACTTTTTGACAGGGAATATTTTGTGTCTGTGCCCAATACATGATGCCTGTTTAGCTGAGAGACAGGCTGCTTGCATGTGGGTGCTTAATTGAGTTGCAGAGAGCAAGAGGTCTCTTTGTGAAAAGACTTTATAAATCAGCACTTTTTTCCTTCAGTTGTGTGTAAAATCTTCATGACTGGGAATTGCCTGAACCCAGGCAATGTCAGAAAGACAAAAGATGCAAAATTGAAATTACGTTAATTGGAAGCTTCTCTGGAGAAAACACTGTTATTCTGAAGCCAATACAGTGCTCTGTAGGTCCTGACAGCTCACTTAGCCTTAGCATTTCTAAAGAGATTTATTGAGAGGTCTTACTTACGCAAGCAAATGTCTTACTCAACCTGTGGAGAAGTCTTCCAGTGGCAAGTGCCAAGTACCTGCCATGGCTGAGCATGCCAGGGTCACATCTCTTATGTATATGTACCAGGTGCAGGGAATGAAAAGCTTGAGGGGTCCAGAAATACTGCAAGTGGCAGAAGGATGCTCACTAACACAGGTTTTGCAACATCATCCAAATCACATAAACACTTGAGTTGAACAAGAGGTTTTCTGGTGGTCTTTTGGCCCCCTGTGGGAACTGAGTTTCTAGTTAGTGGAAGATCTGGCCGAAAAACAAGATAATTATGTTTACCATGGACTTTAAGACCTTCTCTAGTGGCTGCTTCAGCACAGATGTTTATACCAGTACTAGAATGGAGGTTCAACCGTCCTCAACTTTTTTGATGATGGTTGTGAAGGAGAAAAACTTTGCAGTAGTTTAGGTGGAAAGGTATATGGAGCATGAACCACCATACAAGATTTATGATGGCTAAGTATTTGACTTTCAGCCTTCAGAACCTGCCACTCTGGCTGGCCTTCTTGTGAGAGTCAAGATATACTAGGCCAAGTATGGATGAACATGTTATATTCCTTCCAGCTTTGTACATGTTGTTTCCTGTATTATACTTGATTAAAGCAGCAGTTTCCGAGAGTGGAGCATTAAAAATGATACTGTAGGTCTTTACACAAATATCTAATTTCAATAATGATAGAAAGACCTCTTTCCCTCATGCTTCTTTCTTCAAAGAGAGAAGAAGTGTTAAAGAACCATTATATGCCACTGGTAAAATAGATTAACAATCCTTCCATAAGTCTGTCTTCTCTGTTTACCCCTGTAGTACCTGCAAATATTCACAGTTAACAATTATTGTGATGTGAAAGGAAAGTAATTTACTTTGCAACAGCACAATTTGAGTGCAGCTATCCCACATGAAGGTTGTGCTAGAAACTTCACAGACATAACGTCCAACTTGCAGCTGTGCTTGAAGTTCAGTTACTGAAGTTGTTCATGGTCAAAGCTAGGGAACTATTTTGCAAATGTTTGAACTGAACTAAACTTTGACAAAGTCTCAGACTCATAGCAAGAACTAGATAGGATAGACATATTTTCCTAGAGAGGATGAAATATGTCAGAGTGAGAAAAGCATTTCATTCTATAGCTCAAACCCTCCCATGCTGGGATGTGATGATGGTATGAGGGGGCTGAGGGTGACAGAACCCCCTATTTCTGGTTATTGAACAATACATGGCTTTAAAAAATATTTGATGGAAAAATAGTTTTAGGCAATTTCCTTTCTATCCTGGCTCCGGCTCTTCACTGTAGTAGGAAAATCCCTTAATTTATGTGAAATATTTTTCTAAAGGAAATTTTAAAAAGTGGTCTTGAATATAAATGCTCAAATATTGTCACAATGGAGAGATTTTAGTCTTTGACAGGGAAGCAGTGGGAAAGGGTGATTATTGGGAGGGTGAAAAAAATCTCTTTTGAAGCAGATCTGATAGAGAAGAATTATAGGTTGACACAGTTTGGTTTTTAGTTAAAGTAGAAACAGTTCGTCGTCAGGACTTTGGAATTTTTTGAGACAAGCACCTATCAGAGTTCATTTCTGAATACTGACATCTTGTTGGACCATTGAGGAAGCTAGATACAACTTTGAGGAATACCCATATAAAATTTTGGATGAGTCCAGGTCACTCTTTCCTTCCAGCCTTGAAGGAGGTAAAAAGGCAGCCCTGGCTCTCCCTTGCAGGCAGCACCAGGACTGCCCGAGGCCTGCTCGGGTCTGGGCCTTTCACGGGAGGCTCCCTCAACCCGGTGACTCCCAGGCCAGGGGAGGGGATGAGAATATGCCCCTGTCCAGGCCCAGATCGGATTTCTAGCAGATGTAAACACCCTGCCACTTCACCGTGATGTGGGGAGAGCCGGCCAGAGGCCTGGCGATGGCCTTGAGCCCTTCCCCTAGCATGGGGACGGGAGTCTGTGTCCTCCGATGGCAGCTCCGGGCTGAGCCCCCACCCATGAAATCCATGGGGTGGGTAAGAGACATTTATAAGCTCTTTTGATTCCTGACTACCCGGTCACCCGGAGCTCTGCTCAGCCTTGAAATCTGACGCTATAAGCCGCAGCCGAGGGAGAGAGGACTTAGGCAACCTGAAGCCTCCAGAATTCCAGCCCTTTCCCTGAGAGAAAGAAGAAGGAACACATAAAGAGAGATAGCGTGATAAAAGTCAGTGAAAGAACTGATAAGGATTATTTGAAAGAGGGATTGCCCTGGCAACTGAAACTTTACATCAGGGTGTCATTCATTTTAATATGTCAAATTACAAGAAACTGTTGAAGAACCCAGACTGGGAAGTCCCAGACCAAACCATATACCTCAAGATTGTAATTTACTTTAATTGCAAGAATAAGTAACTGGAAAAGACCATTTTCATAGATTAATATTTTGGGTTATTTATATACTGAGTTTTACATAACTGGAAGAAATATACATTGCATTGATTATGCATTGATGAAACTTCTGTTGTGCCAGCTGTTCTTCATAGACCTGAGAAAGTGATTTGAGCAAAACAAAAGAGAACATAAAAGCACAACTCTAATAGTTTTAAATCCCAAAGAGGCAATTACAAGTTTAATTCCAGTCATGTGGCTGGACTACACTGGAAACCTAAACACTTTACTCTTGTTAAGTAGATGTGAAGGCTTGGATTAGGACTGAAAATAATAAATCATCCTGCAGTTTATTGGTGAAGTACCACCCTTTTAATAAGTTGGGAAAATAAAGCAATAAAATTCATACTAACTCATGTGTAAAAGGTAGTTTGACAGAACTGAAATGTGTTAAAACATATTTTTTTAAAGAAGAAAAGTGAGTTGCACAGTAACTAATCATTTAAATAAATCAATGGAAATGTGAATTAAAGTAATGTTGCAACACGAATAATTTATAATTCTTTAGACTTTGTGAATTAGAATTATTTATAATTTATGAATGTGTTAGGGTATAGTATATACAGTGTAATATATTTAGAATATTTCTTGGCCTATAAAGAAAAGCCTGGAAATTGCAGTGCATATTTATCTTTGGTCTGGTAGCTAAGGAGAAGGGTAAAGGGCAGGGCATCACAGGATGCAACAAACCACCCAAACAATGACATGAAGATAGACCAAGGTTTAAAACCCTAGCAATGCAGACAGCAACCTGACTGGTAAGGATAGAGGTGAAGGAGAAACACAGCTACCTTTGTGTGCACTGTATCCCAAAAGCAGCTTTTTCATTCAGGGTACAGGCACAGGGCTTTACCACCAGATAAATGTGACATGCTGAGTATAAGCTAGTTCTGTGGGCTGCTTCAATAGGTATTCACATTTCTGGAGGGCAATTCAACCCACAGAAACTACTTCAGACTGAGATAGATCATCACTCTCCACTGAGCATTGAACCATGCTAAATGGGTGCTTTCAACCACACATCTTCATTTTAGATGTCTAAAGTTTGTTAAATGAGTCCTTCCCTTGATAGATATAATAATGCTGATCCATCTCTTCTCTGCTTTTTCTAGAGTGCTGGGCTTAGAGGTGGACAGGGCAAGCTGAGGCAGTTTCTGGCCTGTTTGGAGCAGTTTTGCATGTGTCTGGAGTAAAGTCTTCCTTGTAATTCCCTCTGGATGTAGTAAGGCCAAGGCGAACACCAGTGTTTGGAGAGGAGAGGGATGGAAGGAGGTATCTAATCATACATCTGTTCTCCAACATTTTGGCTCTCAGAATTCAAGTAAAATTTTAAAAAATACATAGAAAATTAAAGGCAAAAAATATGCAGATAATGAGAAAGGGTAGTAGGACATAAAACAAGTCCGCTATTATAATTTTCATTCTTTGCTTTTTCTTCTGGAAAATGTAGGTACATGAAAAAAACAATAAAACCTGCTTGTAAGAAAGATCAGTTCTTATTATTCTGATCTAACTTGAAACAATTCTGGGGAAAAAAGATCTTGAAATGTTCCTTTTTGATTTTTCCTAGTTTTGAGAAAAATATTTTATTATTTTATAATTCAAGCCAATTATTTATCACATTCTTTTAGTTGGTTTAAAGTGTGAAAAATTGACAGCAAAAAAAAAAAAAAAGGGAGAGGTAATATTATTTACATGAAATAGTTTAACAATTTAATCTTAGGGATTTCTACATTTTTCTTCTTGAACAGCATTATTTTCCAGGTTTTTGGCTTTTTAACAAAATTCTGAAACTCGTGGGACAGGAAAAAACATTTGTGACTTAGCTTAGTGCTTAACATCTAAAAATCGGCACAAATTATAGTCAATGCTGCACTTTGTCAGATTTTGGGTGTACTTTCTTGAAATGGGTTTCCTCAGGACTCTGAGTTTGCTGATTCTCTTTGGCAGAGGCAGGGCCAAAAGAACAATGTTGAACACACGCTAACATTTTTAAAGCCACGTTTCCTGAGAAGTATGCTTCAGACTGTTATTTGCTGCTATTTCTCCTTATCATTTGAGGACACAGCTGTGTGGTCAGGTAGTGATGTGTGAAGTGGCAGATAGAGGAAGAGTCTTTCATGCTTAGCTTATCTGAAATTGCTTCTGCATGTATTTAACGTTAATGATGAACGCGTCCACCTACAGCAAGGAAGAAACCAGGTTGGAAGCTACGGTCGAGGTTTGCAGATATAATGGCAAACACGGAGTCAGGTGTTACGAACATGACTGGTGCCACCTACGGGCAGGTAGAAGAACAGTAACAGGCCGAGCTGGGGTGAACTTTACTGACGGAGCACGGCAACATTGGCTTCTGGATTTTGGCAGGGATGATTTGCTGTAGTATTTGCAGAGTTTACAGAGTTTATAAAAGCTTGGTATTTCTTTCTTTCTTTCTTTCTTTCTTTCTTTCTTTCTTTCTTTCTTTCTTTCTTTCTTTCTTTCTTTCTTTCTTTCTTTCTTTCTTCTTTTACAGATATACTGTGTCTCTAGCCATTAATTTGAAGCTGCAAAACTAAATCAGTGAAAGGAAATCTGCGAGGGTCCTCACAGGGTTGACTTCTATCCCCGGGCATTATTCCCACTCACAAACTTTGTCAATTTCTGTAATTTTAAATCACATTGTCTTTTCCAATTTTCTGTGAAAGACCTAGAGGATCAAGGAGACTAACAAGAAACTCAGATCATGATAAAACTTGGCAGAGACATTTCTTGCTTCCATGTCATGGGACCCTATGAAGATTTGATGCCAAACATGTTGGCAGGTGAATAACCAGCTCCTGTTTTCCTAGTCAGGAGAAATATTGAAATTGTTGAATTATGAGTGTTCCCAAAGGACTGTTACATGTGGACTTTAGCAAGCTCAGTGCCACTAAGATGAAAATAAAAGTGATGCCTCTTGTGAAATTAAATTGATTTTATATGTGGAAAATTAATTCGGTATATAAAAGAAAGATACAATTTGAACTATATTTTTGAATTATATTTATTACAGTAATATTTTCTTAAAACTTTTGAGTGAAAATGTGAGACTGAAGTTTACTTTTCCTATGTTGCTGTTGTTAGCAGCTTCCAACAGTTTCAAAAAATGTTTTCCAATGTTTTTTTTCAGTATACCTCCAGTGTGTTGTAATTTTTCTTTACTTTTTCTTTCTGCCTCTGTAAGAAGAATGTAATATGCCACCCATGAGATTTTGTGTTGCCTTGCCTTGCTCCCTAGTGCTTATCCTTTATATGTGCCATGGTGCTAACCTTTGGTCACTCTTAAACTCTATGCTCCAATTCCATTTATTGATGTGTACGTACACATATGCCTCATAATCCTAAGGTTGAAGAAAAAAGAATTTTACTTATTTAAAGAACATCCTCCTTATCTGACACTTTCTCTGTTGCTGCTTTTTCTTGTCAGTGTAAAGTGCACTATTGCTTGTGGGATAAGCTGAGAAGAAACCAGAATGGTAGTCCTTTTGTGAAGCTTCAAGCTCTCAGTATCTTCTCTGTTCATCTCATCTCCACTCTTATATTCAGCTGATGAAACTTTGGACATGGTTTTCCTTTCTTTCTATGCCTTTTAAACCAAATTTAGGCTACTGTTTTGTTGGTGAGAGGAGTAGATGTCTCCTGGCTTGCCAAATAAGAAAGAGTGATCCTCATATCTGTAGTAAGCAGAAGTGATAAATTTAGTAGAGGTGCTGTTAAATATCACTTTTGGGATTTAAATATTTGGACAGATATTAGCTGCCAGTACAAAATAAATAGCATGAATGTTTAATCAATATCTATCATTCCTGCTGGTCAGATACTGTCTTCTTTGTTTAAACAGAGATACCATGCCTGCTTAGTACTATAACTCCATTAAAATTTGGACAGTTTTAAGTAAAATCCAATTTATTCTGTGATGCATAATTAGGAACAAAATATAAGAGAGTTGAATTTACACATCATAGGTAGATAAATCCTTTATAGACTCTTTAAAAAAGTTATGTTGGGGCATGACTTTCAAAAATACATTTAGTCACTAGAGGGAGACACGATCGTGTATAACAGAAAATTTCACACTGGGGAGGCAGATATCAACCAGGCTGGAGTGCTACTGCCGAAGTGAAAGGTTGCTGATTTGGTAATCATCTGGGGGCCATGGGGATTGGAGATAGTGCAAGAACCCTTCATGGATCTGCCTGAACCTCCAGAACTGCATCAGCAATTCCTTTTCACAAACGCATCTGACCTGCCCTCCAGTGAGAGGATCCCCTTCAACTTGAGTAGGAAAGGCTTTTGCCTCATTTTCAGCCAGTGCTGGTCAGTGCTATGTTGCTCATCTTTCTCAAGAAACCTGCTGGATATGGCCAAAATTCTCACCCTGAGCAACTTGATGGGGTGGAGAAGAAGAAGGGCAATGAAGAAAGCCCTGTGTCTCCTTGGGAGTATTTCTACTATCAGAAGTGGGCTGGCACACCTTAATAGCTCCTAATGTATGGTGCCAGTAACCACCGATTCCCCCACAGTTGCATTTGGGCTGAACAGAGATGCTGATTGGAGGAAACCAGTGAAGATATGCAGAGCAGGCTCCTGGACTATTTGTTGGCATGGGTGGGAGAAGACCTGTTTTTCTCTTGGTGGAAGACCCTGCAGGGGACAATCTGTACAACCATTTGGCTGGAGAAAGTGGTATGCAAAGCTAAATTGGCAGGGTCTCATCTCAGTGATTTACTTTAAAATGAAAGCTAAGGTGCAAATATTAGAGGCAGATTTTGTGCCCACTGGAAAGTGCTTTGATCAAAGCACTAAGCCCAGTGTGAAGCTTGCATAAGTGTTATTATTCATCCAAAAACCAAACAGAGCAAGCCAAAGGCCCTGTCTATGCTGAGATCAGTGTTGGGCTAGCATTAACCATGTTGCTGCTGATAAAACTACAGGAAAACATATCTACATCTGGAGTTTCTATTCAGTGTTTATCCAGTCTGTGATGCTGTTTAATAATATATTTAACTAGGGTATTGCAAGTGTGTGCTAAGTGACACATTTTCACCATTACATTAATAATAGGTGTTATTTATTCTTTACTGCCCAGAAATACTTTATGGACCTGTTAATATTGCCTCCAAATAAATGTTTATGGAATCACGAATTCTGGTTTTATTTGCAATATTTCTCACAAAGCTTCTGAGTCATGATTACAAGTCTGTTAGGATTTGTGATCCTATTTTCTCTTTGCTTTGTACATTATGTATGTCTTTTTAATTTGAAGGGACAATTGCAGAGTGTAAGATGGAGGCAAGTATTCTTTATTTTAATTAAAATGCTAACACAAGAAATTATCCTATTGAGTGATTTTGTTGTAACATGGCCACATGCTTTGCCATACAGTAGTAAAATGCTATTTGATGCTTCCTCTAGAATGCTTTCTATTCTCCAGGGCTTATACTGTAGCCAAAACCATTCTCCCTTTAGGCCGAAACTTGGCACACAAAATCTCAACTCAACTTCAGTGCGGCTTGAAACTTAAAACAAAAAAATTTTGCTTTCCTGTGTTCAAGTTGCTTTGGGACACTACACCTTGAGGTTCCTCATTCTGTTTCTTTGTAGAGTGATTTTTTAAAGACTTCAACATCATTCAAAGATTAAAAAATAGGTGTTGGTGGCATTAATTTTTTATGGAAATATCATTACTGCTGACTACAGAAAAATCCCCTCTGTATCAAACTCTCTGTATTTGGGTTCAAAAAGGACATAGATGTATCACTGCACAGAAAGAAAAAGGCTATTCTTTGGTGGCAGTTTTTGCTTGTGTTGGTTATCCTAGATGGAAGACTCTTACCATTTGTGGAGGGACTGTGACACATGCTTTCATGCCGCTGACCCTTGTTGGAGGCATCTGATCTGATGCAAGCATGAGCTGTTGTTGCTTCCACAATGCCCAGTGAATAGTGAGTCTAAACTCTTCTTAACAAAGCCCTTATCTACGGTTATTTATGTATTAATGGTTTTTGAAGCTAGCCAAATGTGTTACTGAGGAAGTTGCCTGTCCCTGTGTCACAGACTACAGAAAGTTGGTCATAATAATCTGATTGACCAGTTAGTTTTGGGTAGACCTTTGATCTTTTAATTACAGCATATGCATATACATGGCAAAGGAAAGTCAAGTTCATTGCAATCTGAGCATACATAAAGACTGGGTCTAGAACAACTTCAACACCTGAGACCAAGGGGAACTTGTGCAGCAGGATTACAAATTTGGACAATACATATGTACCTATAATTTTTTTTTTTACTGACTTGTGTGCCTAATTGACATAAAACAGGTTTTGCACCATGCTTGTCCAAGATATGTACCATAAATTTAGTAGTTTCAGATGACTGGAAATTGTTTTCTAACAATTTTTTCTCCTGATTTTATTTATATTCAGTCTTTGAAATGCCTTTGTACATAAAAAAATTAAAGACAGTGTTTAATAGATGGAAATCTCTCTGTCTGTAAGACACCTAGAAAAAGGGTTTCTCTTAGTAGAAATAAGGGAAAATTTTAGTTTTTTCAGTATAGGAGAAAAAGTTGGGGAAGTACCGACCAACACCTGAAAACAGGAAAATAAGCTCTCAGGTGGAAGAATTTACGGTTGTTTACATGAGTCAGGAGTCATAAAGAAATCCAGAAAGAGACAACAAAACTAACACAATGGCATAGATACTTTGATAAATGCAAATCACTTAACTTTGAAAATTAAGGGGGAATTTGAAATGACCCATTCATTTTGGAGGTTACAAGCTAAATTTTTCCTACTTATGAGAAATACCACTGAACACAGGTCAATCAGAACTTGTCAGTCTGTAAGAACTTAAAAATACAGGCAAAATAGTACCTGTAAAGGCTGAACTATAAATGATGTCAACCAGTTACAGATCAATGCAAACCTGACAATATCATTGTATGCACGAGTGCATAGTGTCATAGTGTCACTTTAACATAGTAACACTGTAATGTAGTGTCAGATGGGCATATGCGGAGCTGTTTTTTCTTCTCTTTTGTTGATTTTTTTGGGTTTGTATTTTTTTTTCAGACAACACTTGTAAGAGACCAGTGCTTATATGTTTTACAGTTCAGAAAACCTGCTTTTGTCAGCAAAGATTCAGAAACTGTTGCGGATCCTTCTGGTAAACCATCCCTAAGCTTGTGGTTATAAAAAGTCGTAAAAATCCAGTAGAAAGCCTGAATTACCATCTTCTGCCTTTCTATGGGTCAGTTATTCCCTTGTGTTGTATTTCTCGAGGCATCAGACTTATTCTTTTGTGCTGTTTGTCTTGAGACATCAAACCTCCAGTGACTGGAATAAGGTCCCTTTCTGTGTCATGTCACTCCTACATGAAGTGAAGCATTTCTTGTTCTCTGCAACAAAGTCCAGCTCTGAACACATCAGCGATTTGGGGGTTTTTGCAAGAACTTGCATGGTAGCAGTGCACATAGGAGCATAGCAAGCAGGTACTTGTGGGACCACAGGCTGTTGTGGGAAGGGCCTATCAAAGGAAAATGGGATGCACTACTGGGCAAAGGTGTGCCGTGTTTTCATGGAAGAAGAATGGCTGCTAGAAAAAGAAACAATCAGACCTGGCTCTGCTCACAGGGGTTATGGAAATCACTATCTGACACGGATGGAGTGTGGAAGTGGTTTAAGAGGAGTGAAACTCCATTTCGCAGTCTTTATGGAATAGTCATTTCTTATTTCTGAGAGCAGAATCAGTGAGCAAGGTGAGTTAATAGTACATAAGTAAATTAAATTAAATTAAAAGCTAGAAAATTAGGAATGGTAAAATTGAATACATTTTAATTGAACATAATCAGTTGAAGACTATTACATTACCAGAGTGGAACAGAAGCACAAAATAACATGATAATCACTTCCTGAATTAAAATTTTAAACCAATAAACTGAAAAATTGCAGGTGCCCCAGTGTATGACTTGCAGAGTACTCATGATATGAGAACGTGAATTATTTATATCTTCTTTAAGTGTAGAATGTAAATTTGTTTTGAATTAATTTCTACTGGGAAATCAGTAAATGTAACTGTCTCCTGTGGCAACGTTTTTCCTTCTAATTATTGTTATTATTATTTTATCATTTTGCTGTTTAGAGAGAGAAAGAAAAAATGGCAAATTTTATGGTAGTTAGTAATTTAAGTAAGGATTATACTGAAAAAAAATAGGTTTTTTTACATTCTAAATGTTTTCTTTGCAGTGAAATACACTGCAAGGTAGACAGCTGTCAAAATAACTTTGAACAGAAAGACTCTACTTTCTTAGGACAAATGGGTGTTAATGTCTTCAAAAATGACTTGATCTGAAAGGACTAATCAGATTCTGGATGTGGAGGTCTGACTACAGTCTGAACTGTTGAAATTTAGAGAAAAATACACAGCCTTAATAGACTCCAAATAAAATTACAGCACTCCTCTGCCTCCTTTGTGGACACTGACTTTTCACAGCATGATTTTTGGCACAAATTTGATATTGATATTCTGTTACCAAGAAGTCAGTATCTACTTGTTTTTTCCTATAGAGAGTAAATTGATAGACTGGCAGGGAACATGAAAGGGTTTAGCTAGTGTCTTATTATCCCACAGACTGGGATGCAGGGGCCAAAGCTTATGATGCCCACAATATCACTGAAACTCAGGAAGAAGAAAAAACCCTCCAGTACTATTCTTTTAAGTGTTAGAGAATCGGGCATTATTTTACTCTGGTCAGGATGTGCCATGGAAATAATTTCACCCATCCATGTTTTTTTACCTGACTTTTCACATATTTATACATTAAAAAATACAAAGAAATTCTCGTTCATTGGTTCTACATTATGCAATTTAGTATTTGATCTCTGGTTGGTTATTGATTCCTTACCCTTCAATACTAATTTGGTCATCATTCTTTGATTCTCTTATCAATCTTTTGCCAGATCAGGTGTCTCCAGCCACACTAAGGGTTAATGTCCGATTATCTCCCCTGTGCCTTCTGGCTGCTCCCAGCTTGTAGATGTTAACCTCTCATAGTCTAGAAATCTTCTTCCTAGGATTGAGTCTTATCAGGCCTCATGCAGCGAAACTCAAACCCACAGTAAACAGTCTTTTGAAGATAAACCTCAATTTCCTACCCCCCCAGTCCCCACCCCTGGCAAAGACAAACAAACCCATGACTAAAATTACTCAAAATTTAAAGAGTTATATAATTTCCAACAACAGAAATAATCTAAAAATGAAGGAAAATCTCTTGTGAGCAGGGAGAGAGTTATTAAATTAATGACTCACTGTTATTGTTACTTCTGGGTTTTCTTTGTTTTTGTCTGTACAAGCGTGTTCCACAGTGAGGGAAATCTACTACTTTGGGGGAATTAGGACAAACGGTTTTCTTAAAACACAGATATGCTCACAGCTTATAGTTTATATGCCCATAGCTTGCCTGTTGGCACTGGACAAGTGATTATTGCTTTGTCTTTGCAGTACTCCTGCTGGAGTATTTTGCAGGTATGTCTAGGGTAAAGACACCAAGGAATTAGGCTTTCCCAGCTTTGTTTTGTACTTCTAAGCTTATAAAAATTGAAATAGAGAACTTCTTTTGAGTTCTGTATCACCTTTTCCTTGGGGGTTACTGAAGTATTTGTCTGAGTAACCAGAACTGAGGCTTTTGTTAATTGGCCTGACCTTTACAACCCTTTCTACTAATTTTGTACACTTTATTCATCCATCTCTCCCATCCTAGAAAATAATAATACCTTGTGGATAATGTTATGTGCAAATATTAAGTTTGAGAGGCAAGTAAAAGATGGAAAATATTAAATAGTTTTGATTCATATAATGCAGTATTTTTTCATTACTTGTATTTTTGTCTTGTAACCCATCTGGATCTGCAAGTCCTCATTAGCTGTAAACTATATTCCCCTCATTCTTGATCCTCTGACAAAGGAAAGGTGATGAGCTAAAAATGTAAAGATTTTTTTCTTATGATTTTGGAACAACTGCTCTCCTGTTTTCTGCTGTTTTCTTTTCGTGGACCATTAGCAGCTTCCAAAGGCAATATACTTTCACTGTCACACTATGCCATAGGGTGCCATTTCAACAACTTCAAATGAGGGCATTAAGTACAATTCTGGATGAGAGTCAGAGCATAACCAAATAAAAATAATAAAGGAAACCTTGTAAGAGCAATTTGGAATGCTGTCCTGTGCTGAATTCATTTGCAACTTAGCAGAAAGCTACCAATCACTAGTGATTGGTACAACAGTCTTCAGTACCTTATTTAATCGTAAAGTATTTCATACCCTAAGAAACATCACTGTTCATTTGCTTTTCCTTTTTCAGTGATCATCTTAGCTGAATACTGAGTGGTGAATCAGTAGGAGGGGAAGGAAATTCATGTTTCTAATTCAAGGAGAATAAAAATGGACTTCTTGTTGTTCCTCTCCCTTCCCCTTTGCAACCAGTCTGGAGTTAAACATTTCTTAGAAGAATTAAAAAAAAAAACAACCAGAAGGAAGAAAATAACTTTCATAATCCTTTAGTAAATCTCTCAGTGTATAGAGGTCAAATTGTGGCAAACATTGGATACAGGTCCAAGACAACATACTCCCAGCCAGTGGTAGGACTGTGGGGTGGAAGCTTACCTCCTTTAGCTCACCTCCTAGGGAAACAGAGAATGATTAGTCTACAGGTCCTCACAGTGCTGCCACATGCTTTGGGGAGGGCTCAGGCTACCTACAGTCCCTGAGTTGGCACTGATTGGTTTGGCATCAGCTTTTGCATTCAGTGCTCAAATAAATTTTTCATTCTTTATAGTGGGGAAAATCTGTAAGGTGCACAATAAATGGACAGCTCAGAGCTAGAGCTGAGGCATTTCCTGACTCTGATGATGCATTTCCTTTCTACACTTCTTTCATGGTGACAGATATGCAACTTAGCAGGCACTGCTTGGAAGTGTCATGCAGAGATCCACATAGAGTTTTTCTGTGTCATGGGTTGACACTGGCTGGATGCCAAGCACCCACAAAATCCAGTCACTCACTCTCCTCTGCAGCTGGACAGAGAAGGCAAAATTTATTTCACAGGTTTACAGATTGAGATAAGGACCAGGAGAGATTGGTCATCAAATGGTATGTGCAGTCGGAGACAGAAATCATGATTGAGTCCTCTTGATCATAAGGCAAACAGTCTGTTTTATTGTTCAGAACCTTCTTATATAGGGAGTTTAAAACTCCTGGATGTAGACAACTGATTGGCCTGGGTCTTAACCAGCTCCTTGACCAGTGATATGTCTGCTTTCTGGATTGAACATGATTGGCTAAGGTCCCTGATTTGGTTTGACTCCAACCTATCCCTGCCTCATCTGAGGACTTGTTTTACTTCTAGATTGGTTGAATTTGGGGGTCTGATATGGCCAAATTTATCTGTCCAGCTACAGACTAGTGTACTGTGACAATCATACCAACATGGGAAAAACAGGCTCAACTTAGAGATACGAATTTATTACTAACAAAATGAGAGCAGGATAACAAGAACTAAAAAAAAGACCCTCAGAAACACCTTCGTCCCACCCACCCCTCTCTCCTCCCAGATCTACCTCCTACCCCAGTGGTGCAAGAAAACAGGGAATGGAGGTTGTCATAATTTCATCACCCTAGGCTTCTCCAGTTGCTCAGGGAGAGGAGTCCTTCCCCTCCTGCACTGTAAGGTCCCTCCCACAGAAGACCAGGAGTTCTCCATGAACTTCTCCAATGTTAATCCATCTCATGAGCAACAGCTGCAATCCCATGGGAAACAGTACCCCTCAGACTGCTGCAGCATGGGTCACTCTTCCATGAGGTACAGTCTTTCAAGGACAGGCTTCTCCAGCATGGGAGCAGGGCCTCTCACTCCATGAGTCTCTTATGGGCTCACTGCCTCCTCTAGGCATCCACCTACTAAAGTGTGTGGCTCCTCCACAGGCTGCAGGTAGATCTATGTTTTCCAATGGACCTCTATGGGCTGCAGGGGAACAGCTACTTCGCCATGGTCTTCGCAGACTGCAGAGGAATCTGGGCCTTGGTGCCTGGATTGCCTTCCTCTTCACTGACCTTGGTGTCTGCAGAGTTCTTCTTCTCACATGTTCTCACTCTATTCTTCTCTGGTCAGAACTGAAACTTTTTGTTTTGATTTCTTCTTAGATCTGTTACCACAGAGATGTTACCACCATTTCTAATTGGCCCAGCCTTGGCCAGTGGCATATGTGTCTTTGGAGCCACTAGGGACTGGCTCTGCCAGACATAGAAGAAGCTTCCAGTAGCTTCTCCCAGGAGACACCCCTGTACCCTCCCACCACCGAAAAACAGGCCGTGCAAAATGAATACAGTCAGCAGAAGAATAGATCAGTCAAAATGTTTAAGCACAGGACAGGGTGGTGGCTAGGATGTTGCTGTCTTGGCTATGCTGATAGATGACTTTGGGCTAGGTACTTAACATCTGTGTATTTGCTTTTTTGTTCTCTAAAAGATGGCTAATAGCTTTTCCTGTGAATGTTGGAATTTTCTCTTAATGGCAGTAGGGAAGGTGCTGCGTGACTGTGAAGGCTTCTGAAGCGTTATGAATTGGTGCTGGGCCAGGTGTTATGTATTACCAGTGTCTTCCTGCCAGAGTGTTTACATTTGACTTGCACCTTACGTAAAATACAGTTTATACTATTATTCTCTGCTCTGCTGAACAATATTGAGTCATGTAATTTTCTCTCTAACACAGAAATTATTTCACCTTGACATGGAAGACTAGGTAAGGGTGCCCCATTCTGGAGTAAAAGGTACATAGGACATGTTCAAGAACACACTTAGTGGGGGTAGCTCGGTGTGCTGTTTTAGTGCAGTGCAAGCTACAGACTGTGCTTTGGGTGGGAGGCAATGGTGAAATCCCTGGCAATGAGCTGTCAAGTGACACAGACCCTTTGCATAACAAAGGGCATGGAGGCCTTGGCACCAGTCAGATGACCAGCGACTCAGAAATATGGCAGGAGAGAGCAAACGGCTTAACAGGAAAGCCCCACACTATTGTGTGTATATACTGTGAGGATACAAAAGGCAGGAGATTGTTTGGTTCAGGGTGCCTCCTCAGAAGCACCCAGCTTGATCTCAAGATGTTTCTGTGTGACTGTGCCATGATTAAAAATTGCTTTAAGATTGTTGGAGGTTAGGATTTTTCCTTTTTTTTTTTTTCTTTCTCTCAGGGAATTTTATCCCATTTGTAGCCTAAGAGATGACAATGACCAGTACTTAAGAGAAAAAAAAGTGGCCAAGGTGTGGGGAAGGGTGCAGTTGGCTGCTCTCTTAGCCAGGGGCGTTTTCTCTTGGAAAGGGCAGAGATACTGTGAGATTTTGGCTGAGGGTTGAGGGGCTGAACTCAGCCCACTTTCTCTCACTTTCGGGATTGGAGGGGAATAGTCGAGTTGCTGCTCCACAGGGAGAATGAACTGCCACCAGGGAGTCCAGCTCCTTCACTTCTTCCTTACAGTGGGTGAGTCTTTGCTTGTAAGAGAGGGACCTTATTAACACCCAATCACATTGAAAAGGACCCTCATCATTTACTCAGGTGCCTTAGGGGAAAAACCTGGGACCTCAACTCCTTCCCCTTCCCCAAGGACGTCTCCCCAGCTGCGTGCAGCTGCTACAACTGTGGAGTTTCTGCTACATTTTGTTTGCCACTCTGGGTGTGTCCACCTCTGCTATTACAACCACTGCTCTAAGGTTCCTACTACAGCCCAATTCACCATCCAGACAGGCACCGGGACCAGCTGCCCCCCATGAATTTGTAAAGGAAACCCCTTTTATCTCTTCCGCTGGCTGTGCTGCCATTACCCACATGGAGAGAGATGGCTGAGCTCGTGCCACAGCGCCCCCTGCAGCCACGGGGGAATCATCGCACCCGCCCTGCCCGGCCAGGAGCCACCAGCGCCCCTGCCGGCTGTGACTGGAACTGCACCAAAGGGGAAAGTGCCTGTGGCCCAGAGAAGGCTGTCACTGGGTTTGTGGTTCTGTTTGTTCTTGCTGTCGTTGTGGTTGTTTGGTTGCCTTGTTTTACATTACATTTGCCTGTTATTCCTTTTCCCATATCTTTGCCTGAAAGTCCCATAATGTCAAAGTTATAATAATTTGGAGGAAAGAGGTTCATATTTTCCATTCTAAGGGAGGTTCATGACTTTTTTGTAGACACTTGTCTTTCAAACTAAGACAAGGATCTAGACGTCTGAGAACACATCTGCGGCAGAGCCAGCAAGGAAATCTTATCTATTGTGCATATGGTGTATGTAGGGAGTCAAATGGTGCCCCCACTGGCTCACTGGAGCTGCCAGCTTCAAAGAGGATTTGGTCCCATAAGTGACAGTCTGAGATGGTGGAAATGTGATTGACAGAATGGCTCCTGTATGGTCAGACAGGAAAGTTTCTTTATCAGCTGGCATGAGACTGGAGATGCCAGGGTTGTAAAAAGAAGGCTAGGGCAGTCATTGCCTTGTCTCATCTCCATTAATGTTGCATAGATTATTGGATCCTATATAGTTGTGTTTGGGCTGAGTTTTTTTGTTTGGACCGCAGGTACTTTGGTTGGTTGGTTGGTTGGTTGGTTAGTTTTTTTGAGTTGTGTGGGTTTTTTGTTCTTTGAAATTTTTTAGTCTCATTCTGACTTATGCATATTTTTAGCATCTCTTTTGACACAGAAAATTGCAACCACATCCTCTGTGAAGAAATGCTTCTTTGTAAATTTGAACTGGCAGTTGCTAGCCTTTTTTCATATACCTTGCTTCTTACTCCAGAACATAGAAGATAGTTTGTTTTATCTCAGTGGCATTCATGGTTTCACAGATTTATTTAGATAACCACACAATCATCCCATGATAGGGTGAAACAATCCCAGACATTCAGTCATTTCTCTTACAAAAAAGAAGTGTTATACAAAAGCTGAGTCCTGTTCTTGACCATCCCTGCCACAATTCCCTTTACCCTTTCACTTCCACTGTGCTCTTTTAAAAGAGGGGTACTAGAGCTGCAAACAACCAGCACATTTAGGATATATAAAATGCTGTCCATGTATCCCTGATTTGTTCTTTATGACAAGACTGTCATTCATGGACTTCCATTGCAATTATTTCAGGTGTGGCAATAAGATTGTTACAGTGGCTGGGGTTATATTATAGTCATGACTGAGTGATAGAACAAATTACTGCCTCTGCAAGTCTAAACATGAGAGGAATGAGTCACCCAGACCCAGAGAGCTTCCTCTTCATTTTGCCTTGTTTGCCTCTGCCTGCTTTATGATACCCCACCTTGGAGTGTTTTCAGCTTATTGTACATTTTCTAGAAAACAAAAAGCCTCTCTAAAACTGCTGGACTGAAAATGAAATATAGGATGGCTGCAGGCTACGCTTTTCTTTGCTGAAAAGCACTACCATGATAATTGTTTCTACTATTCTGAAGAAACTACTACTCTGGAAAGAAAAATGAAAAACAAAAAGGAGACCAAACAAAAGCCAAACTCCTAAACATCTTCTATTTGCTTGAACTTACCATAAAGTCTTGCTAGTAATTATGGAAGCCAACTGCACAACATCTTAATTTTACTCAACTGGCTTTTTTTTAATTTGCAAAACAATAAAAAAAGAAAATTGACTCACTGCACAGGTTCTGGAGATGTTAAATTTCACTTCATGAGAAAGCTGTAAACTTTCATGTGTTTTCTTGTCATTCACTTCAATTGGTTATATGTTATTTTTGCTTTCTTTTTTTTTTCCCTTCTATTGTAATATGGAAGTGTAGTGTTGGAAACACAAAGCAGCATTGGAAAGAAGACTTAGCTTTGCTTTTGCTCTCAATGCTGGGTTCTGTCTGACAGAAATGTTTCACAGCGAAAGATTATCAAGAGGTAGAGAGATCATATGTTAGTGTTTTTTCTTAATGGCTGCAGGGTTGAGGTTATTTTTTTTATTAAGCTATTTGGTTTTTTTAAAGTGACTAGCAATTTTAAATTACAAATTCTTTTGACCTCCCCAAACATTTAAGCAATAGTAGTCTATTAAAGAGACAAATCCTTTTCGAGATAAAAATTTATCCATTGTGGGTTTAAATTTAAACATTAGTAGTCCCCTCTAAATCAATTGATCTTTAGTGAGTAATACAGAAAATGAAGCCATCTTTACATACTACCAGTGAGATGATTTAACTACACAATGTTCTAATATAGTAAGAGAAAAATTTATATGTTTATTTATTTGAATGTGAGCTGAGGATTGTCTATTATAACACACATATATTATACAAGTTGATGTGATGACAGAATTGTTTTATGCTATAAATAAAGGATAAAAATCTATGTATGCAGTTAAAATACCAAGTAAGGATCTGCAAAATTAAGAGTCAAGACTTTACATTCTCCACCACACTTTACACGTTTCCTGTCCCATATGAAACACCTAGTGCCATCTGCTTGAACAGTGACTGGCCACAGAAATCCTTCAGAGGTCTCCTAGGCCATTCTTGAAGAAATGTGATGTAGATGGAGGGTACTTGGGAGGGCCTGGGACACATTGCAACTAGTGGGGAATTCCTAAGGGACATTTTCCATCTGACACAGTTTACCACAATTGCAGGTCAGTCAGGAAATCAACGGTCTAATCCAAAGCACCTACTACTGTGATGAATTTATTCTTGACTTTGACATTAGTCCACTGTTAGCATCAGAATCCAGACTCTGCACTTGGTCTAGAAGAGTTCAAGCTCAAGAAAGATGAGGATGTGAAGATGATTTTAAGCCAAATTTGAACCTCCTTAGTTTTTAAGCTAAATTTGAACCTCCTAGAATTGGTGCACATTGAAAGCTGTTTTAAGTTGCTTGGCTTCATTTGATCTACCTAATCACCAGTAGATATGTTTCCTCTTCTGATACCTGTTATAGTGGCTGACAGGATCACAGGTTCCACAGTACAGATTTGTAACAATGGCTGTTTGAAAGTGGTTCAAAAGTTGTCAACAGCATTTTATATATCCAGATGAATCATTCCAGGTAACAAGGAAGCCCCTGCAAGGTATGCAGTTCTAGTGGAAAATGTGTATACATGCCATAGCACTTAGCCGATTCTGGAAAAACAGTATAACTACAGACCTGTATTTGGTGTGCTCTGTGCTTATATGAGAGTTATGCTAGTTTGTTTTCTACATGAGCTCCATGCACTTTGATGCTGCTGAGTACCATGCTGGAGTGTAGTTTAGTTCTGCATTACAGAGCTACTTCGGGTAAATTCTGGTGTCATGTAGTAGTACATATATATAAGAGCCATTACTTTTTGCCTCATTCTTTTATTGAGAAAGAAACCATTTAAATGTGGAACTATCTCTCCCATAATATAAAGATAGAATGTAAAATCTATGGGCCAGATTTGTCTATTTATGGCTATGTACTTTCAATGAGATCACAGCATGTTTCACACTCTCCACACTGAGTAGAAGAAAAATGGAGAGAAGATTTGAGACCTTCTTTTTGAATTTTGAAACTGCACAGAATTCCTAGTAGAAAATTCAGGATCTACCACACAATCTATCTTTTCTCAGTCAGTTTTAGCTCTACCTCATAGCAAAGAGATTGCTAGCAACAGGAGCAGGACTGGAGACCTTTTTAATCTTTAACAATCCAAAATGTCCTATTTATTATATATCAACAAAGTGATTCATCTGATGTGTTCTTAAGCCATAGAGAATCATGTAGCTGGATTCATAAAATAGAAGAACAGAATGGAGGATAGGTGCTGATAGTGCTGTTGTCTTCTGAAATTTGATGAGGGAAGGATGGAAAAAAGCAAAACCTTTGCTTTAGGGCTGTGAATGGAGAAGGTTCTTCTTTATGTATGCCCCTTACATTATTCCCAAGGAAGATGTAGATGTTTGTGTTGTTTTGATTAAATGTATCACAAGGCAGCAGAGGATAGCATATGTGATACAGAAAACGAACAATAAAGAATCAGACTTTTCAAGGTCAAGAGGATACTCAGTCAGTCATAGAAAACTCTGGACTATCCAAAGGAGTTTACCAACATACATTTGGGTCCTAATAACTGTGATCTCAATTTAGTGGCTTAAAATGGTAAGAAAACAGCAATGTGGGAATTTCTTTGAGACAGTCCAAACTTGAAATATTCACCTTACTTTCACAGTAATACCATTTTAGCCTGTGATCTGTTTTATTTGATTTCTTCATAACTGGAAATATCCCAGGGGGCAAAAAAAGAGAAGCATTAGTATTTACACCTCAAAGGAGTAAAGTAGTATGTGCACACAGGGCCATAGAGAATTAAAAGAATTGTATTAATTTTTTCAAGGCTCATGGAAGGCTAAATATAGATTTTTTTTGGAAATTATTTTCAGGTTTTTATGATCAAAGTGGGTTTTACCTCTGTAGCTAACTCAGTTGTCAAACAAATGAAATACCTGAAGTTTGGCTCTGGACATGACTTCAATGTTAGTGAAGAGTAATTTACATGCTCATTTCCATATGCATATCTTTCTCCCCCCTCATAATACACCTATATCTGAATTACTCTATTTTTACCTTGAGTGGTTCCCTTAACTTAAATATTGATTTCTTTAAAAAATTTACAATAAACAGGAGTACTATTTAATTTTTTTATGGTGTCAGGTTGAGACTGACTCAAGCAAGAGTTTGAGAATCTAATAATTTTAAACTTCCTATCTCAGAAATGATTAATCAACCTGCTGCTTCTCTTTCACCCATCCAATAAAATCTTTCTTAAACAGATTTCATGTAAAGATTTAAGACCAATGAAGGATGTAATTTTTAAATTACTACTAGATTTTTAATGGAGTTTTGTTGCTGTTTGGTTTTTCTTTTGAGGTGTTTACTTCAGGTTATTTGTCTTTTACTCAACAGATAACATTTTGTGATGCTCATGTCATAGCAGAAAACTCATTATTTTTCACCTTCTAGGATGTCAAGAGAGCTTCCAAAGGCTCTCTGGAGGAAGGGGGAAAGGATTTTCCAAATGTCAGAAGCCACAGTGAACATGCAGATGAGAAAGGAGTTTATCTTTCAAGTTTTCAGGGGTGTGAGGATAAGTCTCCAAGGGGAAATCACATAACAGTATTTTCTATGGGAAGAAATAGGATTTGTTTCTCAAACTATGAACATTACATGTTCAATATTTAAGCCATTAAAAACATTATTCTTGAAGTAAAACTTTGGTGATGGTATTAATGCATGCATGATAGCAAGTACTGAAAAATAATGATCTGATGAGAAAGGTAAGAGTACGTGGTAGGTGGTTTTCTATCCTAGGCAGAGTGGGACATCTTGAGAGACCTTTATTTAATTTTTCTGTCTGTCAGTCTCTGTGTGACCATAGGCAGGGTATTTCATCTGATAATGATTCAGGTTTTTTAGTTCTGTGAATTTATTTTTATTGCATTTGGATTTGCTTTTTAAGGACATTTTTCTAAGGAATTTTTTTAAGGACTTCATTTTTAAAATGCTCTGTGCTCTATAATGAAAAAGAATCTTAATAACAATAACATAATGAAGCTAAATTTTATCATTATGATGGACATTTAGTCCAATGAGTAACATGATGAACTGTGAAGGACATTAATGATGTTGCATGTGGTCCAAAATCTTATGCAGAGATCAACTGAACTCCTGATATTTTAATGAAATTTTAGGTAAGAGAAATAATACATGGTTATGTTAAATGACGGTAGAGAGGTATTTTGCCAATATGCAAGTTCCCATATAATACTGTAAAGAAAATTTTAAAAGCCCTTCCCTTGGAAGACTTTGAAAAAGAACCAAGTGACACAAAACCCCTTGTATGTGAAAATAGCCTTAAAAGAAGAGTTGCAATATTATTATAATAATTTCAAAGCAAAAGGATAAAGCTAGGAAGCCAAGTATTTCATAATGAATGCAGCATATAGCTTTTAAACAGGGCTAACATATGGACCACTAATGTGAATGTGAATGCAAATTAGATACTTTTGATTGCTTGAAATAAAGTCAGCGAAATACAAGCTTCAAAAAACAAATCATGGATTTAACTATCTGAGTGCCTCAGAAAATTATTGTTCATACAATATTTCCATATGAAAGAAGATAATGAAGTTAATTTAGGTAATTCTAAGGCAAGCTGACCTAGATAATTTGAAGATAAACAGTACGCTTTATCTGGCTTTTTTTTTTTTTTTCCTCTTTGGCTTCTTGATTATGATTTGTTTAACCTTTTACTTATACTTTCTGCTGAATTTGTCACCCCAAATTACCAGGTATCTTACTTTTAGATGTGGTATAGCTTTCTACAAACATGCTGGTTTTGAGATAAAGTGACACAACTGGTGCTGGCTGGAATTAGCAGTCATTGGGAACTTCTTAATTTACAAAGCATGATTTAGCAGATAATGTTCAAGAGCTTCAAGTGTCTTCTGGCTCAGGCAGATAGAGGGGGAAGATCACAAGTTGCCCTAAATCTTGGAAATGTTGGTGTAACCTAGCATTTCAGCAGGACACATTTTGCACCCAGTTCTTCTCTGCTGTGACTAGGGAACAAACTTAGAGGGTAGCATTTTCTCCATGAGCCAGTATCCTTCATGTAAAAGCAGTAAGTTACTCTTGCTACGAGGGAATATTAAAGGGGTTGCCTATCACCAAAGATTTGGCATGGCTCACACCCCCATGTAGCAGCTTTGTCATACCCTCACTGTGACCTGCAATTTGCAGGTTGTAGGAGCTGCTACCACGAGCTCTTGAGAGATGGTGCCAAAGGAGCAATACCAGCAAAGTAGGAGCCTGGCTGTTAAGACATATCCACTCCTACTCCATTTCTTGCTTGCCCATCTTGGAGCAAAATCTTAGGCTCTACCAGAAGAATCAAGGGGTAACTTTTATCACCATACCTCCTGATCCACACCTTTACACTGTCAGACCATCTTTCCCTCATCTAGGGTCATCAACTCTATTCCAAACTACTGCTCCCTTGCAATGAAAGCAGCACTTTAGCTCTCCATACAGCCAGAATTGCCTTGCACCCGCAAACGTCTCAGCTGTTGACCACTCTAAACATGATCACATCCACTCCCATTTACTGCTGATACATATGCTGCTGTTCTAAGTACTCCCCTGATGCCTCCCTACCACATCTGGAGATCTTTTTACTGCATTAGCATCCTATGCTGTTTTTAGCATTCTTCCTTCTCAAGGCTCATGGTTACAACTAAGCCACTAAAACACTACAAGACCTGCCTGGTTGCATTACACTCTCCTCATTGCCATAACCTTGGGGAAGGGTGTACTGATCCTAAATCACATTTTAACAAAAAAGGAAAATGGCTAAACGAGCTCATTTACATGTTTGCCAGTCACTTGCCAATTTGTAAATATGTGATTTAGCACATTCCTAAATTTGCATAAATTCACACATAGAACTGTGCAAGACTCAGCAGCTATGAAACAAAAAACAAACCAAAAAATTCTCAAAAAAAACCCCAAAACAAAATAAAAGAAACAACAACAAATGAATAAAGGAAAAAATGTATTAATGGCTGTGCAAGAAGGAAAGGCAAAAAGCTCCAGAATATAAATTTATTTTGTTTATACAGATTCCTAATTAAGTAAACAAGAAACAAGTTAGTATCATTTATCTGAAACTGGGCATCATGATTCAAAACATTGACTTGGGCCCTCATCTTTCCTGGAAAACCATAAAAACAGTTGCAAAGACTAGGAAGAAAATTTATTACAAAAAGAGAAATGCAGCCCTTAGGCATTGGCTAGTGTCAGCGAAGTGTTCTAGAACATTTAGAAGATTTTCTATCTTCTACACTGTGTGTTTCACACCAGCATTCCTCCCCCCTGGCTGTGCACTTACACTATTACAATTATACTGATTAAAGCAAATGATGTTTTTAAATCATGGCTGTGATAAAATTTAAATTGAGCCTGAAGGACTTCCTGGACCGCTGATGCTGCACTCATGTTCATATGTGGAGCTGTCCTGGTTTGAAAGACAGATATCTACTAAGAAGGGGGCAGAACCTCCCTAGAGATGGAGAATTCGAATCCCCTCCCTCCACTTTTCTAATTTAAAAAATTAAAGGAGCTTTCAGACAGAGGTATGGGGATAGGAATAACAGTTCTTTACTAATATATATGACAACAACAAACAAACAACAACTACAGCATTAATAATAAACAGAACCAAGAACCTTGAGGGCTTCCTTTCACAAAAGCCCGGGGCAGTTTGATCTTGGTGCCCCTGCAGGACTCCGAGGGGCTGAGCTGGAACAGTGGAAAGTCCCGGGCTGGTGGACGAGATGAGGAGCTCTGCGCTGGGGGCTGGAGCAGCAGGGGTGTCCCGGCAGGGCTGGGCAGTGCAGGGCTACAGAGTAGCAGGGGAACCTCAAAGCTCTGAAGAAGCAGCGGTGGTGGCGGGGAGGCTGGAGAAAACGAGCTCAGGATTTCCGTGTACACGAGCAGATNACATGCACTACCTAAATTATATACATATATACATAGAGATATGGGTACAGGCACATGATGTGGGTAGTTCATCCTAAAACAAGGTCTCCTTGAGGTATGCATCAGGTCTCTCCATCCTTTTGCATCACCCACCAGGTGCATCCTGGTCCCTGAGCAAAGACAACCCCATGGATGGGATTGTCTTTTCTGGAGGCAGAATAATTCCAAATGGTTTTTCCCAGCATACCTCTCATGTGTACTGCTGGAACCTTATCTCCATCTGTTGTTCTCAGGGGCTCAGATTGGGCAGGGCCTGCTTAGTTGGTGGAACCTCGAGTGTTCTCTCACCATGTGACCTTTGCTAAAGTAATCTCCCAGTTCTTGAAAGTC
>VXBR01003463.1:3982-14210 GCA_013400215.1 Cisticola juncidis
TACTATATTATTATGTTATATTACATTATGGTATATATTATATTACATTATGGTATACATTATATTATATTATATTATAATTTTTTATTTTATTATATTTTAATATATTTTATTATATTTTATTATATTTTATTATCTGTTCTTACAGCATTTCTGATTGCTGACTTGCCCCTACATTGCAGTGGGCCCCTGTGTTTGGAACAGATACATTCTTGCTTGCTAAGGTGTCTATTTTTGAGTTACTTTGTTAAAAACACAAATTATCACTGGCTCCATTGCCCCTGGTGTCATTTCCATTCACCTGAACCCCACAAATGAAAATCCCTGATGAGCATGATTCTCTTAATTCTCACTAATCTCCTCTCTTGTTATTTTTTCCCCCAACAGGCTGCCAACAACTCAAGATCAATCATGGAAGATGACTTTTTCTTTTTTTTTTTTCTACAAATTAAAGAATGGCTTTTTGCAACTCCAGTGTGTGAAAGCATTTTTATATTGTTCCAGAGCTTGCATTCCTAATGTACATTGTATAGTGGGGGTAGGGTAGTTTCTATTTGGTTTGTGTACTGTAATTTCACTTTTTGAATTCTTGTTACGAGGATCACTTGGTTGTGTTATTAAAACACAGATCTCAACTCCTGGGTGTATTTTTTTGTGGAGTCACTTTTTTCTCTTTCCTGTACTTTTCTAGATGTTTCATGTTTGATAGCAAATGGGAACCTTGCCTTGTCCTACGTGAGTTTGTGGAGTGAAGCACAAGATTGAAACTTCATTAATTGCATTAATTGTAGCTCTGAGCATCAGGCACTCTCTAGCTGAGGACTGTGTTGTGTAATAAAGGTGATTTTTGGAAACAAAGGGACACTGAACATCCAAACCATCTCCTCCTCCTCCTGGTGTTCCTGGAGCACAAACCAGAAATGCAGATTTGCCATGAGAGGACATCTGAGGCATCACTGCTGTGACACCTGGGCAGAGGAGGAGCTGTCACCTGAACAACCCCTGGGATTGAAGGTTTTTAATTCTGCTTGGACACTGGCATCACCTCTGACCAATAATTTGGGTTGGATGGATTGGGATTGGTGTTGGACAGAGCAGGAATGGGGCTGTGGGGATGTCTGGGGGTTTCAGTGAAATCTCTGCCTCCTTGGACACAATTTGCCAACAGAGCAGTGAGAAATGAGGAGCAAAAAAGGAGAGTCCAGGTCGATTTTTAAAGCCTTGCTTCTCTTGGAATAACAACATGCAAATATTTGATTTAGAGAAGTGTTTGCTTCCCATCTTTGGGCCTGGAGTGTGTATTTATTACATTTTGGGCATGGAAGGTGTATTTTGGAGAGTGTACTGTGTCACTTGTGAGGAAAAATGACCAATGTCAGCTGTTCTGACAATCATTGCAATGCTTCAGCTTCAAATGCAAATGTGGCAGGTGGGCCACCCTTAAACTGCTTAAATGCCACCAAATGAGCACCTGGGTGCTGTGAAGGCAATATGACAGGTCATTTTTCCAAACTCACTGTAATTAAAGCTCATAATAACAGGAATTTTGTGAACATGAGAAATGTATTGATATATACTTGTAATACCAGCCTTAGGTCGTTTGTAATGTCATTTCAAAAAAAAAAATCTAATAAACTGTTAATGGTAACAAATAGGTTGTGTGTGTTAAAGCACAAGCTAGCATAAGAATATAATTATGTGGGAGATTATATTTAGTTGTAAGTTATAAAAGGTTATAAAAAGACTTTAGCACAGTTCCTGTTCACAGAATACAGTCTAAAAATCCAAGTGTGCTCTGTGTAATAAAAAGATGATTCATGCCAGACCTGGACTTTACAGCTGATTAGAATGTAGGAAAGTATATTAAAGTGGATAATAATTTTGTATGATGTTTGCACATGTACATTCTCCTATTCTATATGATGTATACTGTTATAAATCCTCATCTGTACACATAAATCCTCCCAGGGCACAAATGGTCACTCCTGTGCAGCAGCAGTATCCTTGCTTTCCTCAAGTTTATTCTGGGAAAAAAAAAACTTCCAGGAAAATGATTTCAGCTTTAAAAAGCAGTATTTTTCCTGTCAGTGGAAAGATTCCAATTGTTTTTCAGCAGGGATGTTTTTCCCTCATAAATGGAACAGTTCTGTGATTGTGGCTGCTCTTCCCTGCACCTACTCCAGGTTTCCACTGCCATCCTCTCCCAGCCCTGCTTCTCTTCCCCTCCGACCCTTCAGAGCCCCACTTGAGCTGCTCCTGAGGACAGAGCCCTGGTCCCAAACCTCCCCAGGATCCTACAAAGTGCAGATGCTCTTTCACAAAAGATCTGTGCTAGGAACAGCAAATGGAATCTGTTTTTCTGTGCCAGAAATTAGGGGTGGTGTGGTGCAAGTGTTCAGATTGTGCAGGCAATCTTTGACAGCAGTGCTGTTTCTGAATGCTGAATTCACACCTGGGAACTGAGAAATAAATATCACAGGAGCTGTGTGACCTGTGGGTCTTGCACTGGGCAGCACAAATAAATCTGACACTGCTGTTCCATCTCTCCTGGTGTCTGAATTCCTGTCTTTACAGCAGGAATGTTACTGTGGATGGAGCAGCAGTGTTCTAATAAATACAGGGTTTGAAACACTTGGGCCTACTGATAAACCAGCCAGAATTATGATATCCTTAAGAGGATTTTTCATTTAATCTCTGCCCTAAAGACAGTAAATAAAACTGCACACACAGCAGCTGGTGCAGGCACTGAATGGAGCTGGTGACAGCCAGTGACCCAGTGACCTGTGACACTCACCCCTGCCACGGCCAGCCTTGCAACCTCCCTTTCCCCAGGGTGAGCCAGGTCCTGGCAGGTCCTGGCAGGTGTCACTGCCTGCTGCGGTACAGGGGAGCTGTTGGACTCTGTCCTGCCACTCTGGCACTCTGCTTTGTGCCAGCTGATCTTTCCTGTTCTTACTGGAAAGTCCCCTTGGTGCCCTTCCTCAGGTGGCTGAGCCATGGGGAACGGGTTTGCCACAGGTTCCTCTGGAAATCAGATGGAACCTGCCCGTCCCCCAAACCTGGGGAGGTGCTGAGGTCTCGGGGTTGCTTTTCCCTGAGATTCTCCTCGGGGTTGCTGTTCCCAAGGCAATCAGGTTTTGTGTCTTCTCTTTGCCCTGAGTGTTTCACACAGAGCCAGAGCAGACAGGCTGAGTCCCCAGTCCGTGTTTCCAAGGTTGTTTATTCTTCATTATCTCAGTTCTGTCCCAGCTCTGCAGGGCATCCCCAGCAGAGCAGGACTGGGCGGCTCAGAGAGCCCCACACCTCATGTACAGCACCCCTGACCCAACCACATCCAAAATGCACTTTTTATTGACAGAATTGTACCAATGCCCACTGNCAGCTGTGACAACACGTGGGGTATTGTGAGCACAGATAAAGCAGGCCAGGAGAGAGCAGGAAAAGAGAGAGAGGTTCTGGTAACAGTACAATAAATTTCCTTCTGAGTTGAATAGTTTGTATTACACCAACCACTCTAATACAAAATACCAATCTCACAACATTTACATACAGCCAATAGAACTGTCACTGCACCTTTGGCAAGCAGGAGGGTATTGTTTAATCATGAGATTGTTTAATCATGAGATTGCCCCCAGCTAGGCACACCATTGTTCACTAGCTGATGGCTTGGTATTCCCCATCTCAAAGCTTGCCTTCATTTCTATCTCACTTGTTGATTTTGTATTCTCAGAATCTAAACAATCATATTTATAAGGCTTCTTTACTTCATCCTTCCCAATGGAATCCCCTCACCCTGTAAATACATTTGGCACTGCCTTCCAAAGGCAGCGATGCTGATCCTGCAGTTTGGCTGGGACAGAGCTGTGACCACAGGCAGAGACACCTCCAGTGCTTCTCTAACTTCTAACTCACTCCTACACCCGAGGCTGCAGCTTTTTATTTCATAAAAATGCTTCTCTTTTCCCGACTTTCTAGCAGACAGTGCCTTCTAGTGGCACAGGGACTGCTCAGAGCAGGGCTGCTCGGGTTAATTACTCAGCTTTAATCAGATTTTGGGGCTGTAACGAGGGGAAATGTGGGTACTGCACAAGACATTCAGGGTTCTCACAATTAAGGAAATGAAGAGAATACACAATTCACTTCCTGGGCTGTTTTGAAAAGACCTAATGCTTGCTGAGATGTTTTCTTCCCACTCTGATGTAGAGTTAATGAAATTAGGTCATTAGGAAAATAAAGAATGAGAATAGATTCTTCATCTCTTATAAACACTCTGAAATCAGAAAAGGTAACCAGGAATTTTCTCTGAAAAATGTGCATGTAATAATAGAATATTCTCTTTTACATTGTTTTGCTACAGACCTGACATTTTTATTTATGAAGTTCTTGGAGTTAGATGCAGATGTAAAAGTTCCTTCAGTTTGCAGAGCAGTGCAATCCCTACTGGAGAAATCCAACCTTGCTGGATATAACAGCTGAGGGGAGGGAGTTCATTTAAGGCAGAAGTTCAAGGTTTTTCTCCTGAGTAAGTGTGACCCTGAAGTCTGAATTTTGTCAGAGAGATCCCAGACATGATTGAGGCTTCCTCCCCACAGTCCTACTGAAGACTCTTTGGGGTTCAAGGGGAGTGATGAGTTTGATTATTAGTGCTGCTCATTAGCAAGGAATGTTGGAAATCGATGTCCTTGCACTACAAAACTCCAGTTAAATTCCATTCTGAGCACTTCTAAATCAACAGGCATCAGCAAAATATGTTTAGCAGAATGACACCATCTCCAATTTCTATTTTTTAATCACTTTTCTGGCATTTTGGCCAAGAACTTGGTTACAAATGCTGACAATTGTCACTATAAATGATGAATTTCTGCTCTCTGAATAGTGAGGAGCACAAACAAATAAAGCACAGGTTTGAGGGTCAGTTTAAACTCCTTACTGAGCTTGTGAGATGTGCTCCCAGATTAACCCTCTCGTGTCCCTGGGAGGGGATGGGGACATGGACGTGCCCTGAGGGACACCTGGAGCTGGAGATGGCTCCTCCAGGGGATGGAGGATGAGGAGTGGAGAGGACCAACCCATCACCTTTTCCTGTTTATCCACAGCCCCTTTATGTCCCAGAGCTCTTCCCTCCGAGGCTCAGAGCAGCAGAAGAGTCACACCCACAGAGTCCCAGGATGGTTTGGGTTAAAGGGACCTTAAAGCCCATCCAGTCCCACCCCTGCCATGGGCAGGGACACCTCCCACTGTCCCAGGCTGCTCCAAGCCCTGTCCACCCTGGCCTTGAAAATTCTTCTTCTTCCAAACATGACATTTATGGAGCCCTGTGTTCTTCCAGGGTAACAAAACAACAAACTAAAATGAGAAATTTCTACTGTCTTTACACATTTGTAGCCTTGTCAATCCAGAGTGTTTTAGAAAATCCTGCTCCACCCCCTTGGAATCACTGAACAAAGTCACTGCTTCACACATCACACAAAATTAAAAACAAATTTATTGAACCCGAGGCGTATTTAAAAACCAGGAGGCTTTGCACGCCTTAAGTTATTTTAAAACATCTTTGAAACTGCTCTGCAGGCTGAAGTTAAACAATTAAAATGCGTAATCACATTTAAAAAGCAGCACCAAAAATGTAAGTCATTTTGCCACAGAGGCTGCTCCAGCGTGGTTTGATTATTTAATGTTATGCTCCAAAACCAATTTGTACCCCATACCCTTGATCTCTGTTTCAATTTCAAGATGTTAATGCATGCACCATTGCTGTATTAGCTGATAGGGCAGAACAAATACTTCAGGAAAAAAGTCATGATTAGAATTTGAAATCTCTCCCAGCCACATTTAATCCCCAAACGTTCTCACCTCGATGGCTCTCCCTGCTGCTTTTGCCCACTGGAACCCCATTTTTTAAACCTGAAAAAAANTTAAACCAAAAAAAAAAAAAAAAAAAAAAAAAAAAAGAAGATTATTTAAGGTCAGTACCAGATGAATGTGGAGCTCTCAAGGAGGATGGAGGTGCAGCCCCTCCTGCCATGAACTTTGAAGTTGTCAGGTGTCAATGAAATCTTTTCCAAAATCTCTTCCAGCTGATCTGTGTGGGTGGGCAGGGAGAGAAACCTCCATGCCAAGGCAATCCTGGGATCCACAGAGCTGGGGCTGTCAGGGATTTCTGCTCATTCTCCTCTCTCCCTGCAGAGCCTCCTCTTCCTTTGGCTGTGCACAGCCCTGGGATGAGCAGGAATTGGGGATGGGGTCACTGGTGTGGGTTTGCAGCCCCTGGGATGAGCAGGAATTCGGGATGGGGTCACTGTGCAGGGTTTGCAGCCCCTGGGATGAGCAGGAATTCGGGATGGGGTCATTGTGCAGGGTTTGCAGCCCCTGGCACAGCCCTGGGATGAGCAGGAATTGGGGATGGAATCACTGATTCAGGGTTTGCAGCCCCTGGGATGAGCAGGAATTGGGGATGGGGTCACTGGTGTGGGTTTGCAGCCCCTGGGATGAGCAGGAATTCGGGATGGGGTCACTGTGCAGGGTTTGCAGCCCCTGGGATGAGCAGGAATTGGGGATGGGGTCACTGTGCAGGGTTTACAGCCCCTGGGATGAGCAGGAATTCAGGATGGGGTCACTGGGCAGGGTTTGCAGCCCCTGGGATGAGCAGGAATTGGGGATGGGGTCACTGTGTGGGGTTTGCAGCCCCTGGGATGAGCAGGAATTGGGAATGGGGTCACTGTGCAGGGTTTGCACAGCCCCGGGCTCTGTTCCTTCCCTGGACAAACAGGAGCACTCAGGCAGGGAAATGATTCTGTATTCCCTGCTCTGGCCAAGGAAGGAGGGAAATTGGTGGTGAAGCTGATTTGTAGGGATTTAGCTGGCAGGGACAGGGGCTGCCATGGCTGTGTCATTAATGCTTTATTAATTACCTGTGTGGAGCCCATCAGGTGATCCATTACCTGCTACTGGCCCAGACACTTTGTGTACAAACACAGTCTGAGGCTGAAATCTGCATTCCTGAGCATCCCAGGCCAAGTCTTTGCCCTCCAGAGGGACAGGGCATCCTCCTGTGCTCCCTGCTGCAGGCACAGGGGACAACTGCTCATGTCCTTCCCAAATTCCCTCACAGGGACACTTCTGTGGGGCCCAAGGAGATGGGAGACACCAAATCCCTGGCTCAGACCCCAGCTGGATTAGACACAAGTGTTTCCCTGATGCCTTAAGGGGGGAAATGATGTCTTAAGTTTCAGCTTTCACGTTTTTCACATTCAGTCTGCCCAGGGATGCAGCTCTGAGCTCACAGTCAGGGTCACTCAGCTCTGACACAGCAGGGACACAAAACAAATCCTTCTCCTGCTGCACACCAAGGACAACTTTCATCCCAAAAGCACAAACAGGGGTGGCTGGAGGGAGGAACAAGAAGGATGGGACCTCCCAGCCTGGAGCTGGAATTGGACATTTACACCCCAAAGTGCAAATGGACCAAAACTGATCAAAGTGTGAGACCTCGTGACTGTTTGTCCATTTTGTGACCATTTTGTGCCCATTTTGGATCCTCCTTGGGTGCAGCCCTGGCCAGGCTCTTGTCCTGCCCAAGGTGTATCCCTTAACACCTTTTAATAAATCCCTGCTTTATTCCCTGGCTCTGTCCAGTCTCTGTTCCAGCTCTGCCTTCCCAAGGCATCTCTCCCTTCCAGTGAACACATGGGGGGAGCTCAGTGCCAGCCCTGCTGGGGCAGGGCCATTCCAGGGAGCAGAGACTGGAATTGGAATTTATGTGGCCTCAGAGAAGGCAGCAGGGATGTGTGAAGTTCCACAGTGGCACTACAACAACCTTTTCATGCCTGTCTCAAAAATCCCTGCTGGATGAGCCTGATTCCCATGAAAAGCAGCAGATAATTTGGAGGGAGCTTTGCCAGGAACGAAGTGAGCAGTTATTTTCACCAGGAACTCCAAATTCTCTCTTAAAGACTGCCTGGTGTTTATATAATGAATCCCCACTCCTAGGGCAGGAAATTTTCATTTTTGGCATCAGTTAGTCTTTTTCCTGCTGATCTACAGCTTGTCTCAGAAAAGGATGGGAATATCTCCCTACAGAACCTCTCAAACAGAAACAAGTGGCTCACTCTTGAGAGGAACACCCGTGCGTTTTCCAAGGATGTTTGCTGAGCAAAGTGACTGTGATATTTTGAAAAAAAATTCTGAAATTTCTTGTGCACGAGGTGGGAAGGGATGGCAGAAGCAGAGAGCTGTCCTTCAAGTGGCCTTGGCTAAGCAGAATGAGCAGCTGGAGTGCCTAAAATGAGCAGGCAGAACCTGCAGGAGGCGCGTGGCTGGAAACCCTGAGGATTCTGTGTGGCTACAGCTCAGCAACTCCTCAAAACCCAGGCATCTCAGGGTTGCTTTTCCCTGAGATTCTCCTTGGGGTTGCTGTTCCCCAAGGTAATAAGATTTTTTCCTAGGGTTGCTGTTCCCCAGGAGTTTCCTCGGGGTTGCTGTTCCCCGAGGTAATCAGGTTTTCAGTCTTCTCTTTGCCCTGAGTGTTTCACACCAGAGCCAGAGCAGACAGGCTGAGTCCCCAGTCCGTTTCCAAGGTTGTTTATTCTTCATTATCTCAGTTCTGTCTCAGCTCTGCAGGGCATCCCCAGCAGAGCAGGACTGGGCGGCTCAGAGAGCCCCACACCTCATGTACAGCACCCCTGACCCAACCACATCCAAAATGCACTTTTTATTGACAGAATTTTACCAATGTCCACTGCCTATGCTAACATGGCATTTCTACTCTAAACCAATCTCTAAAATCCAACTCAGCTAAAGATGGGGGACGAGAGCAAGAACAAGGAGCACAGGGGCCACTCCCCAATTCCTCCAGCTTGTCTCTTCAATCCCATATACTAAAATCCCAGATTCTACATTTACATTCTATGATCAACTAAATACTGCTTATTTTGAATTCTCTCAGCTTGTGATTCTTCCTACACTGTGGGCATTCACTGCCATGGCAGGGATCAGAGGCAGTGTCCTCCTGGGCTCTGTGTGAGGCTCTGACCCCCCTGTACAGACCCCAGATCCCCTGTCCTGTCCCCAAACCCTCCAGGGTGGCCACAGGGATGTCCTGGACTCCAACACAGGCAGAAAGTTTTCCTGAGGAAAAAAAAATTGTTTACACTAAGGTTAGCAGGCATTAACCGAGCCTGAGTGGAAGAATTGTTGTTTGGAGATAAACAGAGAGTCCCAGCTCTCAGAGGGAGGGAGGGTTGAGGGCGCACGGCCTCGCTGCAGGGACTGGGGTGATAAATGCTGCACCCCAGGGTGCTGCAAACAGGATCTGCAGCTCTGAGGTGCTGGGTGAACAAACACTCCAAGCACTGCAGAAATGTATAATTAATTACTGGAAATGTTCCTTAAGGATGGGAAAGGCTGTGGCCACACAACACCAGCTGACTCAGAAATGAATTTATTTTATTATGTGGGGAATTGGGAACTGGTAGCCACAAACTCACAGTAGCAGAGGATTTCTACCTTTATTTGCTCTAATTTTATCTTTAGAATAACAAGAAGAAACCCTAGGAAGTACCTGGAGGAGTCAGCTGCCCCTCAGAGTGCTCCAAAGAATAACTTTGCCATGAGGTCTGGCAGGTTTAGTTTAACTCTTGCAGATGCTCAGTACAGAAATCCCAGTGAGTTTGTGATCCTTGAGCACTCCAGCCTGACCATCCTCAAGGCTGATGCTTATCCTTTAATCCTTAGGGCTTTGGAGGGTGCATGCCAAGGTCAAAGACCAGAAACAGTGAGAAGAGGTCAAGCAGGTCAACTTTTTTTATGATAAAAGCAGCTCTTGTGCATTGTAGGAGATCCTACAGGTCAAGCTTTATCACAGATTAAATACACTCAGTGTAATTCCCCAGAATTGTTGTACAAATGTCACTAGAAATTTTATTTAACCAAGGAATTTGGATCCATGACTAAAAAATCCTTTAATCTTCACCCAAATATCTCTTGCTATTTAAACATCACTCCATCTTACTCATTACCATGTTAAATCCTCCTCCTGTGGTGGTGTGATCTGATTTGATTCCCACTGTGCTCCAGTGCCTGGAACTGAATTGTCAAATACGTGGCAAAAACCTTGCTAACACAGGAGATATTTATGGAGGTTCAGGAGCAGAATTTTTTTTTTTTTTTTTTCCCTTTTTTTTTCTTTTTTTTTTTCCTTTCTTTTTCTTCTTTTTTTTTTTTTTTTTTTTTT